>JAVJGI010000003.1:21543565-21559240 GCA_035590275.1 Ibycter americanus | reverse complement strand
GCCCACCCACCCACCCCCCGAATTATCTTCTGCCAGGAAAACAGAACAGGAGTTGCACAAAGAGAAAGTTAGAGGTTAAACCATCAGCATCTGGAGGGAAGAAAGAGGGGCAAGAAACTTTTAACATTAGTGTCTTCCCAAGCTTGAACAGCAGCCCTACCCTCAACCCATCCATGTTGTTAATATTCAAAGATTTAACATTGATCACACAAGCATACTGAACTAAGTGACGTATTTTAATTGTACAAGCAAAAGGCTTCTAGCATTTATGTAGATAAAAATCAAGTTCAGAGTTGTTAAAAGGAATTCCCTTAAAAACCAAGGTTTAAACAACAACCTGAGGTTAAAGTAGATTTAGTTTGGCAGGATGATGTTTATAATGTTCCTAGAATTTTGAAATACCTGTAAAATTCCTCTTTTCTTTATAGCTTAGTATCTGTTTAGTGTAAAATTTCTTCCCACAGTAAAATTCACTCTCCCTAACATATAAAAATCATAAACTTTAACAAATCAAGGTTTCAAAAATAAACCTATGACATATATCTGAGCAATACTTTGCAGATCACAACATACTCTCCTATAATGGTCGTTTTGGAAGAAAAAAAGGTTAATTAAAGCATATATTTAGAATATTAGCTGAAAGGCTGACATACACCACCATTCAATTTCCATTGCTCTTCAATGGAAATCCTCCTAACCAAGCCTGGGCAATTAGAACATCTACTCGTAGAAAGAAAAGCAAGACCATTTTACTTCTTGAAGTCTCAGTGTACTTTTCCAGAACTCCTCCCACTCTAAACAAGTGGCAACAAAAACAAAGGTATTCTTATTTTGACAGTGGTTTTGCAGGCTTGGAGACTGTGATTGTACATCTTCAAGATGCTCAAGTACATACGTATACAAGATGCAAAACATCAGTGCCACTCATTTAAAAACCCACACTTTTTTACTTGTCTACATGCCTCTATCTTTATATAGACTATAGATTTAACTAGCCTATATCTAAATGTCTCATTTCTTTTTGCACAGCACTTCTAAAACATGGCCTATTTCGTCCATCCATACAACCAAAGTTCTTATCCAGACTTTCATTATCTCATGCCTGAGTTTATGCTGGTCCTGCCAAAAGCAAGCCTGCCCCACTCAGATCCACTTAGGATCCTTCTGAAAAGATCATTGCCTTTTGTCTTGCCACATCTCTTTGTACTCCTTCACCAGCTTCACTTTCTAATACCTCAAACATAACACACTTACAAGGCTTCTCTTAACAGCCAAGAAGGGCCTTTGCACTTTGCTTATCACTGATTTGGTACCAAAGAGCTAACTTCAGCTACCTCCAAATGGCTAATGATGCACTTGATATATTTTCTAATGAGCATCAGCATGCTTTCTCACACAGTGCTCATTATGAGAGCTGCTCAGAAATTCACAAGTCTCCTTTGAATCCCTTTTCAAAAGCCTCCTTTTCCATGTCAGCTACGAAACCTGTGTGTTCAGTAGCTCCAGGTGAATTTTCCTTCCATGAATATATATATAATGGCTTTCTGAATTCACATAAACTTTCAGCATTACCACGTTTGGAGGCAAAGAATTCTTCAGGAATATTCTAGGAAAAAATACTAACTGTGCTCATTCTGGACACCACTTTCTAGTTTCATTTGATGCCGTTAGTCTTTGCATTAGTGTAACGGCAATCACTCACTGATTACCCTCACCATAATGCTCCCAATTTTACAAACCTCTCCTACCGCCTCACTCAGCTGTTGCTGGGTTCCTGCCACCCAAACTGGAGACTACTCATCTGTTTAACAAAACTCTTCCACTGCTGATCCCGACTGCAGAGATGACCTTACCTGTGAAGCCAAGCAGACACTGCACTAAGTTTCTAGCGAAGACTTAAAAAGAAACAAACTTGTTTTCTTGTTAGCAGGACCAGCTTCCGGAATTGTTCTACCTCAAGGACATAAGATGCTGAATTCAGTGTACAAAGAAAAGTGTCAGCACTACTAATTTCTGCTGCCAGGAAAAGAGAGATGTTCCATATCGCCCATGGCAGCAGAAGGGAAAGGACAGGAAGGGATACTGAAGACTGTCAAATCCTCCCTCAGCTGCTGTTGTTATTCAGTCTCCACACCTTGTCTTACTACCGCGAAAAAAAGAATTAGATTTTCTCTCAAGGGTTGAACTTTACTGAGGATGACAAGGTAGCTGTGATGAACCAAAAACCTGCAGGGAAACCACAGACCTGGTTCCCATGCACTTTGGTAGCAGCTCTAATGCAACTGTTGTTAGAGCCTAATCTGCCTCCTGGTCCAATTCCTTATTCTGCAACAGCAGGAAAAAACTGGTCAAGTTCCTGCTATAGGCAGCAAAAGGGAATAGCTGTGTAAGAAAGTTCAACATGCATGCCTCCATTAATTCAATGGATGAGCAACTTCCCCATGATGGCCACAGCACAGCAGTAACATCCTAACAAATTCATACTTTTTTTTAACTTTGAGTCAGGAAATCCTTTTCTGGTACAGGTGTGAAGCTGACTGAGGCACAAATTAATGAGATTCTCTAGTACTGGTTTTCTTTCCTTTGAGCATAAATCTGTAAGAACTTTGGTAAGCACACTGAAAGGTTTTATGGTTTCACTGCTTTATGGTTAAATAATTTTATATCCTTTTCTGAGATGTCTCGCATCTGTTTAAAGAACTACTGCCTACTGAGCCACAGATTTTTTCCAAAGCCCTAGCCACACTCGACCACTATTTTTCAGTCTCCAAAAGAAGCAAGATAATCATTAACTACAGCATCAGGGAAAATAAAAACCATGCCGTCTCACTAAGTTAACATTGCACATCCAATAAAAATAATAACTTCAAAAATTATAAAATCCTTCAAACAATTCTATCTTTGACGTTTCCCATAGTTTCTCTTACTACACTTAGCCATTTTTTCATGTTTCTCTTAACAAGGCTTGCATGAGATGACCTAGTTTATTTGCACTCCTCCCAAACTGTGAAGTAGAATGTGTTAACATAAACCAAATGGTCCCAGTCATTTTGAAACAAGCTTCTCCTCTGCCAGCTACTCACCCTCCGCCACCTCTGTCTACTGTCTTGACACTTTCCAGCCATTTTCCCTCCCAGGCCTTTGCTGCCATCTCCTCTATTCTCAAATCTTACCACCCCAAATGCCCAGTACCTTCTTGCTTTTTTTCCTGGGCTGGTTCCACTTTCTTCTCCCTCCCAGACCAAGCCTTGCACCCCCAAGCTGTTGGGTTCCACCTTACACCTGGTTGCTCCTCACCTCTAATGCCACCAAACACAGGCACATGGGAATCAGTAGCCCAAGCTCCTACGAAGCCAAGTGCTGCTCATCAAGCTGGCTCTGCCTGCTCTTTAAATGACTGCAGTTTGCTTACCAGCCCTGCAATAGGCCAGCAAGCACAGCCCAGCAGCCACTGTCATTAACAACACAGCTTCCCACCATGTGCCTGTAGAGAGCGATGGAATGCCCTGGGCATGGGAGAAAGCCCAGCCTGGATTTAGTGTCAAAACACATAGGAGAGGTCAACGTATCACCTATTCTGCTGTTAAACAGGAAAGTGAGTGCTTCGTATACTGATCCAGTGAAGGTGTCAGTGCCACCCCTGGCATACAGTATTACTCAGGTTACTATTTTCATCTTCGCTACAGCAGTATCTATGGTGAGATAACAGAACAAAAATTGCATAGTATAAAATAAGGGGGAGTGGGAGGGGTGGGAGGGTGGAGAAACAAACAAGTAGCAGCAGTGAGGAAAAGGGAAAAGGCCTTTAACACTTCTGTACTGTTGTGGCTTTGTTCTGCTATTCAGAAAAAAAAATAATATTAAACAACCTTGCAATAAGCTGCCTGAAGCAAGCTATTTTCAAGTTTCCTCTAGTTTAATGACTACTCATTTCCTCACTCCAGAGGCATACCTGTAAGTGCCACAGGCCATACAGGAGCAAACAACCGCCTGTGGTAGTTAGGAGGAGAATATACAGTGAACACTCGCCTGTTAAGTGCAAGCCGGAAGGACAGATTACGAATTGCCAACAGGGGATCCAACAAGCAAATCATAGAGAAATGTAAGAGTCTGCCATTCACACAAAATAACTTTCATTTCTTTAAAATTACCTTAACTGCGCACTCTTATGTCAGGAGTTCACATCCAGAAAACATTGAGGAGTTTGCTTCTTTATTAAGCAAACTCCCTCTCACTTATCCTCAAGTTTAATGGAAGTTGTTTCAGCTGTTGTGAAGTTTCAGAGGACACCAGATAAATCCGCAGGAGCCTGGAGTCTTAGAGGCGGGGACCATGGACTACCGGCATGCTAAGAACACAAGGGAACTATATCTGGTGTACCTGACCCATGGTTGTAGCCATAAAATACATCTCACCCAGCACACTCATGAATAAATGCATCAAGTCCACAGCAGTGGATTGGTCCACCATAGAAGGACTGCAAGGACAAACTTCAACATGCTTTTTCCTTTTATATCTGAAGACTGAACAGCTTGAGAAGGATACGAGAGAAATACTACGTCTTATTCCAGTACTAGCTACCAGAGATGGTTTCTCCTCACACTTTGCAGTGCAATAATTCGAAATTTTTACAATGGCAAGTGCTGTTCCTTGTATTGCAAGGGCTTTTTTGCCACAAACATGAGCCTTTTCCCATTCTCTCTGCAACCACAGCAAGGACTCCAGCTGAATCAGGTTAAGGGCTCTTTCAGCTGAACATGAAACAGCACAGCAAAACCACCACGCAAGACAAAGGTAGGAGCTAGTACAAAATTTTGTTGCCAGATTGAATTGCACAAAGAAGCCCAAAAGGAGCAGCTGTGATCTGGAATATGCTAGGTTTGATCAGATACTACCTCTCCTCCAAAGGCAGCGTATCAGTCATGTCATACTCTTGCTGATCTCCTGGAAATAAGACAGTTAAAAAGCACACTGCCAGCTCACCCATTAGCATGAACGTGGAGCCCTGGTCTAAGTCTGGTTTTGTTTGGGTTTTTAGGTAGTTTAGGTAACTTACCTAGTCTTCACACAGACTAAAAATGGGGCAGAGAATGCAGATGGGATTGTCATTTTCCATTTGGCCATGTACTAAGGGCAACGGTTGCAGGACACCTGAATTGCAGCGTAGAGATTTGGGGTTCTTAAATACCTATCATCTGAAACTGTACAATTCTCTACAGTTGTTGCTCAGGATAACTAGAAAACCCACTCAAAGCTTATCATTTCCAGGAACACACAGCCCAATAAAATGCAACAGAAAGTCATCACTGATCAAGAACACATCCTGCCTCGTATCCAACCACAGGCTGCTGCACAAGACAGCCCAGAACCAGAAGTCAAGAGCAAGGTAAACTAATTCAATCCCCTCCACACAAACACAATGCTTCATGTGTGGGTCTGAACGATCCAAAGATTCAGAGTCTCTCCTAGTTACTGCACTTCTCCATTCACTACTCTTTTCTTAATACATTGGGTAAACTGACACCACCAACCTCCCAAGCTGTAACTGAAAATTATAATTAATAAGATGACGATATAGGAGGAGAAATCTGGTCTCAATCAGTATTTAATTCTTGCATTCTTGCTCATTGAGAAAGGGAGGTAAATTTCACTCTGAATTTTGCACAAATAACTACAACCATTCAGCATGGCCTCCTGAGATTTTTACTAACATGATTAAAAAACGCATTTCCTAAATGAAATACAAAAAATAAGGTAACACCTAATGACTGGGAGCACAAACTGCCATTGCAGGTAACCAGGATAACACAAGATCACATTGCAGGCTCTGAATCTGCACCAACTTCCATGCAGCTTGTTCCCCATTTTTTAGGGGAAGACCACTTGCCTTTGCATAGAAGTATAACTCTAACCGCACATTCTCTGAAGGATCACAATTATAACACGCCTAGGTCTGAAACCAGACATATAAATGAAAAACATGCTATGATGAATATATGTATCAAATATAAAGCACCAGAAATTCTCTCCCACAGACACACACACTTATTTTAATCTCAAATAAACTGAAGTACTGAAGTACAGCCATCAATACTACTGTTTATCTGTTGGAGGCTGCTGTTGAATAACACAATGCATTAGCTCCCAAAGAGAATTACATTTTTTGCCTTAAAATTTGACTCTTTTGTCCAGCTCAACAAGGAGGACAACAATGAGAAAGCCTCCAAAGTATCACACAAAAATTGCCACCCCAACTTACTGTCTCCAGAACATACTCCAGAAATAGACTCCTCTACAACAGCAACTTTGTCTTAGAGATTATCTAAAATTCTGACAAATGGGCAACCAATCTTAGACACTGCCTCTCAGATGGTAAGATTACCCTTTAAACATCCACTAGTCCACACCTAACAAACTACAGTGTATTCTGTATACCCATGTTACCCAATGTCATCTAGAAATTAATGTGGTGAATTAATTTAAGCAAATATTCCCTAGCTTTCAACAGTTTTCAATAAAACCATTAAATGTTCTTTACAGCTGAGTCCACTGTGAGCAAACATGCTGAGAACTTACCTTTCCCTTCCCACTCTTGAAACCTGTGCACCGCAGGTTACTTAAGTAACCATTCTGGACCATTCATTCTCAACTAAAAAAACCCTGAAACTGGCTATTAAACAGACACACCCACTGCAATTCAACAGGACAAAAAGTAATTTCCTTCAATTGTGGTGTAGAGATAAGGTAGGAGTAAGAAAACACTCAAATACAGTTTAGTTTAATGAAAGTAAAATGTTTCACATATCCTCCAGCAATAACCCCCAAAAGATCAATCTCCACAGCCTTTTCTCCAATAGTTCCTCACTCTAGGGCTGTTCCCAAAGCCAATACAATTCTTCCCACGAGCTGTCTTCCCTTCAATGATACCTACCCTTTCTGTGCTTAAAATGTACGCCGGTTTGTATTTCTGTCAATTCCAGCCTGACCTGCTCACACACATAAGAAACTGCCTTTTATCAGATCTGTCCACAAGCCACCCAAAGCATTACAAGATTTTCTCCCGGTAAAGGCTGGGATCAAAGCCAATCACATTGTCAGCATGAATTCGGACACAGAGAAAGTCAATACGAGATGGGACTTCTCAAGCTAAACAGTACGTCTCATCACCACAAGCGATAAATGAAAACAGAAGTACTTTCCTCCTCTGGGAGCCACTTATTTTCCTAAGAAGTCTGATTTTAAAAGATCAATTGTTCTGGGTCACAGTCAGATCTACACTTCAATACATGCAAGATGATTAATATCAGCTGAAGACAAGACATTACTTTGAGCTTCAGAAAAAACAGCGACGCAAGGAAACTGGACCTGGAGATACTAGAGAAAAGCATAGATCTGGCTGTAGTTTAATGTCTCACCTACAGCCAGGGTCCTAAGGAGCCTTCCCTGCTCCTCTGTGTATCAAAATCTGAGTAAGAGTTCACTGCATAACTCAAACCTCACCTCAACACTCTGATTTTGGCTTCTTGCTTGCTGAGCATGGGGGTTCAGAGCTGCAGCCCTGCCCAGCACCAAAGAGGAGTCAATCAGCTTTCTGACCCCAGCAGAGTTACAGATTTAAACCATCTGAGACCTTAAACCTAGGCAGCAATGAGAATCATATTCTCTTCTACTAGATAATTCTAAAATCCTCATGATGGCATCACTAGAAAGACAATCCGGGTCATGTTTCTAACACAAAGGGTCACCCTGCTTGCTTGACCCAAGTTGCCGCTAAAGTTCACGCTGAACAGACAGAGTAAAAGCGAGCCACGGGCAAATGCAGCTGCAAAACACCATTACGAGAACTCTGCTTAGAAACACTGATGAGAGTCCAAACATTTTAATTACATCACACTTATATTTCCATACTATTTAAATAATTATTTGCATATAATTTATTTCAATTATTTGCATGCCTATCATAGGAGTTGGAACATTTTATTACAAGGTAAAATAAACAGTATTTCACACACAACAATTTTATAAGAATCTTGCAGTGAATTAATTATAAGTCAACATAATGAACCACAAAATAAAAATTATTCCATAAATAATGAAATCCCTCAGTCTTCCCATGCCACCTCCATTCCAGTAATCATATTGGTTCACTAAATACTAGAACAATTTGCACCATTCAAATTAAAAAGAATGCAACTATTTCATTTACACACACAACTCAGCATCCGTGTCCGCAGAACACCAAAGCAGACATGCAGCCGCCAGTCATACCGGGAAATTCGTGACTTTCTGTTTGGACAGCATTCAAATGGTTACAATTTTTCCACCTCAAAATATACATTGTAAACAAATGTGTCTTTTGAAAAGAAAACAAAAGTTCACACTAGAATGAGTCAGGGATCAAAATAATTTTTGCCCTGCGCCTCCTGCTCAAGTTGTTGACAATCGATTTATTACAAAATTTCTAACAATAACTTTACAAAAACCCCACACCATACCAACAGTAGGGTCAGAACGTAGTAACTGGTGAATGCTTCACAAAGAATCAGGTTTGGTATTAGACTTGGATAAAGCTGAATGGGTTCGGGGAGCTGGTGGTTAAACTGGAAATGGATAAAGAATGGGGGTTTTACTAAATAAAGGCAACATGAGAGAAGGAAGGGACAGGTGTTGAGTTAACATTACTGCCATCAAAACCAATTCTGCTCAGGCAGTAAGGAGGAGTTTGAATGGAAAACAGCACAGCATTATTTTATGGGTTTTGCTAAGTGAGTAAAAAAATCCTGAACACTAATTCGTGAGACGAGCAATAGGTGGTGGTCAGGGCAACTTGCAAATTTCAAGAGACAAATATAGTAGATAAACATCTAGTGGTATAAACTGAGGACGAGACATGTGAAACCACTGAAGAAAAGGTTAGGTATATTTTAGGGTAAAACAAAACAAAACAAAGCAGTGGTAAGTATAAGAACACTATCAAACCAGTCTGAAGTACACCTGTTGTAATTTCTAAGTTTCTCCTATTTTCAATGAACTTTGATATTAAAAAAAGAAATACCAGCCTCTATTTGTGTAACTACACTACGTGGGCACTTGCATCTTCAGTTTTTCTCTTGCTCCAATTGGTTTAAACCAGTGATCCTGCAAGAACACTTACTCGGTCACACCGGGGACAGACACTGTTTACCTTGTTTAGGCCACCAGTGATCAATTTTGACAGGAGAGATTTCTGTCTGTATTTTCCAGTTAAAGTAGATTCATAACACTTTTCAATACATTGGGATTTTATTTGCTCATGTTTAACAGCTTGACAGCATAGACAGGTAATAAATTACTCTCTTACTTTTGGATTTAAATCTAAACTATGACTCAGTTCCTTAGTAGTTTAGAACTGCACTACACAAAAAGCGCTTTTTTTTTTCTTTTGAGAATTTTATTGGGATGCATTCACTGTAAAAAAAAAAAAAAAAAAAAAAAAAAAAAAAAACAAACAAAATAAAAAAACACACCAAAAAAAAAAAAACCACACACCAAAAAACCTCCTCCCACTGCATCATAAGAATTAACAGTCTTCCAAAACCAAATCCTGCAGATATGTAAGGAGGAGACATAAGAACTTTCTACAATTTGGGAACTTCTCTACACCTGACCTAACAGTACAGGGAGCTCTGCTCTTTTTGGACAACATTTGCTCTGCAGATGCAACTCTCACCACCATCAGTCCAATATATACTCACCACCTAAAGGAAGTATAATTAATGGCCTGATGCAAGGATTTCAGTAGTCACGTTTATTCCATCACATCCTTACAACAAGCGTCGAGTAGGTAAAATCCTAAAACATTGAATATTGTTACACAACTACCACCTGTGAAAATATATTTAAAAAAATTCTCCTATCATTTAATTTCCACTGCTCATTTAGTTTGCCTTGCTTTTACCCATCATTCCACTACTTTCCTTCCTAACTCCAGGATTTATTAACTCGAGTAAAAGTGATTTCAGTATTTCTACTAAAGCAATACTCAGCAGATGTCTAGCGTCTATATTTATACAACTCTAGAACTGGTAATAAACATGATTTTTGTATTGCCACACTACACTTTTTAATGAGACATCACTCCTTGTGTCTGTTTACCAAGAATTACATTGGCCACAACTGAGTCCTTATCCCATACTATTACATCACGTAACAAGAGTTTGGATGGCTGAATGGAAACTTCTCGTTATATATGAAAGAACACTTAATGGCTAGGGATTGGCGTTATTCTCTGCGTCTGTGGGCAGCAAGGCTACTCAGACATATGCAGGATGGTATCTAAGGGGAGAGAGATGCCTGGGAAGGCATTAGGTGTAAACACTCAGACTTCAGAGATTATTTCCATCCAGATTCCAACCACAGTGACTTTCACAGGACTATGCCACAGACATTTGTCCAAGACAGAGTGTGTGGTTCCTAGATGACGTCAGATGTCTGGGCAGACAGCCAACTTCCTATGGAAGTGATTTCAATATTACTGAAGTTCAATCTAATTGTATTTATCATGTGATTACTTATGTAAGGAGCCAGCAGCTTGCATAGGTAGCCTCTATTTTTTAATCTAATAAAATATGTTTTAAAAATACAAAGAAAGAGATAGATTGAGGTAAACAGAAATCATATTCAAATTTCATGCCTTCCTCTAAAGCCACTTATTCCAGAAAGGAACAGATGTTAGCCAAGACAAATTCCACCCTTGCTCAACTGGGACTTAGACAGCTTATGATGTAAACCGGATTATTTTCTCACCTGCAAATTTACAATTGTTCCATACCCATAATTATACCCTAAATGTAAAGCCTTGCCCCCTTCTACTCACGCTTCGTAACAGGTTCTCACCGCCCCAAGGTTTTTCACAAAATGTATTCATTTTTTCCCTTTGAGACCTTTCTCTTAAAAATTTTTCTATAAGATACAAAAAATTCCATCCAACCAACCAAAAAGCCAAAATTGAATACAGTTAAGCTACAGGTTACTGAAATAACCATTCCTCTTCCCGGACAACATAACATCAGTACTTCCATGCACATCTTCACCTCTCTGCATCCATTCACCTACAGCCTCAAGTCTTTACTGAAGTTAAAAGTGCAGACGATCAAGCACAACTGAGCCCTGTTGTGTGACCAAAACACACTGACAGATCCCTGTCCCATGGGCAATAAGCAGTGCCACATCAAGCGGCAGTATTCTGCAATGCACGCATGATAATAAAATAGTTGATTGTTAACAAACAGAAATAAGAAGCTGGTGAAGTTCCTACCATGTTAAAGCAGGGTGCTGAAGTTAATGCATTCACGTAATCAGTGCTCAGAGCATTCAGAAATTAATATGCTCCAAGATACGCTTTGAAAAAGAAGAAAAAGGAACAATTAATCCAACTCCTCCCCTTCCTCTGTACTCTTTCGGCCCCAGTCTACTCTTCCAGTCTTCAAAAAGGAAATATGCATTTGCAACACCCCAGTTCAGATTTCAGATTCTGGCAGAGTGTTTCCAAAGTCTTTGCTGTCCTTTCTGATCATCCCTCTCTCCTAAATAACAGCTCAAAAGTTCAGTGACAAACAACAACAGGAGGACAGCAGAAAAGGCTCTGTCCTTCAGCAGTGCCTTCAGGATTCACCGTAAGTCTGAAGAACTATACTAACCGTAATCAGATTCCCTTTCTGTTCACTGCAATCTCACAACTTTTCCAAGGAAATCTCCAATTTGCTTCCATGAATTAAATTTGGACTGTTCTCTAAAAATGTAAATAGGGTACACAAAAAAATAAAATAAAATAAATTAAAAAAAGAAACTTTTCCTCTGTGTTTGGGTTTTGGGGTTTTTTTTTTGCACAGGACATTTGCAGTAGTGTTAATCACTCATCACTACGAAGTATATTGTGCAACAAAGTATTTGAAAGCATTCTGAAATTTTTGAGAAAATGATGGGAAACATCCATCCAGGTAAGCAATACATTAAGTTAGAGTTCTTTATTATAACAGCCAACGTGTAAGAATCTCAATCCTTTCATCTTCATTAACAAATGTTTTGTTATAATTTGTTATGTATGTCACAAATGTTAGAGGAACATTTACATATTTTATTTCAAAGCTTATTCTGCTATCTTTACACTTTTGCTTGAGTACCAATTAGTGCTATTTTGTAATTTATATCTTTCTAATAATATTACATGCAACCTCTCTACAGTAAGTGATTCACTAACCTTAACAGTCTACTGTATCAGAATGCAAAGATGTCACTGCCTATGTCAGGCTTCTGTTTTACAAACAGCCCAACACACAAAAAAACACAAACCACCAAACCAAAAACAACCAAACCAAAAGAAAAACAAAAATATCCCCACCCCTGTCACAAAGGTCTCATCTTTGACAAACTTCAAGCACATCCTCAAACAGGAAATAAAGCTTTTCAAGAAAACTTTAATAGGGAAAAACCCAAATTACTACTTTTCCTTGCTGTTGTTCTTATCACAACAGCTGATCTATTCCAGCTAATTTGGGAAGAAAAGGGAGTCTACTTGATATAAACGTTATAATGGAGTATTTCAGCCTGCATATAAATAAAATAGATGCGATTCAATTTCCCAAGCTTAGTTTTTACAAAGCTTTTCCCCGTTGCAACCACATTTCTGTTGGGATCATAACCCTAAGCAATCACATAAAAACCAGAATTTCTGCAAGGGCCACAACCCCACTTGCAGCTTCCTTTGCTCATCCTGTGTCACCCACCACCTCTCACGAGGAAAGCCCTGTGACAGGGGCAGCGGGACAGACAACCCTACGCACAGGAGACCCTAACATTCTCCATTTAAAACATCAGGGAACAAAAAGTACTGCCAAGTTTTGTCAATGATTGCCAAAATTAGGCCCAAATCAAAGTCTCAGACAAAAGCAAACCCAAAAAGAGTAGGAATCAAGGCCTACAACTCTGGACTGGCTTTTACCTATGGAAAACGCAAACTGTGACAAGCCTCGTTTTGGCAAGTTCTAACACAAATCATCACCTCTAGTTGAGTCCATCTTCAGTCACTTGTAGTTGTTTTGGTGTTGCCAGTGCTCACACATAAATCTATTGTATGATTCTTCTGGTAAATTAGTACAAGTAATCTCTTTATAGTGGAACCATTTTTTATAATAAGTATCAATAAACAGGGCCTTACAGCATTCTATGTGATGAGAATAGGATACCAGATCCAAATAGTGCACTTTTAAAATACTTCTAGGCTAAATAAGATATTAAGAAAATGGTAATGAATACAGTCTAGAAACCCTGAACTGCCTCACAACACAACAGGCACACAAAGGATGCTGTTACGTGTTTACCTGTGAGACCAGAATTTCAGAAACTGTCCAGCTTGGTTTATAATTGATCGTGGTTACATTTTGCTTTTCACGTAGAGTATTTTGGGACCACAGTTACGCAGAAAGAAAAAATAAATAGGTGCCATTTTTAGCAATTTATAACCACACAGATACACTCTTCTTAAGAGTAGGCCCAAGGCTGTATGCACAGATCAAACTCTGCTTTCTCCATGTATATATTATGCAATGCAGTATGGTAAATATGTAACCATGAAGCCACACACTATACTGCAAATAGGATACAGTACTGTGCAGTGACCCAGGAGAAAACAGGCTACACCCATGTTCTATCTGTGATTTTTTTTTTTTCACCCATTTAATTTTCATAATGGTCCAGCACTTATTTTGCAGACTTTTATACCATTTCCTCTCTAACATATGTAAATAATTTAGTCAACAGTAATGAATTATGCAATTTATTTTCAGCCAACAGCACAGCCCTCGTTAGGTGCAATTCATAGGAAGAAGCAGTTAATTATGGTAATTCATCCACAGACCTAGGTGAGCAATTTCACTGTTATTCTGCTATCCTACTTAATATGCATACGCTGTATAAGAGCAGTTAAATGGCAACTTTCAAAACTGACATCCCAAGCCCTGACTCTATAACAAGCTCTGAACCTGGGCTTTAAGGTACAGCTACAGTAAGCACTGCTTCTGGGAAGCAAAGGAGTCAATTTACACAGAACAACTTGCAAGATCAGGGTTTAAGGTAGTCAACTGAATAGACCTCTACAAGATCCTAGAAATAATTCTATGCTATTGTATTGCACTATTTGTGGAATGGTACGTGATCATATAATTAGAGATCATATAGTACATTCACACAAAGAATACTTCAGGGCTTGCCAGGTGGGGGGGGAGGAGGGGTGCGAGGAGCTCTTTTAAAAAAGAAAATTACATTATCTGGAAATTCAGAGCTAATCTCAACAATGCAGAAATACTACCAGAGAGCTTTTCCTTCACAAACTTTAGAGGAATACATTTCACGTCTGAATTCTGCCTGAGGAAGAATTAGTTCCAAATAAAACCAGCTGAGGTTTTCAGTCATTAAGACGTATTTAGGAAGGTAATCTGAAATATGTGTCAATACTAAAAAAAAAAAAAAATAATTCTAAACTGCAGCTCTATGATTGCAATGATGGGGAGCCAAGACAGCGTTTAGTTCAGAACCAACACTGAAAGAAGCTCTCTGAACAGGTGGAAGAAAAATACCATCAGTTTGGTAGTTACATCAGAGGAGAGAGGAAAACGAGGGGCAGGTCTCAACTAGATGCAGGAGTGTGGCAGTTTCCTGGAGAAGCAGTGTGCTCAAGCACAGGCTAGTTAGAACCTCTGTGTCTGGGGGAAGGCTCCAGCCTCTTCTCCTGCTCACCAGGGCTGGAGGCCGTCCAGACTGTCCTCCCTGTGAAACCTCCTTTGGGGCATCTCAAGCAGCAGCAGCAGCAACAACCTGGCCCAGCACATGTGTTTCAGCAGCCTTGAAAGAAGAGTCCTTGATCCTGGGGCTCTTCTTCACTGCACCTTGCCCCCACCCTTCCGCAGCCTGTCTGCAGACTTCAGAAACCAACTGCTAAATGATCCAGCCTGTGTAACTTTGAAGTGCACACAACTACCAAAGGGCAGCCTTCTGCCAAATCCCTGCCCTCCCAAGTGAAGCACATTAAATAGTGCAAAAATCACTGAAGCTCCACTAGCTTTGGAGAACGGGCAGCCAACTCAGCCAGGTTCGTATGTGCAGCGCTGGTCTTCAGCTATAAATCAAGCCTAGAAACCTGCAAACCCCTCCTCAATTAAAAGCTCATAGTAGTATTAACTTTAGATAGTCACTGCTTTAATGACAGAAGGCACAGAATTTTTACACGAGCATCCTGAAGGTCTCAGTGGAACACAGGTCTAAGATACACATGCACAGACATTCAGACAGTTTTAATTTTAACCTTAGGTGTTTTGATACAGCCACAGGACTCTAGCTTGTTTATGACTGACTACATATGCTTGAAAGTGTTTTGCCAAAACTCATAACTAAAATAAAAAACAGCACTCAAATGGCACAAAACTTCATAAACCAAATAAACAACACATCACAAATATTTAAGATTTCCAAGCAAAGACCACTTCTGTAAATTTCAACATTTTAACTGGCAACAAAGCATTTCAGACACTCAAACAAATGACTGGCTCAGACTTTAAATGGTTCATTTTTCTGTTCTCCTGAAACATGCATGGCAATTAAATTATACCTGAGCAAACGTACATATCCCTTATCCCTCACTAC
>JAVJGI010000003.1:21530630-21543465 GCA_035590275.1 Ibycter americanus | reverse complement strand
GGGGGGGGAGGAAACATTAAATTGAAATCTTTTTGCTTAACCCAGGACTAGAAAACTGTCAGCCCTGAAAATTAGTTTCGAAGAGCCTTAATGCATCTGAAAATGGCTTACTTGCTAAACATGACAACCAAATTTCGAAATAAAGGGAAACCCTTTCCCTCAACATGCACACTAATATTTTTCTTTCCTGAAGGTTGGATCATTTCCAGAGAACCTGAATTGACTTCAATGGAGCAATAACATATTTCTGACGAAGAACATGTAGACCGCCTCAGAATACAAGAAAATGGTTCAAGTAAGAAAGGGCTTCACTCAGCTCTTCTAAAAATACCCAAGGATCACACTCTAAAGTGATTTGTTTTTAACAATTAGGGCTTGACTACACCAACAGCTATATGTGCTAATATATAGATATGCATTACACTAAACAGGAATGAGACTCTATCTGGAGTCGTTCCAAAAAAATGCGAACACACTATAAATCCACACTTTTAACTTCAAGCCATGCTACCTAGTGAGTGTAAATACGTTCTTGTGAAGTTTAAGGGATATATTAAAATGCTAGCAGGATTTTCTTTTTCAATTAACCAGAGGATACTTCTCAGTATAAAGTATGGTGAAAAACAGAAAAGTCACAACACAAAAGCACTATTTACAATAGCAAAACGCAAATGTATACATCTTTAAGTACTATTTCCACACTGAAGAGATTCCCCAAAATTAAAACACTCCCTAAAATTTTATTTTCCAGCAGATGAAAAATATCCAAACACCACATCCAAACAAGCCAATGTACCAGAAAGCCTGTGCTCATTCATCAGTATCACAACCACAACTGGGCTTGCCAGGACTGTGATGTGCTTTAGGAGACACCTATACTGCCAGGGAAAACTCACCAGAAAGCAATATGCTACGTTAGGACTGCACATCTTGCATAAGCGTTTCTCTTGACAAGACCTGCAATGCTCTATCTGCCCAGGGCATGCAGCTCTGACAAGGAAAATACCACTAACTCTTAATAAAGAGCATAAAAAAAATTTCATATGAGCTTGTAAATTTGCTTAACTATAAATTTATAAACAAGAATCATTTAGGAAGTTATTATGGAAGACTTGCCCAAATTAAGTTGTAAGCACACGACAAAGATCATGTCACCACTTATGCCTACTTTATATACGGACAAACCCAAGCAGCCAAGACAGTATGAGTAACACGATCACTACATACAGAAAGGCTGGTGTCAGACTGGCTTAGCTACTCGCTGGCCTACTCCAGTCTGCAAAGATTCTGTCTGATAGCAAAGCTGATATAAAAAGTTCACAGCCCACCCTTGCCTATTATAGGTAGGTTCATTCCTATGGATAAGCTATAGTTTACCGCCACCTTCACGGTAACAATGCAGGCGTTTGTGGACTCATGCTGTAAACTGGTTCAGTAAAACCACTTGGATTTTAATACCCCCAAAAAACAGCAGTAGGTTTTAACATAATCCTTCCTGGGTTGATGTTTGTAGGACCAATAAACCACTGTATTGGCATGGCAGAGAAGTCCATAAACCATGACAGAGCAGAGAAACTTACGTCCAGACAGGGAGGTTCCCAGAGCTCCACCTGTAGCTTTTTTTGTGTGTCTCCCTTCCAGCGAGAGCAGGGTCAACTTAGGGGTCCCACCACCCCCACTCCCACCTCCACCGCCTGGAAAAGCAGCTGCTTGCGTAGCTGTGCTCTGAAACCCAGCCCTGAAGCGGCTCCACCTAAAAAGTTCAGCCTTTCCCCACCCTCAAAGAGCTGCCAGGGTCTGGAAAAAGTGCAGGCGTTTTAAAACTTCATACAAGGTTGCCACTTCCACGTTACTAAGGACACAAACATGCCTAACTTTATGAACTAAGTAGCCCGATTTCAATGTGATTCTTCAACCAGTATGGGCACTATCGGAAAATACTTCCAGTGTGAAGGGCCATATTTTGTCCAACATAAAAGAAAACTAGAAGACGAGCACGAAACCTACGAATACAAAAGGAACGCTTGCCTAAACTAAAAACTCCAAGTAAGCAGAGGCTGAAAAATAAAACAAAAGCCACTTTACATGACACAGCCTTTCACCAGATCATCTCAGGGCACTGAACTGGTCTGAAAAAACTTCTGCTAAGTATTAAATCACTGGTGCATGGGTAAATTTGTTAATCCATTTGCTAAGGTCACACAGTGGCAGAAATAGCAGATAATCCTGACACCAGCTTTCTGTCCTAATCGTTATGCAGACAGAAAATCTTCAGTGACGTAAACTAAAAATAAAGTAAATACAGTAATCTGTTACATACAGGTATACTAAGTAAACCCAGAAAAGCAAAACTGTGAGTGTGAGGAGTGGAGGTGTGTCTCTGGGGATCCACCGCATATCTAGACAAACCTATGAAAATTTAGAGAATTTATAACCAGAAAGTAATTCCATAATTCCCTCTATTCGAGCAGTCCCTATGAAGGGACTGTGCAGACAAACTGCAGCCGTGCTCAAAAAAAAAACCAAACCAAACCAAAACTGAAAACCTTGAACATTAACCCACAGGACATATTCCATTACTACCCACATTAGGACACCAAAGGCTTGCCATTCACTCTGTATTGAAATGAAAGCAGTATTTTACAGATTACCTGTAAGCCACCAAAACCGGGGAAGCCTAATACCAGAGGCTGACATACACACAGCTGACGTTGTCGACACATCATCGAGGCAGCTATGACAATTTCTACCGGCTTTAGTGCCATTCCATATGAAATCATCCTGGTAATGCCTGCAATGGAGCTCTGACAATTCAAGCCCATTTTGGTGAGTGCTCTTGTACTGGTATAAAATACACTGCAAGCACCAAGTTTCCAAGACTATTAGCCAACAAAGAGAAAAACTTATTCTACGAATTAAAAATACTGAACCAGACAACGAGCTACATTGGCGTTATTAAGATGTACTAAAAACAACAACACAATAAAATTACTGTAGGCAGGGAATACTAATCTTCCAGTTCTTCCTGAGGCAAAACTCACAGCAATTTCAATGGGATTCTCCCCCAGATACGGCTGGATGACTACATCCACAGCCTCCACGTGCCAAGTTTGCTCCTGCAGTCAGTCTCTATTGCATCCATCTTAGCAACACTACACATATCCTGATTACAGGGATTTATAAACAGCAAGAGTAATTTAGAGGTGATCCACAAAACTGTGACTTCAGTACAGATGAGGTACACTATTTTCATCTCAAGCGTCAACAGTTTTGCGGTAAAGGACTTACATTTAAAAGACTTTTAAGCAAAAATCTTTTACTGACTTGCTCCAAAGCACACCTTGCATTCTCTCTGTCCCAAGCAAGTCTATTTCAGAGCCAGAATACAAGCCTGCTATCCATAGGTTTCGCTGGGCAACAAGGTAGGAGAGAGTTGATGATGCATTAATCCCTTCCGTTTATTTTCTTAGGTTCTGGACAACAAGACACCAAGTAAAACTCAATCAAGACTATTTCATATATTACGCAGTTTCTAGATGTGAACTCTTTAAAGATGATCTTTCAGCTCCGAAGTCGCAATTCCACACACTCATCTGTGCAGCACAGGACAAAGGCGCCTGTGCACACGTACCAGCTCACAGGCTCAAAGCGGTGTTTGTTCACCCAGAACAATGGGGCATGTGACTTGTCAACACTACCCACAATAAAAACAATAAGGCTGCCACTGATTTCACGATGACTGACTTTGTTTTCACTAATTTTAAGTCACAATGTCAATAAAAATTTATTGCATAAACCCCCTTCTTTTAAAATGCCCAAAGCCAACCTCACAGCGTGCTGAGGGGCACTCAAACTTCCCCGGCTTTTCCACATTTGTACTAACCACTCACACCAACTCTCCCCAAAGCCTCCCTCTGACTTTATCAAGAGCTGGATCAATGTTTTACGCCTAAAGCCAAGCTTATTTTTATCAAATAAAGGCACTGCCAAAATTTGCCCTCCCCATTTTCTGCCCTGCGTGCCTGTCCTACCTCCCCCCCACTCGCAAGCAGGCCCCCTGCTGACCTCTGCCCGGCGCCCCACTTGCTGCCAGCAGCACAGCCTGCAAAATGGGACCTCCTCAGCACTTCGGCAGGTTTCGCTCCACCAGGGACCAGGGCTGCACTGCCCAAACCCATCTAACCCCCTGGGCTCAAGAGGGCTACACAGCATCAAGTCCTGTACGTAAACTTAAAGTTAGGAGGAACAGGAAGAAAGCAGAGGAAATCCAGAGAACAGAAACAAAAAGGCACCAATTTGGTTTAAAGAACTGACACAAGAACAGGTAGGGAGAATGCAAAAGAAAGTCCAAAATGGCAAAAAGAAGAGAGAAAGCCCAGGGAAAAAAACAGGCGGCGGGAGATTAGAAAAATCAAACAAAGCCTTAGGAAAGGATAATAATAAGATGCTGCAAACTGTCAGGACTGAGACAAAACACCCTGGTATTGTACGTTACTTTGCCGCATTCGCTCCACAGCACAGACGAGGAAGCAGAGCCAAGCAGAGGAGAGGGCGTGATCACACTGACCATTGAAAGGGGTTAATTTTAGAAAGAAAAAATGCTGTACAATCTTGCACCACTTGTCTTTTAATTACACAGGGGGAGGCTTGGGGGGGGGGTATTTTAGCCACGCAGAACAGCAGTAGGCCCAACAGCACCAGACTAACAAATAAAAGTAGGCAGCAATAGGCACACGGAAGTACATTACAGTTCCAAACTTTCACCATTTACAGTAACGTTAACGCAAATGAACACTGACTAACCTGATCTCAGAACATGTTTTTAAAAATGGTGCACTTCTTTCTTTTCAGCTTGAAAAAACGTCATTCCACAAGCGGGTAGTTACAAACCACAGCTGGGAAAGTGGGAGGCACATGAAGCACGCAAGTAAGATTTTACGTACTCTTAACACCACCAATGCAGCTTTCTGGAACACTTCAGCAATGTCCAACATATACAAGCCTTGCTGCTGGCACAACAGAGGATCACAGCCTACATAATGGACATACTCTTAGCCGGAGTCTGACACTGCATTTCACATACCCTCCGAGCCTCTCATATGAAGTCATCCTTAGCGTCAAAGAGCGAGTCAAAACACATCGAAAGTGTTTTCCCTGGCTACCTCTGAAAGTTTCCATCCCTTTATCCTTCATATATATATATTTATTTTTTTAATTCTTCTTAGCATTTCTGTCAATACACACAGGATCTTTACAAGTGCAGTTTTGTGCCCCAGTACATACAAGCAACCAGTTACCTCTCTAACACAGGACCCCAGCTGTGTCCCAGTGCCTGGGACAATGACAGGGGACTGACGGGAATATTCAGTTTGGTGCTTCCACAACCAGCCCTCAGAACCACACAGTGAGCAGAGGGTTGATTTTTAAGACATAAGCAATGACCACCTATTCCACCAGCAAGTAACATACCTGGGAGGGTTGTGATGCCCAGGCACCTCAACAGCATGACTCAACGGCCAAGGAGGCTTTTTGGTTGGTTTTTTTTTAATGGAACAGACTCTTAGGACTTAATTTCTAATGCATTTAGTGTGTACTATGTTTACTGTAAGAATCTTACAAAGGGCCCTGATGAAATAGAAATAAATAATCCATATCAAAAAAACCTTGCATGCGCAGACAGTAGAGGAACCAACTAACATGGACTTTGCCAACAGCAAGATAAACACACTGATATTTCTAATGTAATCAAAGGCCATTCAGAATCTGCCCTGGAAGATCGTCACAGAAGCACAAAGCATTTTTCTCACAACTCAAACAATTGTGACAAATATTTACTACTATGGTGAAAGCCGTTAAAAACAGAAAAAAAAAGTTGGTTTCTATTAATCAGCTACATTTAGATATCCGTTCTTCCTATCAGATGAAACTCACCAAAACTGCTTAGTAGGCTGTTTCATTGTATTTTTCTTTAAGTTTTATCGCAATTCAACATACTGAAGCTTCGTATTCCTGACTTTTTTTCATCTTACACAGCACTGGAAATGTACAGTCTAAACAAAGACACACCAGATTAAGTCAAATGCACAACTAAATTTCACAAAGTGAAGAATCAGGTACCATGTCTGCATCAGCAAAACACTCATGTTGTACAGTGAGTATGAACCCCACTTCTCTAAACCCCAGTAACAGCTAAGCCATTGCTACACAAGAAACATTTCTAGCACAATTTGCTTGACGTCAACATTAATAGATGGTTTGACCACACTGTTCTTCATTTTCCTCCATCCACATCTGTGCTAACTTTGCTTTAAAAACACATTAAAAAGTATTAAACGTGAACAAACGTAACCCCAAAGTAAATAGGTTACAGATTCACAAATACCATCATGGCAAAAATCCATATTTTTACAAAGCATTTCCTAAATAAAATTTATTGCTAAGAGTCTGTATTTAGGAATGCATGTTTGTGTTGATATCCAAGCAAAAATTTCTGCACTAGAGAAGAATGTTGATATCCATGCAAAAATTAGCTGTGATTCATTGTTTAACAGTTGCCTTCCTTTTACAGAACACCGCAGACTGAAGGACATACTGCCAAACTGAAAGCACCAATACTTCCTTTAACCTAATATAGGACAAATAAATACACTTCAACAGCTTCTAAATCTTGCACGTCCTACTTTTTTGACCCAGATCTCATGTTATTTCCCCCATAGGTCTGTGCAATATCAAAACTATTTTTTTTTCCCCCCCCACAAATTTAGACTTAACCTAAAAGAAGAAAAATTCTCATCATTTCTGTGAACTAAACAGACCTGGAAGCAGGGAGGGAGGGTCAGACAGACAGACTCATCTCTGTTAAGGTCAATTGGTATTTTAAGGTAAAATTTTCAGCCACACTTAACACTCTCCCTGCTGCTGAAACTAATGGCAAAAATTCTCCTTTGTTCCAACAGGACTGCAAGCTTGACCAGTATCAATGATAAATGAAAAATAATTAAATCTTTTCATTACTATTTTTACAAAGCAAGAAATGCATTTTCAGAAGTCATCCTGACACTTGAGCATTACTCAGCCTGTCCAAAAAACACAAGAGAGCTATAAAACTTGTTATTTCTCTCCCTGGCCAGCCTGGGCAACTTCTTCCAGGGAATCAAACCGTCTCTTCTTTTGCCTGGTACTTTTAGGCAACCATGAGGGGACTGAAATTCACCTCGAGTATGCTCACAATCAGGTGAATTCCCAGCTCAGAGTTTGCCAGCAACAGGTCACCCATGTGAAGAGCCTGAACTTTTAACACTATTAATGTCAAATGGATGCAACTTTTAGGATAGGTTATATTTAGGGCTCTAAACCTTGACAATTTCTGTGGTTTTGGCACTGGGCACAGTATTTAGCACTACATTTTCATGAATAGTAAATATTTGACCCTTCACTCGTAACCTTGGAAAAATGCTCCATGAGTAGGCTGTACAGAGGGATCTTTTCTGTACACTCTCTACTTGCCGCCAGCAGACACGTAGCAGCGTAGAGAACAGGAAAGTTTCCAGAGTCACTTTCACAGTCCTAATTCATAAAAATCTACCATCAGCCTGACGTCAGTGGGGTTCAGTGGGAGCTCTGCATGCAGCTGAGGAAGTGACTGAATCATTCCCCAAAGCCACCCATGGGTTAAAAGGAGCACTAGCACTAGCTGCAGACAGCTGCTCGCCTGCCCTGCCAGGTTGGCAAAACCACTGCCCTGCTGAGGGGGAAGGGAAGGCCTACTACTCACACCACAGCAGCTAAAATTTCTAGTAACGCACCTCCAGCGATCTGAAATAACACTCAGTACGTTTGCATATGGCATATGGTTGTAGAGAGTGTCTCTGTAACACACACTTAGATTGAACAGAGGTTGAACTGAATCTCAGATCATAAAAGGAAAAAAAAAAAAACCACCAAAAACAAAACCTCTTTGTTTTTCCGAATGATTCTGATTTTTTACTGCTAGACATTACTAATAAACATGATTGCTCCTTTGCAACATGGAGACTTAGGAATTACAATGATAAACACAAGTCAGAGTACACCGCATAGCCTTTTACTAATACTGCTCCCAGAAAGAAACAGAAACTACACCCTCACGGGAGTTTGCAAAAGCCAGCAAGCCACACGCAAGACTTGATTTTTAGAAACGCTAAGCACACACAGAGACTGCCAACTTCACATGCAACCGTGGGGACTCAGCACCTTTGAAAATACAACTATTGATACTTTACAGATACCAGTTTATACTCTTAAGAAGGGTTAGGTTTGCACCAAGCAGAAGCGCAGCACAAACCCCGGGGCCTGCTACTCGCGCCCACCACACCGTGCTGTGCGGCTCGGGGAGCCGAGCAGGGTGCACGCAGCATCACACAGGGCCACACGCAGGCATTGAACCAGCTCAAGTGCCACCAGGTTGACACCCAGTCTGCTTGCGTTACTCATCCTGAGAAAAGGGTGTATTAGTCTGATAGCGTACCTAGGTATGGTGCTTTTGGCATTCAAGCTAACTTGTTTAGAAGAACCTTAGTATCTCCACGTAGCACTGAATTACCCCACGCACACTTAACATTCACAGACCAAGAGGGGACTCCAAAAGATGCTGCGTACACTGGCTGAGACAATTCTGTAAAACTCCTGCTTACCACTTCAGAGCTGCTTTCAGTAGTTTTTCAGAAAGCTACACCAATTCACCAAGCCTTTTTATTATTATTTCTACAGGTAAGAAAATATTCTCAGAAGTCCTTCTAGCAATCAGCTCATCCAAGAAAGCAAGCAAGCAGGGGTAAGCTGCAACACCGGCAATTTCACTCCTTGGCTAGCCAAGCCAGCTAGATCCTATGCACCCATGCGTTTTCCCCCGCGGTGACGCATCCTCCAGCTTGGAATGACCACTTATTTCTTATCAAGGAAGAATATTTTTTTTTAAGTCTCCTTATTGATATAAAAAGGAGAGTCTAAAGGATGCCACAGAAAACTATGTGGTAAAGTATTAAAAAAAAAAATAAAAAACAATGTTTCAAAGGGTATGCTGAGTTACAATTCTACAGATCCTTAGAAACGAAGGAAAACTCAAATTGAGCTCAAACGTGGCCATTACGACTCCAGGGCATTTTGTATAAACAATTTCAGCCTTGTTTTCATTACAAGAGGGAAGAAAAGGGCCTTCTCATCTTGGATTAGATACCGTAAGACAGAACCCTAATGAGGAGAAGTTCACAGTTTTCACACAAACTGGCAGAGTGATTTCTAGACCAGACTTAGTACTTTGTCACTCAACCTATCAACTCTCATGAAGTGACAGCTACGCTGCCTAGTCTTCACTACTTCTTACCTCAAGTTAGCTAATTCAATTTTGCAAAATTAAAAGAAAGCCAATATATTCCCCTACAGTTTCATATCAACAGATATTTCTCATTCCTCACTTCATTGTCATACTTTATCTCGGAGGAAAACAATTATGAGATGAATAAAGCGGTCTCCATCTACTCTGCTTGGGATCACCGGATGAGCCTTTTTCTAGTAAAGTCATTCTTCTCATTAAGCTACTTCACAGAAATTAAGACCATCTGACTTCATACTGCAGTGCTTAGAAAGCTGCATGTATTTGGGACAGGAGTAGCCACATCAATAGCAGGAACATACAAATGGTTTCTTCATCTTCTGTTAATTTGAAGGTACTACATTAACGCTGCAGTGCAACTCAAAAACACTGAGAAGAGCTGTCAATCACGGTTCCCAACGGAAAACTTTGGACACTTCTTCGCCCAAGACAAACACTTAAATTTCTATTTAAAAATGAGCATGCGGTGAGTATATTCTCGCAGTAGTCACTTTTTGTAGAAGCCAAAACATGCATAATTACAGAGTGTGCACATACACTTTCACTTCTCTCCCAACCTGCAGCTACTTGCATGAGCTGATGTTTAGGGCTTTAAATATAGCCATTACCAGACCCTACACTCTGTGTGTGTACGCATGTGCAAACACACACACACACAGGATGGCCAGTACACATAACAGTATCACAATTCTCAATGTAAACAACAACAATTAGATTAAAAATGAGTTGTACTTCAGTATGACACCTCTCAGTATCGTAGTATTGCAGTTTTGACACGACACAGTCCTGCAGTACACCCTGTCCTCGCCCTCCTCTCCAAACAGAGACCGGACCACTTTATGACCTCCCTACCCCGGTTCCAAAGGGGAAGAGCTGGTGGCAGGTTTGTGTCTGTCTCTTCTCCGCTTGCCAGCATTGCACTCTCCAGCAAGGTGTCAGAATTCACACGGGCACCATGATCCTGAGCAGCTATGGGTCTGGGGGGAAAAGAAGACACAGGCAAAGCAAGCAAAAACCCTGGGGTAGGGCGGCTACCTCTTGAGACTCCTGATGAGCAGACGAACAGCATTAGCGAAGGAAAGGTGTCAAGCCTGCCACTGCCTCAGCCTTCCCCAAAATGCTCAACAGCGCTGTGATAACAAAAAAGTATTGGTGTCATGAAAGATTCACATCCTATTGCCCACCGCTAATAGAAAACACACTTAACTTCTGTGAGCAACTTCACAGACATCTGCAGAGCTTATTCAACTGAACTAGACCGCTGATGTTCACGAAGTTGTGTGTGTTTCTTCACAGGACTTCCTGACTTCTGCACAATTACATCCTTGTAGGATGTGGGTCTTTACTGCCACTACAAAATTTATAACAGCAAACACACTCTGACTCAGATGTGAAGACCATGTTAAATTGAATTCCACAACCCAAATCGAGTTAGGTAAAATAACTCAGTTTGCTTTGCATTATTCAGATCTGTTCTTTCTAACTAAAAAGCATTACCTGAAAACAACATTATCAACAATTCTGACCATTTCCCCTAATCCATCCAGAGCCTCTTTATGCTTAGGGCTGTAGCACTTTTTCACATCAAACTCCTTCATGATGGGAAAATGACTATGAAGTATTGCTCTTGGGTACTTAGCACTTACACCATGCCTTACAACTTCAAAGCGTTACACAAACATCAATAATTACCATACATAGAGTAAAACTGAAAGAAGTATTCATATAAAAAACGCACAGGAAAAAAATCATAACTACCTGTTTGAAGGGTAAAAAAGCTCAAGCAACAGAATCTCCTGTGATTAGTGCATTCTTTATGCTACACATGTGCATTATGGCTGCGCATGTGTAAATGAACAAAAATCATAAACCCTTGCACAGTCTTAAAAAAAAATTAAAAAGCCCAAAAGCCAAATCCCAGCTCCTTTCATACATTTCAATTACATTTCCTTCCCTTTCCCTCATGGAGTGAGACCTAAGTATTTTCCAGGTGTTCTCAATAACAGTTTGGGAGGTATGCCACCAAGTTCCCAAGACACAGTATCACGTGAACCCTGTTCTCACGAAGACAAATCCACCTTCCCCTAAGAAAACTTTAGACAGTGACAGTGTACAGGCTCAGGTGATGTTAGGTAAATAATACAGTGTGTTGCTATTCCATTAGATCTTAACCAAAAGCAAAGTGGAAAAAAAAAAATCACTACAAGAAACCACAGAAAGTTTGCTACAATCACTTGCAGGGCACCACCTGCACCCTAAGCACCACCACCATAACAGCGCGGCCCTTTTTTATTATGGCCAAGAGCAACAAAATCCTTCATATGCTCAGCCACAACCCACTTGCTTAAAAATTCAAGGACACACAACAGAGTTTGCAGGACCAGCCCTCGTTTGAAATGTATTCTGAAAAGATGGTTAACACACGTGTCCGAAGGAAGGCCCCAAACCCAGCATGAGCCTCATGTGGACAAGCCTTCAGCTCGCTCACAGCAAGACAAGGGCCCAAAACTGCCCAGTGCACCCGAAAGCTCAGGTACAGCTCAACACCCAAACATCAAATTTGCAAATGGTGCCCTCTCACTCGGAGGGACACAAACCACTACCCCGGTGAACACCCAGCAGGTACAGGCCACTGACACCAAAGAACCTTGTTAATACGCTCAACATGCTCAGACACTTATTCTAGCACTGCAGGACGGGATGTCAGACAAGTCCACAATATATATATCTTTTTTTTTTAAACGCAACAAAGACTTCGTTCTCCAGATCATGCCTCTCATGCTTTAATAATAAAGAAGGAGTAAGTTTTGTGATCCCCCCCATAAATCAGTCCAGAATTTGATTTACACAGACAGGAAAACAAGGAAGTTGAGCACACTGGAGAGTAGTAAAAACTTCACCAGCAAACTTCACTTTCCTACACTGCGACCTACAAACCAAACTTTCCTCCAGACTCACGTGTCATCTGCAGCAACGAGCCTCTGCCATAAAGCACATATAAAGTTTGCTGTTCTGGGGGATAAAGCAAAAAGACAAGCCAGGGGAGACTTTTATTCTGTCAAGCTGCCTTAAAAGGAAATTTGGCGATGAAAGATTAAATTCACCTGGAACAACACGATAAATTTAACCCTTTCGGGGGTACAATAATAACAAGCCACATCTTGCGGGACCTATAGCCTCTTCTTACCACGAAAACGTACACATTGCATCAACCGTGCAAGCATGTCTAGAAGATGCAATACACGGTTTGCACCAGGGTTTCGGACAGGCACAAGCCCAGCAAGAGAGAGCCCCTGGGAAGTGCAAAAAAAGGTGATTTTTTTTCCCCCCAAAGCGGGCCCGCTCCCTGCCACCACGGGGTATTTCACGTTCGGCCCTCAACTTCAACAGCAAAACTGATCAATAACTTGGTTGATTCGTCCTGGGGGGGGCAAACACCGGGCCCCTCCCCGCCCCCCACCCCCA
>JAVJGI010000003.1:21516537-21529046 GCA_035590275.1 Ibycter americanus | reverse complement strand
GGGCGAGGGCAGCCGTGAGGTGCGCTCCGCTGCCAGAAGCGCTGATGTTGGTGCAGGACGGGACGTGCTGGGGTTGCTTATTTCTTTTGGGGGGGTTTGGGGGGGGTTGGGTGTATGTGCAGCGCCTCGCGGCTGGCCATGGCGCCTGGCGTCGGGGTGCAGGCCGGGGCCGCCACCGCCTCTGCCCTGTGCCGTTATTTACTGAAATAAACCTCTGCAGTAAAAACGCTGTGGCCTACCTGGGTGCTGCCGTTCGTTTGCAGAATGGAAATGCTGGTTCTCACGTATATCGCTGCTTTGTTTATTTTTTAAGGCGAGCTTCGTTAATCGAAACCACATTCATCACCAGGCAGCCCTTTCCATCTTAAAATGTTTTTGCAATAGCGTTTCACGCTCTTGGGCGTTGGTCCAGCGCTCTCATGTCCGGACATTGGCACTCATGCCGAGACCCAGTGACCACAAACCATGCACGGATCTGACGGCAGCATCAGAAGTCATTCCTGCTTGTGCCAAAGGCTCCATGCGCGAAAGCCCAGGCCTGACGCTGCCCGAGCGGGGCCTCCACAGCACCGCGCTTCTGCAGGACTTGCTGTTACTTCAGCTGGCAAAAAGGGAAAGTAGAGAGATGGCAACAAATGTACCTTTTTTTTTTTTTTTTTTGCTTTTTGTGTGTGTGTGAACAGAGCTCAGTGTTGCTGGAGAATTAATGCTGGTCCTAAGGTGGCCATTTGGGAGTTAAGGGTGGGTTTTAGTTTCAGCCTAATAGCTAGGACCTACCACGGGCAGATTTCACCTGCCTGAGCTGCTTCCCACACGCAGATGGGACCTCCCGACTCCTTGATGAAAGCAGATGTGTGGATCTCTCTGGGTGTCGGATCACCTCACAGTGCTCCTTTTCTTCAGGATCAGGCCCATGCACTTTTCCTTCTTTTATGAAGAACAATATTTAAATACTTGGAGAAAACAGATTTTTTTTTTTTTTTCATTGCAAAATCATTTAATTCTGAGAAAACCCTGGGCCTTCAATCCATTTGCTTCAACAGGCCTGAGTTACATGAGGAAAACCATGTCTCTCTAGAAAGCCAGGGAGCATATTTGTAATTGCAAGCCACTTGATGTTCAACATTTGTTTCTCTAATGATTTTTATGGCCCAAGCTGGCACCTTTCTCTTCTCTATAATAGTGTGTAGGTTGTCTGCTTTAGGTACGTAGAGAGGCGGTAATTGTTGAAGACCATATCCAGGCCTATTCCAAAATTTGACCACTTTGCTGAAAGTTCGGAAATCTAAAAGGCGCCAAAAAATCAGCAAGGGACTCAACAGCTTCTGGCATTGTAATCTCAGGTCTGTCCATACTTCTGAAGGAGTTTAACCTCTTGATACTCTGAATGATTTATTTCACAGGTAACGGAAGATAAGGAATATCAGTGGGTGGAGGAAGGGGGAATGGGAGTATACACACAGCCCAAGGCAAGAGGAAGGAAGATAAGGGCCCTCTTACAGGAGACTGTGGGACACCAGGGGCCCGACCAAGGGTATGGGAGGAGCTGTGAGAAGTCCATGAAACAGGAGCCGGAGGTGTAACATTAAGCAGGTTGTGAGAGAAACGGAGGAGGGAATACCCCTCAAATGTGCATTGTTAGGCCCACAGGAACTGCAAACACCGTCTTCCCACCCATCTGCTGAGCAGTGACAATGTGCTGAACTGAAGTCATCTGGCTGAAGGTTTCCATGGTCTAGTGTTCTCCAAATATTCGGTCACGACTCTAGGGTGCCAGACTCTCATTTTTAACACGATGAGGTACTCAGCTGGGTGATTACCTGAGTACACGTTCTGCTCTGCAGAATCTACAAAGTGCATTCTGGCAGATTTATACTTTAATATTTTTACTCCATCCGTTTTTTTTCTGGTTTCCCTTTCTTTATGAAGGCGTATGCCCCACAGGATTGCACAAAGGCCTTACTTTCCGCGATGAGCTTTAGACTTTGTAGTTCCATTGCCTAAATATGCAGCTGGGCCTAGAGTCACAGGGGCCACTTCCAGAGCTTGTGGGGGTGGGAGGTTCTCTCTGTCAGAGGTTTCCAAGAACAGATATTGGGTAACACAGGGCAGTTGAGCAGGTTGTGCTTTATGGCAGGTTGTTCAGTGAGAGAGTCGAGCTTAGGGGGAGTTGGCCTTGCCTTGAGCCAGGAGAGGCACTTTTAAACAATAACTGTTGTTAACATTCCCTTCCCCAAAGTCTCCTAGTAGCGAGAAGGACAGGACCAAACACTTAACTTTTGGGCGTAGAACTGGGGCGGGTCTGAGGTCTTGGTTCAACCATGTCTTTGGATAAAAGCATGCCTTCAAAATGACGCGGCTGTCCCCTTCCATGGCTCTGCCATCCCAACTACTGGAGAGTCTTCTCATAGCCATATTTGTAAGACACGTCCTTAAAATAGTTGAAATTACTTGTAACAACGGGTGCTCGGCCTACTGAGCACATATAAGCAAATATTTGCAATAACCGGACCAGTGTTTGCACAGCACCAAGCACACTGCCCTGACTCCATAAATAATAACACTTGGCACTCACAGAGTGGTTTCCATTTTCAAAGCACTTTAGTCATAACCCTTGACACCTATATGGCCTTTTACATCTTTACAAGAATTAATTAATCCTCACAGTGTCCTGTGAGATAGGTATGCACTGCAATAATAACAATAACAACAATTAATAATTCATGCATTCTACTCAAAAATCACTTCAGGGATTAAAATGCATCTGTAATACTTGTTTTTTATTAACATTTTCCAGCAAATAATAAAAGCCATGGTATTGTGTTAAATCTATATAATATCTACCCATAAATCTTTTGCAAATCGGGGTGAGACTGAAGGCCCAGTGAGATACCAATACATCTGTAGGAACTGGATGACTGACTTCAGAAAAACAAGTTCAAGGCTGGTCCACCACGCAGTCTAGGTGCCAGAATGAAAATCACCACGCATGGCAGCCCATAAGTAAATACCAGCGAACCAGGAAGGCTCTTTGTTCATTTTTAGTTCTTGTTTATGCAAAGGCTCCCTCAGTTCCAGCCTGCGTTACGGGACCCCAACCTATATAAACTTGGCACCAAGAAAATGCAGGCACTTACTGGGTGAGAAATGGCAGTGACTCAGCACCACATTGTGCAACAGGGAGAGCAGGGACAAGTCTGGCCAGCACCGGGGCAAACCCTTCCCTTCGTAAAAATTACCATAGTGCCTTTGATATGCAGGCAAACCCCAGTTAAACCTGATATTTAAACAAGCGGGACTTAAACCCTGTTGACTTAAACAGAAGAACCGGCAGGCTCCCACCAGGCGAGCTCGCTGGCTTCGGGCTTTCCCGGGGCGGAGGAAGGACGGAGTGCTGGAATCAGGCTCCCTGCACCGACGGTCCAATTCCCCATGAAGATGCTTTTTTCAGTTTGCGTCCAAAAGTGGATTAATGTAAACCACAAAGGCACCTTAGTCGTAATAATACTGCCATGCCAGAAAACAGTGGGAAAGAGTACAGAGATAGGTACACCCACACTCTAGCCCCTAGCAATCTCACCGTCACTTCCCCGTGTCTGCAAGCCCTGAACCTGCAGCACTGAACAGTTGGGGCCAGTGGCCTTCGTACTCCAAGACTTATTTTTTCCCTTAATATGAGGAAGATACCAACTTAAACAAAACCACCTCTAAATTATTTGTCTCTGTGTTGTGCATACAGAGAAAGGAAATGGAAGCTGACCCGTCTGAAGGGACTGGTTTTATGCTTTTTGCAGCTGCTGACAATGTTTGCAGGAGAGGACATGCTGGGCAAGGGACTTGTTTTTGAGTAGAGGGCGTCTCCTGCCACTACCTAGGCATACAAATTCATCAGTAATTGATCAGTGGACGCGTGGTAAAATATGTCTAACATTGGTGAATAACATGCTTGTAGCACTACTCTTATTTTTATCGGTTGCCTTTAAGTATACACGCACAGATACATTGTAGATCTCTCCATAAGGCAGAGAGGATTCAATCCCAAAACAATCACCTCATTGATACACTCGCCCAGATCGATCTCGGAGGCTTCTGCTTCCCAGAATAAACAGCAAGAGCGGAGGAACAGCATGACCAGGTGAATAGTCCCTCATTCATAGACAGCCGATGAACACTGTGATCCAAAGCCATGAAGTGGCTCTTTCAGAAACTCCAGGACACAAGTTATGCCGCTTAGAGCACGTTTAGCACTGCTGTAAATCGGTGGGGATAAGACGTGATTAGCATCTCCCTGGTCTACGGAGCTTCAGCCGGGCACGAACCGCCCATCCCAGCCCTCCTGCACAGGGGAAATTCCATGTTTCTGTTTTTAAGAGCTACCAGCAGACCCAAAAAAACCCCAGCATAGCCCACAGGTGACAAAGTTAAAAACTGCTGCTGCGGGATTGGGATATTCACCAAGCAAAGCCCTTGGTCTTACTGGTTTATTACTGCTGACCTCCTGCCCAGAGGCCCAGCATGCCCTAAAGGCTTCAAGAGGAGCACAAAAGTGTGCGTGAGCGTGTCACACCAAGGAGAGCTTTCAGCTCAGTGCCAGAGGAATATATTTTTAAAGGAAAAATGAGAGAAACAGGGAAGAGATGCCAGCTGCTTCAACCCCCTTCAAGCGAGGGCTCCTGCACCTTGCCTTACTGCAGGAGAACAGCTGCTCCCACTGGCACACATTTTCCTTTTTTTTTTTTTTTTAATCAGAGGAAAAGCCAAGTGTTAGTTGCTGCAGTTGCAGGGCCTCCCTGCCCACGGAGGGCTGCCACCGTCCCCCTGGGCTCCCAAAGCAGTTCCCGGCACGAGCGGGAGGATGAAGAGAAAGCTGCCATCAGCCGGCAGGGTTAGTATCTTGCTGAAAGCCCTGAATGCCACCCCTTGCCCCCCAGAACCTGGCCCCAGCAGGATCTGTGGATGCTTCGCACAGTTGTGGAGCAGAGGAGAAAAAAACAAGTGAACGACACGGATGTTTGCTGGTACAGACCTGACTGCGGGGAGCAGCAGGGGCTGAGCCCAGCAGGTTTAGCTGTGGCAGGTGCAGAGCTGTAGTTTCAGCGTGAACTGGGGCTGCTTCCTCGCGAGGCGATGCGCTGACGGTGGGTACCATGACAGCAGGCAGGCTGTTGTCAAACAGCCTCTCCGCGAGCACACCCAGCAACGCAAGGCTAGACTGCCTCGGAGTTCCTGTAGTAATTAGTTTAGACACAGCGAGCTGAGTTAGAAGCATGGGAACAAATTTATTTTTTGGCTTTAATCACTCTCTAAGGATTGTTTTTACTTTTTTTTTTTTTTTCCTATTTTTGCAGTTGGATATGTAAATCCACATTTCTTAAAATGGAAAAAAAATGTTACTTCTTAAATAGAAATAGTGAAGCGAACCCTGTTCGCTCCATGGTTATGGCAAGGCTCCCTTCACAGCAGGGTTGTAACTCAGATGTTACATCCTACAATGGCTGAGCAAATCCGAACTTGTTTTAGTTTAACAAGGTTACGAAAAAGGGTGTGTACCAGCTGCCATCGCACACCTCTGAAGTTTCAAGCAAGACCTATCTGGCTCTTGTGTGAGACCAAAACGGATTATCTCACAGGGCCAGGATGCAGTTGCAAAAATTCAGTATTCTAAGTGTCATCGTGATTCATAGTATAATCGACGTTACTCGGCGCAATTACTGTGGAGTAAATAAAAGCAGAAGTACAAAAGGCGCAATATTTATTAGATATTTACCTTTATCTCTGTCACATACTATTTTAATATTTCCTGGCAGCCCAGGAATCCAGCCAACTTGAAGAGGATTCCTTTTTCTTGCCCATACTTAATGCCCTGCTTTTCTTCCGTTATACCTACATTGTTCTGGTTCTTTCTGTGAGCGGAGGATGGAGCCAGCACCACGTGCTCCCCGACCAGAGTCCTGAAAGACTCTTCATGTGGCCTTCAGCAAGCTGTTTATTATCAGGGCATGAGCTTCCATCTATAAAAAGAGAGGACTAACACAGCTACTAATGATGATGATATTATTGTTAACACATAATTATCTATCTCACAAGAAAATTGGGAGGGTAAATTAGTGTTTCTAAAGTATTTTAAAGAGGATATTATTATTTATGTGAGGGCTACGTCCTGAGGACAACAATTGTTGAAATCCACCTTCTAATTAGGTTTTGCTAATGATAGTGTCAAAAAGGTTTAGAAAAAGATGTATCAATAACTACATTCAAGAGTCCCTGATTTTTCTTATTATATTATTGGTATCGGTTGCTTTCCTGTAGATAGATATGCTATATCCACCAGACATTAAGCATTGTTTTCTAGCATATTAAATGTAAAATGAATGCAGTACATGGTAGCACCAAAGCACACCCTGTAGTATGTTACAAACAACTTGCTCCAGTGATTAAAGCCCTTGAAGTCAACAGCGGTTTTGCAGTTGCTGGGGGTTTTTTCCCCACCCCACTGGGCTAGGATTTCATCCAGGACCTCCAAGCCTTGTCTTCCACTGCATGTCACTGATGTGCTTAACACTCAAAGTGCACCCTGGATTTATTTTATACAACCCCTTAGCTGCGAAGGGGTGATTGCAGGTACTCATCAGAAGGAGCTGACTGCAGCGCAAGTCCAGCCAGAAGGATGACTTTGCCGAGGCCACCCGTATTTCCCTGTTCTCAGTCAGTTATCTACATTTTGTTGAACATCTATTTCTTTCAGTTTTATTCTTGAGGACTTCTGATAACGTATCAAACTTCCCTGAGCCGGTTGTAATCTTCACCCCCTCCGATGCGCACCACGACAGCGTTAACTGTGAATGGCTGCAGTAGATTAAGCAGCATATTTCCACACAACATTTCCAATGTTTTGTGGCCAAATTTTATGAGCTGTGTGAGCATGCTGTGTAACATTTCTAGCAGGTACATAAAACACTTCGGGGTATATACAGAAAGAGACATTTGACTGGGTAGACCTGTGCATTAGCAATAGCTCTCAATCTTTCACGGTGCTAGATGTGTGCCAGAACATGAGACCAAAAGACACACACGCACACAGAGGGACAGAAAAAAACCCCAAAGCACAGAGTGGAAGAATGAACTGAGAGTTATTTCCTCAGCTGAGCCAATATTTCCTACAACACAGCTTTCTGTGACTCAGCCTTTTTGTGCCACAGAACTTAAAATAGCAAAAGTGAGATAACAGTAGGCTTGTTGGAAATAGAAATTTTCAAGGGATTAAAAAAAAAGAGAGAAAAAAAAAAACTTTTGGACCGAAAGAGCGGTGATGAGCACGGCAGTGATCTACTGGTAATAGATTACTCTAAAAATATATCAAATAATCCTAAAAAAGCAGCAATGTTTATCTGAGATTGTAAAACATGGAAAATTCCAGGTGTGTGGGAAGCCCACCATGGGGATTTCAGCAGCTCCCCATCCCTCCCGCCGCGCTGAGGGCAGAGCACACAGCACCCCGACTCCTCTCTTTCTCCTCCTCTGGTAAGCAGGAGTGGTTTCATCCCAATCCCAGCACCTCATTTAATTTTGCTTACGCTGCTGAGAAGCCCTGGGCCGGCAGAGAGGAACCTCAGGCAAATTCCACACTGATTTCACACAGTTCAGGACAAGGCTTAATAAATACAGAGGCAAAGTGAAACAGGGGATGGGCAAGGAATTATGCAGACTTGCTGGCCACATCCCAGCCTTCGGTGGTTCTTCAAGGGCTGTGCCTGCCAGAAACAAGTTTAAAGTTTGTATGAAATGCATCCCCCACCAAACCCATCAGCTTCCCTATTTGCTTAACGTGATATGCAGCGCAGCCAGGTAGGAGAGTTCCCACTGAGAGCAAAGATCATGCGCCCGCCGGTAATACTGCACCTTCAACTAGAAGCAATTAGCATGCAGGAGGGGTGGAACCCCGCCCTGGCCTGTTTAAAAATTAAGATCATTATTAAAATGGACCAGAAAATAAAAAAGGTACCCCATGCATCCCAGCTTTCAGCAGAGCTGGGGTTGTCTCTTCCATTACTGGCTTAATGAAGTCTCCCCTACAAGCGCCCTGTCCACCTCAGATTTCATTCGGTTGCTCGCAGAATATGGATAATTCCCTCCGTTTCCCTATATTTAGGTTCCAAGTGTAACATTTGCTAACTTAATTGGACATGGGGCATTTTGCAAAGAAGTGGCCCCATGCAGATGCATGACATTTGTCTTTTTATTTTTTAATTTCTTCCTAACAAGCTCAGGTCCCGTCCTGCAAGGTGCTGGGCAGAGACAGCTGCGCCAGATGTGTAACATCAGCAAACAAAGCTGAGGATGTGGATACAGCCCAGCTTTACACAGCAGGTTATTTTTAAAGCTAAGAGCAAAACCTCCGTCTCCTGAGCCTCGTTGAGGGGAGGCTCGCTCCGGCCAGGCTGCGTCTCAGCCTTCAAGCTCCCTGTTTCTGTGCAAGTGCCTTCACCCCCTCCATTGCTCAGGAATTTTTATTTTAAAAAGTCTACGAGCACATAAAAAACTTTTCGTTTCCCACATCCTGTCATTAAGCAGCTGTACTCCGAACAATGAATGATGACAAAACAAAGCAACAGTTTTAACTGAAGCAGGATTACACTTGGCATCGCTATTTGTTATGTGGCTTACTGGACAGCAAGACAAATGTGTACTTCTGCTACCCTTTCCCGCTGCCAGCTCTGTCCCCTATTAATACATAACGGCACGATTGGAGAGAGCACCGTAGCCAAAGCAGCTGCAGGATGAGACCCCAGAAAAAAAAAAAATAATCAAATGACGTCTGGGCCAGCAAGGGCTGGGGGTCTGCAGTCTTGGATGGGACCCTTGGTTCCCCTGGGCTGGGTTCTCACCTCTGGCACCAACCCAGCACCATCTGATACTTCAGCAGGAAGAAAAAGATTCACACAAAGCTTCTGGCTCCCTGGTGCTTCCGTGTACCTACGGGGAGACAGCTGTTCTGACCTGGGAGGGATCGGCTCACCAGAGAATTTGAACCAAAATCCTGCTCCGTTGCATTGCGTTATTCTCTACCGAGTACAGTGAAAACATAACCAACCCACGCCTGATTAATTATCACAGAGTGCCTGCAGAGGTTTAAGTAATATCACGCTTTGCTCGTGTATCCTCTAAAGCCTGGCTGGTAATGATGATACATTGCTGTTAACAGTAATGCCATTTAGAAACTGGAGGTACAAAAATATTCGCCGAGGATGCTGCCAGCTTTACACAAATTGATGTGAATGTATAACCACGTTACTCTGCACTAACGTGGTACTTGTAAACAAAGAGGCTCCAGCTGCTGTACCCATCAGGGCAGGCAGCTCCCAGCCAGGCAGGGGGCTGCTGAGGGACGGCGGTAGCTCTGCAGTGAGCATCAGACCCATCAAGGGGCTCAGCCCCATGGACAGAGCAGGTGAGGACGCAGGCGGGATCCTGCTCACACCACCCCCTCCCCAGCACAGCCCCAGGCTCGCACGATGGCACCCAGGACCCCTCGGCGGTAGCCCAGCTCATGGCTGGGGGACATACTCTGCACGTACAAAGCGACATTGAGCAATGCCTGCTTGGAAACGTTCTTGGTTCCTTCTGGACAGTCTTTCCAAGCAAACACAAGACCCATTCAGCCTGGGTCGCATCCGCAGGCCATCGGGAGTCAATGGGATCATTCATGTTCTGAAAACCACGCGCACACTCAAGTTGTTCCTTTGGCAGTGGCCGGGGCTGACGCTGCTGTGCGCTTCCAGCCCCAACCACTTCAGCATTTGCACGTATCCCACCTCCCGTGAGGTCCACAGGACTTCTGTAAACATAAATAATGGCAACATTATGGCCCCTTTTCAAGTCCAAGATCGCAAATGGTATTTCTATTTACTATTGAGCATCTATTTATTCATCAAATGCATTAGAAAATCCATTAAAGAGGAAATTAGGGACCTAATGACCTGCACCATCATTCGAACCCGGTGTTTCAGATACAGGCATCGAATGCAGTTCAATGCTTGCATCTAATCTCATCTGATGACTCACTTGAGGTGGGAAGCAGCGCGATGAGACAGCCTTATCCACCCTCCACACCAGTAACCCGCCGCAGAAAGCAGGGCTGTGGGGCTGAGCACAGCTGCCTTGCAGGCGGCGGGGGCAGCAGGGGCTGCGCCAGGGCAGGGCGAGGGCAGCAGCTGCCTGCTCAGAGCCGCTCTGCCGGGGACCAGCGAAGGAAGGGACGGCATGGTCTGCTGTGGCACGTGTGCATGTATATAGTAGGTATATGTAGAAAGCAGGAGTGAACTGCAGCAGATCTGCCTCGTAGCTCTGTCTGTCCCGCAGCTGCAGCGGGGACAGGACTGACCTCCGGCTCTATGGCGAGTCACAACTCAAGGGCAAGATGATCACAGAATCACAGACTGGTTTGGGTTGGCACGGACCTTAAAGATCACCTAATTCCAACCCGCCTGCCATGGGCAGGGACACCTTCCACTAACCCAGGTTTCTCAAAGCCCCATCCAACCTGGCCTTGAGCACTGCCAGGGATGGGGTACCCACAGCTTCCCATCTTGCCGATGACAGCAAGTGGCACTTTGCTGTAGCCAGACCTGATGTTTAAGCAGCAACTTGCCCTCAACCTTCAACAGCAGCTCTGAGTTGGCACATCCCCAGCTTCTTCATGTTCTGCCATCGCGGCACTACAAGCAAGGGCAGGTTTTCTGATAGGACTTTCCATCCCAAATCTCTTTCAAACAGCCAACAGCAGCCAGGCTTCCTAATCTTACAATTTGCAGTGAGCTCCGTAAATTGTTTGAGTGCCAGTGTTGTTGTATATATAAATCTATACATGAACTGTGTCTTTGTGCTGCTCCATTTCATTAAACAAGCCAAACAATTCAGTAGCTGGTTTTATGCCTCCAGGCACTTGGGTCATCTTTGGTTTTTACTCATCTCGGAGTTCATGTTTGCAATAAACGGCTTTTCTCCCTGGCAGGACAAGGAGATAATGCAAGCCATAAAACCTTCCCCAGTGAGATGGCTTTCACCAGCAAGGAGCCGAGAAGGGGCAGGGCTGGGTCTCCCCTTGCATGGCACCCCTCCCTTTGTCAGCATCCCCATCCAAGGAGAGCTGCACCATCCCCAAATCTCCACCTTTCGTTCAGTGTGACAGCAGAAGCCAGGCCAGAATTCAGCCCCCCTGACACTGCTACATCCTGAATTCCCATTCCAGAAATATAATGCAGCAAAGTCCTTTCCTTCCTTGGCTACAGCAGTGGTGTTTGCTTCCTCCACACCCCAGCAAGGAAGATTTTGCAGCCTTTAAATGAACTGAAAAGATCTCGACTAGGAGCTCAGTTCAGCAGCTAAGAGCTTCTCACACATCGAATCCCCATCGCTTTCAACAGGGTCTGAGATAGTTTTGCGAGCAACTACCTTAGAGCTGCAAAAGATTTAAAGCTTTCTAATAAATGCTGTGTCCCCCCCTTTACTGCACAGAGACACACACAAACGGCATTATTCTAATTCCCTGCTAAGCTTTCTAACTCCGTCTTACATCATACAATATAATCAGCCATTTGGCCCTGAGTCAGTATTTCCATGAAGCAGACTCAGTGTAAAAAGCTTTCAAGGCACTGGGATTGTTTTTGCTTCTGTAATGCTTTAAAAATGCTATATCTTGGGACTAAAGAATATTCAGTGGAAATGCAGCATTTCTGGATGCCTTTCAGTTCTCACATCTGAAATGCTGGCGTTGAGAAGGAAATTGTTCCCATATTTGAGCTTGGTACCAAAACATCAAGTTTTTGTTTGTGAAGTTTATAAAAACAAATGACTATAGACTTGAATATATTAATCACGGGGAAATCAAAACAGCTCAATAGGACCGTCTAGCACCCTTTGTACTTTATATAAATAGTGATAGGTCACTGTTTACCAGTGGCCACGTTTTGGGCCATACCAGATGAAAGCAATTAAAATGGTTTGCATGTGTATTCAAAACTCAAAGCAGTACTAGTGTGTGCCCATATTCCGGCCAGCACTGGCTTTGTGTGCAGACACGGCAGCTGTCTACAGTACGCTTACCCAGAAACATGCCCAGGTACCCTATACCTAGACTATATATGGAAGAAATCTTCATCTATACCAGGTATCTGCCTGAGAGCTGCTGGGTTTTGCAGCACGCCACGAGTCGCTGCTGCCCTTCACCCCCTCCCCACGCCTGCGGCGAGCCACTGTGGGATGAGCGGGAGCAGCCCATGGCCTGGATCTGGCCCCACCAGCTTTGCCCGTGCTCAGGGGGCAGGTGAACACGCTGAACGGCAGCAGATGCCGGCAGGCACCCAAGCACCCATCCTGAGCCCATCAGGATGCGACCAGCCTAGCATCCAAACACTAGAGCCCGTGGGTGAAAGAATCCCTTTAGGGATCCCCTTTCAGCTGGTCTACAGGAACGTACTCCAGCTTCTCAGCGGACACATCCCACCACCCTC
>JAVJGI010000003.1:21495004-21514162 GCA_035590275.1 Ibycter americanus | reverse complement strand
GATCAGTCCCATCCCATGCATTTTGTTGCTTTTCACACCTGCACCTCATCACCGCAGCCATCTCCAACCAAAACCTGTGGCAAAGAAAGAGTTATATGCCCATGGGGAACTTGTCCTCTCCAGGGGACACCCAGATGACCACCCCAAGTGACCGTGGTGCACAGCATGGGCTGCAGCATCCCTCCCGTGCCAGGACCCCGTGCGCTTGCTGGGTCTAGGGATGCTGGTGCTGTCACCCCTGGACCCAGCAGCTCCCCCAGCAAACAGGGAGGCAGCTCATGCCAGGGGATGAGGACTGGCTATCGACGCCTTGGATGCTCCTTCCCCAAGCAGGAGAGGGAACCTGCTGCCAATGTGAGCAGCCAGGCAGTGAACCACACTCATCATTTAAGAGCTGCCATGCACAGCAGACATATGCACTGATGCTATAACATTTCTGTAATGAAGAGAGAGTCCTCTGAATGTAAACCTCAACTTTTTTTGGCAATGAATTTTGGGTGGAAGTTTCCAGGGCCGTGATGACCCCATCTATTTATGGGTGCAGCACACAGCCAGCCCAGTGGAGCCGGCTTAGCCATATGCATGGTCTGGCGAGGGTCAGCTCTGCTGCACGGCTTCACTTCTTGTCTGAGGATGAAAACAACCCCCACCAGGCACCAGTCAGCTCACCGGGAGGGGAGAGAGTGGGCACTGAGCCCAATGGCGAAAAGAAGCAACCCTTGTTCTCCTCCCAGGTTTAATCCCAAAACATGAGGATTTAGAATTGAAATTTCCAATTCAACAGCTTTGGCTAGCAGATGTCAACCCTACTAATGGTTATAACACCGATTTATTTGGTTTTGAACCAGGCCTGCTTTTTTGCCTTTCAGTATTTTTCTGTTCCTTTCCCCCCTGAGCTACTGAAAACAAGCTTTGCAAAGACACATATTGGACACTAAGGATAAATCCCAATTCAGCACTAACCGGGCACACGTTATGCGGGGAGATAAAGAAACCAAGGGATCTCATGGACCTGTAGAAGTTGTTTCCAGACCTGGAAGTCCAGATAAAGACAAAAGGTTCGAGCACCTTCTTAAACTTCAAGATTTAAGAGCAGCCTGAGCCCAGGTCTATCCAGCGTGGAAGAGGGAGGTTGAACTAAAGCAGCAGAGGAACATCAACCTGCCTGGCCGGCAGCGGTGCAGAGGGAGGCAATGGCTCCCACCCAGCCACCCTTGCTTCTCCAGCCAGGTCGGATGCAGATGGCTTTCAGCGGGGGTTTAAAGCAAGGCTGAGTCTGAAGGCACAGCAAGATGCCACAAGCATCACAAGCTTGCAGCAGCGTGAGGTTTAGCACAAAGGTGGATGGTATAGCCAAGGGCTGTGGCAAGGGGTTTTTGGAAAACACTGGTGAGAGAGAAGCTGTGTTTACTTTGGTAGAGTTAGTTTGGAGCTACAGTAGGATAAATGAGGCTAAGACCTAGTTTAGTTGTTAGAGCAAATGTATCTGACATCGACTTCAATAGGCTAATTCCAGATTTTTATTACACTGAACCTAGAGCCAGTGAATACACAGTGTGATGATAATTATAGAGAGAGCAATATAGAAAAACAAATCACCATATTAAGAGAAACAAATAGATCCTGGAAAAGTGCCATGTTTTTGAACTGGGCCACAGTGACTTGGGCTAGTCAGTGCCTATTAGATCATCCTCACGTCCAGGCATTTGGTTTCTGTATCTTAATCATGTTGAGAAGCTCAAGCAGAAGAAACAAAAGGCAATTATCTTTCTCTTACTAGAATGGTGCATTTAAATAATAACAATAATAAAAAAAATGCTGGACCAAATAAAAGCCACAACAAAGTCAAGGGAAAAGCAGATTCAATCCAACACAACTTTCTCAGGCTCTCAGAGAGCATTTTCTCCTGCACTGCAGACCTCCCTCCCTTAATGCCTCCCCCCTCCAGTTTCCCTAGTCCAGACAAAGAGAGAAGTTAAAGGTAAACATCTGTTTCTGCTTGCTAACCTTTCTTTTTTTTTCCTTAGGAGGCTTTTACTGCCGACAAAGGCACTGCACATATTTCATTCTGAAAGATCAAGCGAGGATAAAGGGAGCGGTTTCCTGCTCCTAAAAGCAGCCCGTGCCAGCACGGTAATGCTGTTTAAGTGTGGCTCTTCGTCATCGCCAGCATGAATGAAAAGCCAAGGCAGCCCTGGGACGCAGCGAGCAAGATCTCTTCTAAATCAGGACAGCGAGCTGACCCCTGGCTCGGACATCACCAAGCCACCATTTTCGGCCTGTTTGTCATCACTCAGTCCCCTGGGCATCGTCTCTGCAAGCCACAGCATGGAGAAGGGGTGGGGGCAGAAGGAATTCCCCCCAGAAAGGGTTCTTGCCCCACACATGTCAAAGCAGTGACTCCCCAGTCCAGCTGCATCCCTCCTGCCCACCGCGGCCCCTCACCCGGGGGCTCCGGTGCTGCTCCTCTGAGCTGCCACCCAGGCCGCGCACTTGCCTGGTTACTCATTGCCAAGTGACAATTTATTTAGGCTGTTGCAGAGGAGCAGAAAGAAAAGACACAATCCTATGCTTTCCAAATGCCCTCAAGTCATACTCTTTCCACCCATGTTTTTCATCTCCAGCAGCGGAGCACAGCGCCGAGTACCCCAGGTCCCCACGGCCTCTCTTTGCTTGTGCAGACCCTGTGCCTCCAGCCCATCGCCCTCCTTCCAGAGCTGGGGCATCTGCCCGCCGCCTCCAGCTGACCCGGCACACCCCTCGCCCTCCGAAATGTTGAGAGGGATGAGGTCATCCAGAGCAGCTTGTAAGACAAACATCCTGATGGCTCTTGCTAACATTTTCCACAGGTATCTTGTGCTCCATTAGCTCTTGCTAGATCATATCGCAAAGCGGTTGCCATAATTAATGGTTTGTGTACTTTTGTACACATGGGTTCTTATAATCCCTCTGCTCCTTTCTAAACAGAGTCAAAATCACCAGCCCAAGGCAGCGTACGTGCTCAGTAAATCCAGCGTCTTGGCAATCACTTGTAACCTGTTCCTTTGGCAAACTTTGCTCCTCCTCACTATATGTATTTCTTAAAAAAAAAACCCATGGTTGTCTCCCTTGTAAGGCATGAACAGAAGAGCATAAAATGAAGCCGTAACTCAACAAAAATCCTGCATCTCAATAATTTGCCCACAAGGCTCGGGGACCAAGGAAAGCAGACCCACATTGCGTTACCTGGATCTAAACTGCAGCTACAGCCATGGCGAGAGAGAAGTGGTGGAAGCAAGAAAGAGGGGCTTCCCTGCACAGACAGGGCTGAAAAAGGAAAAACACAAGCTGTGGGTTGTTCTTAGCAGAAGAAGCTCCTTGCTGCAAAGTCTGGTGGAGAGGAAAGTCTCCCGAGAGCAGCAGTGGAGACCCTTTCACACCACAGGCTCCGGCACAGAGGAGAGGGCCCTCGCCACGCCTTGGGCAGGGCAGCTTCTTCTCCAGCTTTGACCTCTGGAGAGTTCAAGTCAGAACCTTGCGTCATTTGGAGTCATGGGGAGTTTCCCTGCCAAGCCAAACAGATCCATGGTTTCATATGCAGTCACAGAGGGTTCAGGTTGGGAAGAGACACCTGAGCACCCTCTGGTCCAGCCCCGTCAGAGCTGGGCCACTCACATCGCTGTTCACATCGCTGCTTCTGCGCAAGGATGAGCAGGCACCGCACTGCACACAAGGCTTCCCACAGCATCCCTCGGGAGTGCTGCAAGGCAATCCGAGGGGCTGAGCCTGTCCTTCACGGGCAAGGTCTGGCTGGCTTCCACAGGGACCAGGAGGGAGGGTTGTTCTGGTAAGACCTGGTATGCAAACCATTAAGATCAGCTTAACAGCATGCCCATCATCTCAGCCAGCGCTATCGAGAGATCTCCAGCTCCATCCTGGCCTCCAGCCATGCCACGCTCAAGGGCAAACGCAGAGCCATGCATTTGCTCCACCTGCATCCAAAACAAGCAGAACCACATCCCCAGGGAGACAACCTCTGTTCTGCAGCAAGGCACGCTGTGGCCACGTCCTTTTCATGAACAGGACTTTAACCTCAACATTTTCAGGGATCCCCTAGACCCCTTCTTCCAGAGAAAATCACCAACGGCTGTGCCACCAGACCCTTCCCCTCCCTCAGCTGAGGGCCAGCAGCTCTCCCTGCCCTGCAGCAGCACCCAACCACAGCCCCAGCATCTGCACGTGCTTGTGCTCCTGGCAGCAATAAGATGGTCATTGCGGTGGGATGTTAATGTGCACATAAATAGCACCAACGGACTCGTTACTACCGGCGCTGCAGTTCAGGCAGGCATCGCCGATATTTACGGTGGAGTACAGTGGTGGTTTTAAGCAGTATTTGGGTTTAGGAGCTATTACATTATTGTGAAATATGCACACTGTTGGTGGATGCTTAAAGCTCTGCTACACTGTGGCATAAACTTAGTATTAATTTTGGCTCCGTAGAGGAAATTGAAAACGGTGCCCTCGAAATCATTATGCTGAGCGAAATTCAGCAATAGGGGAAAAGACAGCCTGGAGGGAAATAAGAGAAAATTTACTTCAGGCAGCTGAAAGGCCCTGTGGGACTCGCTCAGCCCAGGCCCAGGGATGCCGAGGATGCTGGGGACAGCACGGTGGGATGCCAGGGGCTCTGGCATCAGAGGCTCATACCACGGCTGCGTCTTCCTTCGTCCCAGCTGGTAGAAACCTTGTGAGCCCCCAGGGATGACTTTCCACCTGTGAAGTATTGTTCGCTCTAATTTTAGCCCTATTTTTGTTGGCGGTAAGGTGCCGTGTTCCTGGAGGGACTATGCTGAGGACAAAGCCTGTACCCGCACCCCTGGAGCGGTACTCAGGTCTGCCAGCATCCTTCTGCCCCGAAGTGCTGGATGCAGGCAGTACCTGAAAGGATGCTACCCACGTCTCACACGCTGTATCCTGACAAGCAGTAGGTATGATGAATCCATCCGTTTTGTCCAGTCAGCCAACACCCCCATCTGCCAAACCACTCTCACTGACGGTGCCGACACAGGCAGGGCTGTGCATTGCTCTCTCTAAATCCAAAGGGAAACATCGCACATCCCAACCGCCGCAAGGCAAGCTTCTCCTGCCGGTAAGAGACATACAGATGGCAAAAGTGGGTGGGCCTGCCTTTATATATATATATATACACATATATAAAAATATCAAAAAGCCCACTTCAGCTGCCACCCCAAAATATTCCCCCTGCTGACTCTGCATGTCCTGACCTCTCTGGAGACAGCTGTGCAGAACCTGAATGACCAGTCCTGGTCTGTAGGCACAAAGGATTCAAAGTCTATTGGAATGAGCATCAGAAATAAGTGGGGTTTATTGAACAGAGATAAATTCTTGGATCTCATCCATGTAGAAAGGAAATACTCAGAATTCATCCAAGAGTTGACTCAGACTTGCCCTTTCAACCTCACATCCTGACATTACAACCTACCTATATAAAAAAATAACAACAAGAAAAAAAACCCCTCAAATCTCTACTGTGGCTTCAGCAAGTAGCCAAACTGAGCCCAGAGAAAGGGGGGGGTGGGGAGAGGAGGGAAGCCCCAACCACTTCTTGAATAGCTCCAACCACTTCTTGAATAGCTCCATGGGAACAACTGCTGGTGTGTGCTCTCCTCCTTTTTCTCTGACTTAAGAGAGCAAAACCCTGCAGCTGGAGCAGGAGCAAGGACCCGTCTCTACCTGGGCCCCACCGGGACAGCACATCACAGGTGATAGCTGGGTGATGACAGAGGAAGCAGCTGTTCCTGCTGCCCCGAAGCCCGTGACAAGATGCAGGGATGGCTCCACTGCAGCAGCATCCCCGATTCCCCCAGCTCATCCCCACAGCTGCCAGGGTGCAGCCCATGGAGTGATGCCAGCCAGGACAGGGGCTCCCACCCCCATGGGGAGGCTTTGCCTTGCAAGTCCTCACCAGCTTTTGGAGGAAAGCAGCAAGCAATCAGTGGATTTTCTTGTTCTCTACAAGGATTTGCAGGAACAGAGGTCTGGCTTGCTATGGCTCAGATTAGTTTTCATATGTATAAAATTGTGCTGGCAACACAGCTGCCCTTTATTTAACGCAGATTGTGTGTGCTCCCCACTCCCAGTCTGAGCAGAGCAAGCATTACCTCACCAACTGGATATAATTTCTCAGCTCCCCGACTTCAATAAAAATTCTAACACCTGCAAACTTTTTAAACAAATCATGTATATTAGAGCAGGCACACCACCACCACCACCACCACCCCTCCTCCACGTTCTCCTGAGCTAGCAGCCATGCGTCTTGAAACCAAATCCTCCAGAAGACATCTGGTCGATGCTGGTGTCATTATTACAAGGCTCCCCTGCGGCGCTGGTGGCAGGGAGCCCACAGACCTGCTCCACAAAGGCCACTCTGTGGCTGGGGCTCCCTCTGCCATACAGAGCTCCCTGGGAATCTGATGGATTGCTTTCAAGAGCGCCTTTAAAAAAAAAAAAAAAAAAAATTTGCAAAAAAAAAAAAATCTCCATTTGTAAATGTAAAATGCAACAATGGAAAGCAAAGGGTGAAACCTCAGTTTGCTTCTGCGGGTGCCGATACTGAAGCAGTGTTAGAGGCTGAAGCACGCTGTGGAGGCTTTTATCGTAGATCTGTGCACAGGGATACCAGCAAAAGTGTCCAGGCTGCAGAGACCATGGGGCAGAGGGGAAGGAGAGGTCCCCAGCTTACATTCCTGGGTACAATCCTCTGAAAAGCTCCTTTCCCTCCCCACCCCAGCAATAAAATAAAAGCGTATACTTGAGCTCTTGAGCAGCTGCTAACTAGGAGCTGAGCGCTGGGTGGGTTGAGAGCAGCATGTTTTTACCAGACCCAAGGCCCAGAATTGCTTAATTCAGGTGTGTGCTAACAGATTTGCTAGAGCAGGTTCCAAGAAAAGGCTCGTTCATCTAAAAAAAAAACCCAACAACCTCCTTGTTTTCTTTTCCCCCAGACCTCAGAGCACAATTCTCTTCCCAACGATAATGTGAAAGAACAAGAAGAGACGCTGCAAACCCCCACCTCTGCCCACCGCCCTGCGCAGCAGGAAGGCCCACGTGCAAACCTCATGAGCAACCTTTGTGCTGGTGACATTTCCAGCCCGGTCACTAGGTCAAAGAGAGCACGGACAAGTTTAATAAAACATCCAGACTGTCTGGCGTTGCTTTATTATCACCTGAACCTTTTCCACTGCTTCTCAAGTGAGACCTGAGGCACATAATCCTGACAGTGAATTAAAAAGTTTATCTTGGTTGATTGACCCAAACTTTGGAGCCATAGGAAAAAGAACAAGGGCTTGAAGCTCCGTGGAGCTCGGTGCCCAAGGTCCCTCTTAAATGACACCACAGAGCTCAGCAGGAGGGGTTTGACTTTTCTTACCCAACGTCCTGCCACCCACAGCCTGTGCAAACCATGCAAATGCTGCAATTAGTATCAGAGATAAACCAGATCCATTAGTAGATGGAAGGGGAACTCAATCTGTTTTACAAATGGAAATGAAGTAGCAGCCTCAATTATAGGATTTTTAAAAACATGCAATTTAGCAAAATGTTGATTTCCTTTTCGTTTACTTCGTTCTTTGTCTTCTAGATACTTCAGCTCAAGTAGCAGGCAGTATATTAACCGACCAGATTTTGGCAATGTATTTAATAATCAAGCTCAAATAAGTGCTCTTAGGAAATAATTTTATTTACAGTTCAGCTGGGGAAGAATATTAAAGCTTGAGTATTTGGGTAAAATTATTATCCTACAGTTCTGAAGGCATTTGGGCTGTAGATGACTAGTACTAGTGAGTCACAGCATTTGACCTTTCAGAAAATTCATCATTTATTTGGGACAGAGAGCAGGATTTGCCCTCCAGCTTCCCCCAGCCAGGGTGGGCAGTCACTGCCAGCAGCAGTTTCAGTACCGCCCTCACCCCTGCTGTCCCCGAGCCCCAGCAGGAAGGTTTTGGGGTTCCTGGCAAGCAGCAGAATCACTCCTAAGACACCAGACTCCCTCCTCCATACAGTTGCTTTATGTGTGGATATATTTTACCATTCTGCAGCAAGACTGGAGTTTTGGAACACTGCATGAAGATATTTTAGCATGTACATGCCTGTATAATAACTTTTTTTTTTTTTAATTGGTCCAGCCCACGTTACTGTTTAAATAATTGAAGGTGCTCAGCATTAAACATATTTTGCCTTGCTTTCCCCATGGCACCTTTCCCACTCCAAACTATTTGGAATCTGAACAGACACTAAGCATTAACTAATTAAATTTCTCAAAACAAAGGTTAATTAGTGTGTTTATTTTGGATTATGTATATATTGAATTATTAAACACTATATGGTACCATTAAAAAAAAAAAAAAAAAAAGGCAGGATGAAGGGAGGAAACATTCCTAAGCCCAAGGAATGGCTTTCTTGGCTGCCATACAGCTACATTAACCATTTGTTCACGACTTCAGCACGGCGCTTTACAGTGACCACCACCTGGGGGGTTTGAAGGCTAGAGGTATGAGCCCTCCCAGTCCAAAGGGAAGGTCCAGCAGCCCTGAACTGTGACTACAGCAGATTCACATCATTTTAGGACAACAGAGCAGAGCTGCAGAGAACCCATATTTAGCTCAGGCTAACGTTATGCTGAATGCCTCCCCCAACACATGCAGACAGTCCTCTTGCCGTCCCGTTTGCTGTGCCAGACACGGCAGCCACCAAGGACAGGAGGTCCCTCAGAGGACCCCTTGCACAGAAGTGCTCCTCTTCTCCCTCCAACACTCCCCCCACCACCACCTTTTTGGTCCCAAGGTAGAAGGTTGCAACATGCAGCCTATATTCCAAACACTTAAATTACAAAATTATCTGTAGGCAAAGATAATGACTGGAGTCCAAGAGCCAGACCACACTAGAAGAACCAAGCCGGTGAGGATTCACTGGGAGCCCAGTTTTCATCCCTGCACTGACCCTGTAACAGTAGCATCAAGCCACACAGGATATATGGACGCACCACTTGAAACACGTAAGAGGCAGGAAGATACAAGCTACTACCAGTCACATTGTAATTACCTGACAGCATGTAAAAATACATAACTGCCCTGAAAGGAGGGCATACAGGGCGCTATTTTAATAGAACAAAGGAATCTAAACACCTTGCTTTCTCAAGCTTATTTCATAGAGCAATTCTTCATATATGCTTGGCTTACAGCAACGGGAACAGTGTCAGATTTATCTACTTTAGGTATTTTCAGCATGCCTATCATGGTCGGTTTAAGATCCATTTTATCTAAAGAGTCTTATGACAGCTGACACAAGCTCCTTTCTTAATCACCAGAATAAGTCTCTGTATTTCAGCTTTCGATTCCTTTTCCATACAAACAGAAGTCCCGAGTCAGTTACAAAAGGCATCTCTTCTTTCAAAGCATCCTCCATTGCTTCAGTGAACAATAACCAGCGTGACAGCCCAAACAGCAAAAGAAAAATTCCCAGACACTCCCCAGATGAGAGGTCTGAGCTATGCTTACCCAGAACCCAGGTGACACCTGTAGAAGCTTCTCTCCTGCCACCCCACATCAGTATAATATAAACTTCAATATAATGTTGGAGATGCAGCTTCCGAGGACGCCATCAGATGAGCTCTGCTGGCACTTGCAAGGGGGCTAAAAAGGACAGCTTGGTGGTGGTGGATGTCAGAAGCAAAAATGGGCCGGTTGCTGGCTTATCGCCTTGTGATAGCTGCAGCACCATCAGGAGGAGCCATCAGAGCTGCACCTGACACCTTCAGAGAAGGGAGAAGTAGCTTCAGCTGCTTGTTCTCACCCTCATGTCCTGCTCCTGTCCCCTGAGGTCAGGATTCCTCCTGTCACAAATCTCTGCCTAGACTGCCAATTATCTACCACCAGACTTTTTTCTGATTCATTACCGGATCGCAGGACCAAAATGGATAAACTTGGTTTACAGCCATTGCTTATGAAGGAATGCAAATAAACCTGGCTCTCTGATTATTTTTTCCCCCCTACTTAACATTTCTTCAAATGCATTTTATTATGGAAATATTCTTTCTGAAGATCTAGGAAGGCAAACCTAATTAAAGTTACTTTATTGAGGGACCTTATACCGACACTTGCTGTAAAGAAACAAGTTGTTAAAGCCAAAACTCCTTTTTTTTAAGCTCAAATATTTTTGTCCTGCTGTAGAAGAGAAAATACATCTTTGAATGATGGATATCTCAGAATCCGATTTTATTTCACTTTTCTCCTTTCCTGATGGTCTTATGTTTCACATTCATACACTTTGGGAAAATTGCCTTGGAAACTTTTCTGATGATACATTGAAGGTCATCGGATGTGATACAAAGTGAACCCAGATCTCAGGCTTTGCAAATGTTCAGTATGTAAATTACAGGAGCTGTGAAGATGGAAATGAGGCATACAGATGCTGTTATGCACGAAAAAGCAGAGGGGAAACTTCAGATTTCCTTTCACTACAGAGGCGGTTGGTGTCTACAGGCACTCTCCTCCCTGTGGTATTTCTAGCATGAAAAGGTCTCAGATTCTCTATGGGTGTTATTTCAGAAGTGACTAGCTCCGTGGTCCTCAGTGGAGGTCAAGGACTGGGATGGGTCTTTGAATTCATCACACATCTGGGGAGAAGTGAGGGCCAGATGCAGCTGCAACCTGCATGGGAGGAAATGGGGTGGGGATGACGACACATCTCTGCATGGCAATTGCGAATGCCTGTCCAGTAGCCTTATTTCTGGGATGAGTCCTGTTGATTGCCATTAGACAAGACTAGTCCCGAGGAGGAATGTGTCTGCATCGTGAATTGCAGCACAGATGCACAAGTGGAGGAGATAAAGATTCAGCACTCGATTTCATCCATCCTTGGGCATATCACTTGGAGGCCAGCTTCTGAAAGATGATAGAGATCAAAGGATGAAGAAAGATAACCAGCTTCATTTTCAGCTCTATTCCTGGGCATGTATTTCCTGCGCATTTCAATAGGAAATGAGCACCTTTGTGCTTTTTAAAAAATATTACTAAGTGCCTTTGGGTAGCTGGTTTCGTAATGAGGAGCCAATGTACATTTAAATGGCAGACCTTAAACTGCACTTTGTTTCAGTTTCCCACCTGAAAAGAAAGGAGTGCCAATCTCCCTTCAGTTTCTCCCAGGTCTTGCCTCAGATTTGAAGCAAAATTCTACTCTAAGCAATAAACACCATGAAGAGATTCTCTAGGCCTGATTTCAAGAAGCGATGAGTACTCGGCAGCTAATGGGAGCTACTGGTGCTGGGCAGTGTTGAAACTCAGCTGCAGCGTCTCAAGTTCGGTTCCTCAAAAATAAAGGAATCAAAAACTTGAGCCTTCTTTTGGTATTTTTTGCTTAAAAGCTCATTAGGGAAGCTGGGATGTGGACATATTGACGATGGCGTGGAAGGACAGCGCCGAGTCAGGTGCTCTCTGTCAGGGGACTGGCACTATCCAGGGCAGATCGAATGGGAGAGAAGGGCTGAGCCTCCCCTCACCAACCTCCTTATAGATCTGCTCTGACCTGCTGCGAAAAAAGAAAGAAAAAAAGGAGAGGAGTAGTTAAAACAACACTGGAAGGGAAATTCCAACTCCCTGACCCGGGGACAATCTCACCCTTCATGTTAACAGAGCAGCAAAGTGAGGAAAAATGAAGAAATTGCCTCAAAATGAAAAAAGAAACAAAGAAAAAGATTTGTTGAGTCATCCAGCAGTGTTCGCATCAAGGTATTTTGTTAGCAACTGCGCTAAAAGAGTAAATGTAACATGTTCTGCTTTGGCTCTTCCTTTAGCAGCGAGGTTGATTTGCATTCACACATGGAAATCTGGTTTACAACAAGGCTCCCCTTCCCCTTCCTTTCTTTCATTGTTTCCATCATGTATCTTGGCTAGAAAATCTGCTCTTCTGAAAAAAAACCCACACCAGACAAACCCGGGGCAGACCATTCCCCACCACGTGCATGTTTTCTTGGAGAGTCTGTCTTCTCCCGAAAGGCCATTTTGAGGAGCAGGAAGGTCCCGTCCTTGGCCCCACCAAGCTCCGCGGGGCGCGGGGAGCCTGGCTTCCTCAGGAGGAACTTGTCCTCCACGAGCCCCGGGTTTCGCAACGCACGTAGGAAACATCTTGCGCTGGCCTTGATTTATGCAGAAATGTTAGCTAATCTCTTTTATGTAATCACCGATAGCTGCTTCTAAAGGCTAAGTCCTCCAAATGGAAGGAATGAATTAAAAGAGACAGATGCGGTTTGGCTGACTCTTTGTTCCAATTACAGCCTCAGAAATAACCTAGTTAGTTTGTGCTGATTTATGCAGGGGTTCACATACGTCGCACACCCACCCAGACGGGAACATGCAGGTTATGTGCCGTTCAGCCCGCTTGCACTGTCTGATCCCGGTCACACCAAAGCCACTGGAACTGCTCCAGGTTCATTCTGCTGAAATGCGATCAAAGTCCGGTCAAAAGTCACATAAGACTGGATTTTCATTTACCCTGGGTCCCCTCGCTTGGCATCACTGCAGGCTTTGGGAGCTAAAGGCTCCCAAAGTGACTTGGGGAAGGCAAAATCTCTGTAGTACCTTCTGCAGCATTTCCCAGGTTCATACTCCACAGAGTGCAGGTCAGGAGCCAACCTGAGGCTCAGTGACCCGCTTGGCTGACATGGTGACAAGATCCCCAATCCACATGCACAGCGGGACCTGAAGGAGAGATGTTCCAGGCACGTCCGGACCCACCAGACATGCGTTTGTGGGTGGGCAGGGTGCAAATGAGCCTGGCGAGAGGCTCAGAATCCTGCCTCTGGGAGAGAAGATGCAGTGTCTGCTCAGCCATCCCACCTTCCCTGCTTAGGGATAGAGATGCCTCTTGTTTCAGGGACGGAGCCATTGCCCGGCTCACACATGCTGATGAAAGACCCTCCTCTTTACTTTTTCGCTGTGGAAAAATACTGCCAAATAGGGCTGCGTTTAGGTTCCCTTCCTCCACCAAAGGCTCTCCTGCTGTGACTGACTTCAGGGGTAGCTGGAGCAGTCCCACGGGCCTTAGAGAGTATTTTCCCGTTTTATGTAAACTGAGTACCAGCTCTGTAAAAAGGGAAAGATTTACGCTTGGCAAACATTTCCAAGGAGCCAATATTTCCCTGTTACTTACTCGTGGCTTGTGAATACAAACCTCACACAGCTGGTACCTCCACTAATGATCCCATTACAATATGTATTGAGCTGATACTCTGTGATATCTCATTGAGGTATTCATCCATGTCAGAAAGAATTTGTCCATAAAAACATCTCTTCTCATACCATCATAGGATGCTGCATTCATTCCTCCTTCCTCTGTCATCTGATGCTGCCTAATCCCACTCACTGACATCAATCACAGGGGGAAAATAAGACAATTAACTGGCAATTAATTAAATTATAAACTGTAAGGAAGAGCAGAATATTTGTAAACCTTAATAGCCTTATTAACATGCACATTACAAGCTAGTTGCACAATCTTACGGCTATGGATATCTTTATACATCTATGACATCATGCAGACTTTAATCACGGGGTAACGACTGTTCACCTCTAAAGGCTGCACAGCAGTTCAAGGAACCTGCCCGGCCAGCCTGGAGCTGTCATGGCACAGCTGCTTTACACCTCCCCTCCTACAGAAAGCTGGAGTAAGGGATCACCGGAGCACGTGCCGTGCCGCGGCATGCCACCAGCTGCGGCTCCTGCAGCGTCTGTGCTGCGTTCAGGCCAGGAGGATGTGGGGATGGCGATTCCCTACGGACAAGCATTTCCTGCACAACACAGGCGTCTCGTGGTGTGTGGAGGCAGCAGGGAGCTCTACCCACCCCCTGGGCTCTTTGATCCAGGCTACGGGTATATTGACTTGCAACAACTCGGAGCCCTGTGGTGACAGCCACCCGGTCCAGGGCTCTCTGGGATGGACCGGGCGCCTGATCATCATGAGTGGTGATAAACCTCGGTTCCTTCCCCTGTTCCCTGCTCAGCTGGGTGGGCTGCTGGCTCTTCTGTCACAAGGACACACGTGCATTGGGCTAGGGCTGAAGTCTGAAAACTCATCGTTGACAGTAACAACGGCCTATTATTGTATAATGCATATGCAGTGTGGTTTTGGTTAAAGCGATTCCCTGTAGGACTAAAGGAAAGTAAGTGGGAAGAAAACAACAGCTCAGGTAAGGCACCCTCTGCATAATCGCAGCAGCTGATGCAAGGCAATAGCAGAGGCTCCGTCACTGAGGAACTGGGCTCAAAGCTTAATGCATCCAGTAATGGTGCCTGACCTCTGTTTAAAAGTCAGGACAGAGGAGGAAAAAAACCAACCCACCCCACCCCACCCACCCACGAGTGAGAGCATGAAGCCACAGCCAGTCCCAAAGGAGGTATTGGCACCTATGGCATTGCAATGGTCATATTGCCACAGTATCGCTACATGGTCCTCCAGTCCCCTACCAATAACCTCAAGGTACTCTCTCTCTTTATCATCCTATTTATATATTTTTTGTCTTGGAAAGGTGACTGAATCAGTCCATCTAATATACACCAAACCCTTGACTTTTCCTTAGTCTATTTGTTCCAAAAGAAGTACCTTGTGAAGTGAAGTAGGAGAACGACCTACTAAAGCAGGGAAATTAGAGTGTAGAAGATGGATTTACCTGTAAATCAGGTTTGCCTCCAATGGCAGGTATAGCCTAACTAGGCTCTGCCATCCTCCCTCCCTCAAAATCAGCTGCATCCTGAATCTCAGCTGTGTTAACTCTGGTTCCAGTCCAGTGTTATTTCTGTAACACGTGAACTGGGATGACATGCACCCAGCCCATTTGTTTATTTGTGGAGCGTGGACCGCTGACCAATAGCCAAGTGCTAATAAAAGCAGCGTTCCCCCTACTGTGCCATTCCGCACTAGGTACCAGCGGCAGGCTGGACCTTCGGGCATACGCTGCTCGCTGTGAGCAGCCTGGGGTCATCAAGCAGCAGCGGCTTAACATTTTCATTCTTAATTTTGACGGAGCTGCATTGCCACATTGTTTTCTCTCGCAGTTCAGCTCTATATTTAGCCAGGGATTCTGTCCTTGGCTTATTTTTTTTCGGCAAGGTTGGTAGCTAATGCTGCTCTGCTGTCGTATGCCTGCCTCCCTTGTCAATGCGCAGGCTGTTCTTGGGATGCATGAGGCAGTCAGATGTGACAGAAGCTGAGAGGTTTCTTTCACAGCTCGGAAGGGAGAGGAAGGAGCCAAGCATTTCCATATCCACCCTAGGAGCTCCGGTCCCTGGGGAGGGCTGGAATCCGATGCCGACTGGCGCTGGGAACACCCACATTCAGCTAACCTGACTGCAGCGCTTGCTGCAGGGTAATTGGCTCTGAGGAGGCATTACAGCAAGAAAAAAATAAATTAATCAAACAAGATGGGACATCAGACATTTTAAAAATAACCCAAGGAGAAGCTCCAAGAAACTGCGATGACCAGGGGCCAGATCCAGATTCGCTAACCCCAGCTCACGTCTGGGGTAATTCTGACCTCGGCAGAGTTGCCTGGGCTGGTGCCGAGGCCAGTGAGATCAGAATCTGGCCCAAATCACTTGGCCTCCTGCTGCACCCCATGTTGTAACTATCCATGATGTTGACACATTCAACTTGCCACTCGTTTGTGGGACTAATTACACATTCGCATTTGTCTGCGCTCGCTCGGCTCCTAGCAACTGCAGTCACAGTCCTAATTAAAATAATAGACTGAGATTGGTAACATTACTGATTTAACAGGAAATTAGAAGAGTTACGTTCGCAGAGCTTAGGTAATTGACACCAACAGCGCTTTTCTTGTAATGTGCATTCTGTGATTGATTTTGTTCCCCAGTCAGACCTAAAAGCAGCTTGGGAGCACATTCCACCATCAGATTACAGTATAGAGGAATTAAATGACTGTTACACCACTGCCTGCTCTAGAGCTGGCAGCTGTGGGCTCGAGCATGGCTTTGAGCTTCCAAACCAAACATTAGACCTAAAATTATAAGCCTAATGTAAAACAAAACATGTTCAGCACAACATGTTCAGTTCCCCTTTTAAGAGCCTCCCTGCAAGGCACTCATCTGACAGCGCTCCTGTCCGGGAAGAGGGCTGCAGCCAACGCAGGCGTAGCTTGTGCGTCCTCAGTTGCCGCAAATACTAACTTCCTTCAAACAGGGTATGACCTAAAGATACTATAGGTTCCCATCGGCAGACAGAAAGGCTCTGTGAACACCAATGACTGCGCAATGCACAGGAACACTCTGGTCATACAGTGGTAGAGTTGGGAGCAGATGGTGATGGGGAATGTTCAAGGCGTGCAATGAGATTTCATCGTCATGTTGGAGAGAGAAGGCTCTGCTGTGCTAAACCCATCCTGCAGCTCAGCTCGCTCCACACGAAGAAGTTCTGTGTGTGGATAATATTGCAAGGCAGCAATATTGCCCTTCTTACAGAAAGGGAACAGGATTTCTGGAGTTGGCCCTGCTCATTCTCACAGTGGTGTAAGATCAAAACAGGTCCATACCAGCCTTAGAAAGATGAATCAGTCTTTTTCTGTTGAGGAAGCTTCTGACTCCACAGTCTTAATTTATGTTATTCATGAAATAGATCCTGGCATTTTCAACAAAACAGGCTGTCATAATAGAGTAATTGTCTCAAAAATATGGTGGACTGGTTCGGTGTCAGTAGCTGCAGCTGGGGCTGGTATCTTGTCCCCAGAGCCTGGGGCTACAAGGGCAGATGGGTTTCTAATCTGACCTCCTGAATGTCGCATCTTCGATTCCCTCCAGTTACAGTGTTGTGTTGTCCAGTAAGTTCCCTATACTGTGTTGTGCTGGGTAATCAGTTCCTTTCAGAAAGGCACATACAGTCCCATTTGAAGGCACCAAAATGGAGAACCCACCTCTGCCCTTGGTAGTTTCATTCAGCTGACAGCCACTTCCAAAAATACTCTGGTCAACTCACATCCTCCTCAGCTACTTGGAGGCGCTCTGTGATCACTACTAAGCAGCATCTACAAACAGATGTTCCTGAAGATCACAGTCCTAAAAACGAGAAGAGTGAGCACGGACAGCGTGGGGGACCTCAGGGGTCAGGACGGGGTGGGTGTTTGTAGGGTTTTACACACTGCAAGGAGGTGTGATGCCTTATCAGATACACCCCCCACGGCAGGGCTAGCTGCAACACATTTTGTATGACTGAAAACCATTCACCGCGTTCAGCCAGTGACTTTCTGCGCAATGTCGCATGCGACACTGGCTAGTAGCTTTTATATGTCAAGAAATATTATTTACATCTGTACACCTATAGATTGAGACACCATCTTTGGAAGCGTACACAGCTGCTGCCTGCTTCTGAAGAAATGCATCGCCTGTAAATTATTGTGAAAACTCTGTATGAAATGCCAAAATTGCACAAAGTTGCAAGAATATTAGTTACTTAATAGTCACATGCTCCTGTGGGCTCCTTTCTATTTGTGGACTCAGAAATGCGCTGGGAAGAACAAAGTGCACGTGGTCTAGACTTTCTTGTCTGATATTAATCCCAGCACAACAGGGCTATAAAATGTTTTCATGAACATATATGTCTTCTACAGAGAGTTTCATGGAATAATACTGCCGAGAGAGCTGCAACGCAGGAAATACCCATCCATGGTTTATAAATCCTATCCATCTCGGCACGTCTCAGGGAGTATTATCAGGGCCCTGGAGAGCTAGTGGAAATGCTACTCTTGCAGCTTGCATAGATAATTGTTTATAGAAGTCTTCCTTTCCTTCTGCTGTGCCTGTGAACAATTATATCCAGAAGGCATTTGCTGTGTCCATCTCGTTTGGCTCTAGCAGCTCCCAGAGGCATCACACACGGGATGCTCCAGTAAAGCCCCTATCTTCCCGTTGGGCACAGACAAGAAGATTCGGCTATGCTGCAGATATTTCTCCCTGTGCTTTATCCTGCGAGAACCAGCTTTCAGGTGGTAAATGGCAGTCCAGGCTTTAATCACCCTGCATGTGCACTGAAATGAATACCGGGGCATTTGCTTCTGGAGTGTTTCTGTATCCCACAATTTAAACCTCCCTGCTATTAGCAGATATTTGATCCCATAAATATTGGCCAAATGCTCAGAACGGATGCCTGCTGTTTGCAATGATAGCATCGAGCTAGCCTAAAAATTAAGTGCCATCATCTTCTCCCCGTGTCCCTCGCTGAACTGCACTGCCGCCCGTAACACCCCACCAACGGGGTAAATTGCTGTCCGTGCAGGCGATTCCCACGCCATGAGGTCAGGCGCCCCGCGCCCAATCCTGCCTCACGTGCAGCCTGTGGGGAAGCTCCGAGTGATGTGAATGGTCCGAGAAATTGATATCCTACGGGTCTGGGTCGGGAGAGAAGGCTCAGCGCTGGGCACTGAGACCCACCCGTGGCTAACAAAGCCACAGCACTGCTCACGGCTCCTGCCACCAACCACGGCTCGCCGGGCAGGGAGAACACCGGTGGTACTGACCGAGCGCTACAGGCAGAGACCGTCTCTTGCTTAGTCCCTTGCTTTGATCCAAGCTGAGCAGGGGAACGTGCCCCGCGCTCAGCACACCCTTTCCATCCCTCTCTCCCAAATGAGAAACACAGCCTCCGTGTGAAGGCGCTTCTGACCAGCTGCGTGTCTGCAGGGAACGTATGGCAAGAGGCCGACGGGGAAACACGACGAGGCAAGGCTGCAGAGCGGGGCGCACAGCACCCAGCGGCCGCCCCGCGGTAATAAATCGCAAACCTGGTGGCAAGGCCAAGCTGGAAACACACGAGAACGCTTCAAATGGCTTGTTTGAACACTGAAGGAGTAGATGATAGGTTCCGTCTGATCCTGAAGGAGAGACAGCGCGGGCATGGCGCGACCGGCCGGGAAAGCCAGAACAAGAGGCGTGTGTGCGCCGTGGTAAGGCAGGTGACGTGGCGGAGTTGGCCAAGGGTGACGGGGACCACAGGATGGGCCAGGGAAGGCTACGGGCCAGGGAAGGCTACCTCGCAGCGCCGTCCCCGACGGAGCAGAGCAGCCGCGAGAGAGACGGGCTGTGGGGCAGCCGGGGGCTGCCGGGC
>JAVJGI010000003.1:21347071-21494391 GCA_035590275.1 Ibycter americanus | reverse complement strand
CGGCGGGCACCCGCTGAGGAGCGATGGCCGGCAGGGGGGTGCTGAGGGGAGACCCCCGCAGGGCTGCGGCCAGGGGGGCCGCTGAGGGGAGCCCCCGGGGGGAGAAGCGTTGAGCATGGGCCGCTGAGGGGCGATGGCCGAGAGGTGACCCCTGCGGGGAAATGGCCGAGGGATAGGCCGCTGCGGGGAGAACACCGGGGTAAACCCTTGAGGAGTGGCCACGGAGGAGAAATGGCTGAGAGGAGGGTGCTGAGGGGAGACCCCTGAGGGAAAACGGCTGAGGGAAAGTCGCTGAGGGGAGACCCCGGGGGGCGGCGGAGGAACCATTGAGGAGGGGCTGCTGAGGGGAGACTGCTGAGGGGAAATGGCCAAGGGAAGGCCACTGAGGGGAGACCCCGAGGGGGGGAAGCCATTACGGAGGAGCCACTGAGGAGAAATGGCCAACAGAAGGGTGCTGAGGGGAGACCCCTGAAGGGAAACTGCCGAGGGATGGCCCCTGAAGGGAAGCGGCTGAGGGAAGGCTGCTGAGGGGAGACCCTGCTGGGGAAACCGCTGAGGGGGTGGCGCTGAGGGGAAATGGCTGCAGGGAGGGTATGAGGGGAGACTGCTGAGGGGAAATGGCTGACGGGAGGCAGCTGAGGGCCACAGCCCTTGTCTCTGGGTGTCCATAGCCTCTGCTCATGTGGCCTCCCTTGTCCCAAGTCCTCTGTGAACACCTCCCTCCACTCCAGTTAACCCCCCGGGCACCAGCCTCCCACACAACCAGCGAAGAGGTTGCTGGCACGGGCAGGCAGTGGGGCTGTTGCTGTGGGGCTGTGTCGCCCACAGCCTCTCGTGCAGGGGGTCTTGGGCCCACACAGCCACCCGCAATCTGAACAAACCCATGAGACACACTCCCATGACTAACGGGAGGGACTCCAAGGCTGACATCTCTGCGACATCAATCATTTTTACCAAATATACAGAGTTCGTATTGTGACTTGTGTTGTCTGCTCTGCCTGAGCCCGGAGGGGGAGGGGACCGCAATATAAAGGCATCATCAGGCTGTGCCTTCCCATTCCTATACCAAAGATAGAGAATATTATAAATTTAATAGACCTTCTTCATAATTCATAGCTTGCTTGTGGAAAAAAAAATCATAATAGCTTGGTGTGATATGTCAGGCATCTATAATTCATGGCGCTGAGATCACACAACCACTGTACAGTGGGAGTTCACAGAGTGAGATGTTTGTAATTAATCTGTGAAAAGAGAAACAAAGGCAATAAACTAGGAAGGACAATAAATGAGGGCCAGATCCTTCCACCCGCACTGACGTCGAATAGTACTTGGCTGGAAAGCTTGAGTAATCCCTGGCTAAAATCAATAAAATTAGCCAAGAAGTGGGGTAAATAGTAAATTTACCACTGGCTGGTTCATTGCAACACAGTTAGAAGCAGACCATACTGCCCTTTCGGGTAACGAGGTGCCAAAAGCAGCAGGATGGCCTATGCTTAAGCTGAGCTTAGGTCGAAGCATGAGGAGATGAGAGCGCTGGAGTCGGGTCCTGCGGCCACGGAGGTGGTGCGAGGGAGCACGGAGGCCGTGCAGTGGGGACCGGGGGATTCCCTCTGCCCTCCCTGTCCCGCAGGATGGGAGCCACCGGCCTGGGGAGGGCTGAGGGGCTTGTGAGCCGCTTGGAGCGTTTGTGTCAACCTCATTGACTTCAGCAGGACTGGGGCGTGTGCTGAAGTGCTTTGCCGAACAGGTAAGTTTCCTTGAATCAGATCCTGAGCAAGGATTCGAACAATTTGTGCTGCTAACGAAGATTGGCTGCAGCGGTGGAATGAGCCGAAGTTGCTTCCTAATTGGAAACAGTGAGCTGGAGATCTCCAGAACCCCCTTCCTCTCGCTATTGTCTATTTTCATCCTGGTGAAGCTAAAGCTGGTAACTGCGATGCGACAGCTTAAAAACTCCCTGTGGTTTCTCACAATAGACCAACCGTCTACACTGGTTTTCAAACGATGCAGGGAAATCTTGTAAGACTGCATGGCCAATCAAGGAGGGGGGGGGAGAAATTAATTTCTTCTCAAGTGGATGCTGCAAGGAAAATGAACGAAGAAATCCTTGTACTTCTGGGAAAATGAGAGAAGAAATCCTCGTCCTTCTGGGAGTTTGTCTAACGTATGTCTTTAACCAAAAAGAAAATGGTGTCAGGTCAATTGGACAAAGCCATGCATCATGATTAAATCATTTTAATCTGAGATAAACAAGGCACAGGGCAGAGGGGCATCATGGTGATGCAGAGGTGACTTTAGAAGGAAGCCCGGGCCTTGCTCCCTGGAGTTCTGATAGTGCCAGTGCACGGATGCTGGAGGCCAGAGGCATTCATTGTTTTGTTTACTCATTTGCGACTCCCTTGAAAAATAATTGGTTTTCTTTTGTTGCTTGTTTGTTTGTTTGACTGTTTGCATTCTTTGGATTCAATTTCTCCTGTAATATGGCCTTAATTTGCATTGTGAGGATCCATGTTTATTTATACATTTATTTATACATTTATTTATGCATTTATTTTTTTAACTTATTTATTTTTTTTATTTTAATTACTCCTAGGCTGCTGGCTCTGCAAAAGGACAGTGGCCATGTGGTGACGAGGAGAACCAGGAGGTGCAGCCTCCATCTCCACTGCCCGTACCCATCCCAACCCTGACGCCTGCGTGATCTTGATGGTTGCTGCTCTTTGCAGGGTGCTCTGGGCCTGAAGCACAAGGGGTGCTTGTAGGGTGCTGCGTGTAGGCTCCATACAGTGTTAACAGTGAAATCCATGAAATTCCCCTCTTTATAGGCCCCACCGCATTCTTGGCCTAACCCAAGCCAAGTTTGGGCTCTGCAAATCTCAGTGATGCCCTCTGGTGACCTGGACCCACGGGAGCCGCTGGCAGCACGCAGGTCCCTCTCCAGTGAGGCCACGGTTGACAGGAAAGTCACACAGGAGGGCACTTTTCCTGCTGTATAGATCCTCAGGGGAAAGTAAGTAGAAACTGGAGATTTATCAGGTTCTCCAGCTTGTCGACTCAGTCTGCTAATCACTTTCTGCCATGAGAGTCCCTGCAGAATCCCACTATTTTTCAGCATCTGGGAAGAAGCTTAAGGGAACACCTGACCATCCACTGCTTCATGCTGACGTTGTGGGCAGTCAGAAAAAGGGCCCCACGACCCACGGATTAGGTGCCCTGATAAGCTGATCCAGTTATCACGCAGGAAAACAGACTGGAATTAATGATTTTGACTAACTGGCTCTCACATAGCCTTCCAAAAAGTGTGTGATTGTGCTAATCAGCCCCGAAGGAGCATTGTGAGGCCCGATTCATTGTTGTGGGTACGACACTGAGAGCTCCTGGCACAAAAGGCTGTGCAAGTGCAGAATATTTTCCTCTGCGTTTTATTGGTTTTGCCTAGGGGCCTCCTGTGGCTGAAGAGAGCAGCCTGGTTACCTAACCCACACCTAACAATGGGACCAGAGCAGTGTCAAACCGCACTCTGCTGTTATTTCTCTTGAGGTGAGGGAAACGATACAGAAATCCCTGTTGTAAAAGGAAGAGTGGACAGATGGGTAGAAGGTGACGACTGTCTTGACAATCTTTCTTCCTGTCTGCAGCCCAACAAACATAACACAAGCTTGGATTGAATTACTCCAAAACATCACACGTGTGCTTGCCCAGGATCTAACGACTACAATCCACGATGCCGCCACAGATCAAACAGCGGATGGCAAGAAATGCAGAGCAGCAGACATGTTGGTTCAATCCAAACCCAATGAATAACATCTGCACATATCCACCTGGGCTTCACAGCACGCGTGGTCTCAAAATGTGCCTTTAAGCCTTAGCGAAAGGACTGATTTTCCAGCCTTAGCTCTTAAACCCTTGAGAAAGCCCAAACACTGTGCTACTCTCCCCTGGCTGCGCTGCCTGGCACCGCTGCGGCCGTGGTCCTCCATTCCCAGTCTTCCCCGCATCTCGCGTCCCGGTGGTGGGGGTACTGCCTCACAACGGCTTCGACACGGTGATGTGTCTCAGAGGTTTCGGTGGGAGCAGTGGGGGCTACAGAAGAAAATGCCCTTGGCCACATCTAGGCGAGGGGAGAGACAACAGTTTAAAAAAAGACCTTTTTCACATTCAATTTTCATAATTCTCTTTAAAAAAAAAAAGGAAATAGGCAGGCAGAGAAAGCCAATCTGGGTGTATAAATAACCAGTAAATGGCAGGGTGTTCACCCTTCCCACACTGTGGATTACCTAACGCATCGCATTGCTTGCTACAGCTCGAGATGGGGGAGCTGCCAGCAGAGCAGTGCCGTGCCTGATAACCGGAACAGCCCACAGGATTGCAAGCTAGCATTCATGCTCCGAAACGTAAACAAGGCAGAGCCTCCTCCTCGCCGCTTCGAATGCAGTCACCCCGTGTCCCAGAGGGCTGGAACAACCCGCTGCGTGAGCTTAGCCAGGCCAAATCAAAGAACAGCAGACGTGTGTCGGAGGAGAGTTATGGAAACACAAACAAAAATGGTCCAAGTTTCCACATTTTCTCAGGCGTCAGATATATAAAAAGCGCAGGGATCCTCTTCCTTACCCAGGCAGTCAGGGCAGAGGAGGAAAGGCCATGGCAGAGGGCAGTAAGCCCCAGCTTGGCCTTCTGCGGGGTCATGGGACGCAGAGTTCACACCGCCCTGCGCTCATCGGGCCTCCTGGTACACAGCTGCTGAGCACCTGTTTTTCCTCTGAGCTCAAAACCTCCCCAAGTGTCTGCCTTCCCAGTAGGGTGGTCGATTCAGAGAGAGGCAGCACATCACTGCAACCAGTTAGTAGTAATAATGGCACCTTTCGTCCAGTGCTCTCAAAGTGCTTGGCAAAACCGAAATGACTGATGTGCCCTCCTATCCACCTGGTGAGGCAAGTGAGCGGTATTAGACGTTGCGTAGTGGGTGAGCAAGATCCAAGATGGGGAACTACACCTGTGTGGTGACGCAGTGGCAGACAGAAAACAGCATAGCAACTGAAGCCTGAGCAGCATCTGCTTATAATCACATCGTTTTGAGTTGGCCTCTGCATTCAAATCAGTTGCCAGGCTTTTGATACTGCGATTCTTTAAATAGAAATAGGATGAAGTCAAGCACCCATTTTTTGTACCTGTCCCCTTGCTGCTCTGGACTCATATCCAAACTTCTCAGTTTAACCTTGTCTTTATGGTGTGTTGAAATCAAAACACTCATGCGAACATCCTGAAATGATGGGGATTTTCAGCTCAGATCTGAACTTGAAGCTGTTCTCCCAGGCTTTGCAGCGCTTGCTATTTTTAGCTTCATGTCAAAAAGTTGAAGCAGCACATGGTAAGATGTTATGACTCTTAAAATTACTGTAAGAATGTTCCAGGGAATGGGACCAATTCATCAAAAGTAAGTTCGTTGCGTGAGATAACTCCATGACCTTTGATGTTGTATTGAATTTGCGGGTCACTTGCTATTAACGTTGCTGCAATTTCTTCAGCAATAACCCAGTGATTACAGAAAGGGAAGTAGCTATTAATATGGTAAAAGGCACACCTAAGTGAGGATGTTTACTCATGTAGACTGAGAGGGGGAGGGCTAGAAACCCTTCAAGATGTTTTCTGTAGCTCTTTTTTATGATACTAAAGATAAGGACCAGTTCTCCCTTCCCCCAAGACCTGACAGAGTGTTGCAGTTGGAAAACAGTGCCCTGGCATCTGAAGTGAAGGATACGAAGGCAGACAGCAGGCGAAAATAGGCTTCTTCATTGGCCGCGAAGCCAAGATGATCTGCTTACAACACACACAGAGGCTGCAAGATGATCTCTCTCTAACACTGAGACATGTCAAGACTGATCTGTGCTTCTGAGGCCCTCCCAGCCGTGTCCTGTAAGAAGTCATAGATGATTTCGTGGCCCAGGGTGGCAGTGGCCCTGGGAAGCTGAGAACCCACCACTGTCAACCACCGGTCTCACCTGCCAGTTGTTGCCCCACACAGAGATGTCTGTAAGCACACTACCTGCGTGACTGCCAGTGGTGGGACTTCTATCAGTCAGTTCAGCCTCGTGGTTTTGACACTGGGATACCCAAGGTGAGATCCTTGATGCTGTTGACATGAGCAGGAGGCATTGTGCACAGCAGGAAAGGGGCGATTCCCACCAAGAAGACAAAAGAGAGGAAATTGCCCTATGATGAATGGATGGGAAGAGGAATATAAGGCCAGAAGCATCTTTCACAGCACCAAGGATAAGCATAAGTGCGTATCTCTGCTGTAAGATTCTCATCCCCCCAAACCTGGGGTAAGTAGTAAAGGTAACCAGCAACACCCACCATAATTCAGGCGGGCTACACTTGTCATGCGTCGTTTCTGCAGGAAGGTCTTTGTTCCCCTTGTGAAAAGCTGCTGTATTTAACAAGCCCAAAAGTCTGCAGAATAGACTATCTGCTCAGAGAAGCACTGCAAAACACAGGCAGGGACAAAGATCCAGATGTCAGGGAAGAAAGCAGAGGGGTTTTAGTGGCCCAGCCACACCAGTGACAGGGAAGAAAGAGCCACAGCTCTTCCTAATAGATGAAGAGCTCAGGCACTCACTAGTGTGGGTTGCCACAAAACCCTACCAGTCTCGGGCTGGTTAGGAAAGCGTAGTGCTACCTACACTCCGTTATCAGCAAGGTGGGCTGATTTATAGTCCTACATGCAGTTATAGCTTAATAATAACAATAAAGATGGTTCTCAGGCATTCCAGCCCACTACACCCACATCACCTTCTTGCCATTGCTAAATTTGCTTCTGATTTACGGTCCCATAAGCAAGATGAAAATCAGTCACCTCAGTTTCCAGATGGTCTGGAGCTAACAAAAGGGAAAAAAGAAGAGCACAGTTTCCAAAAATGGCCTGGGTTTATCTCTGCCTGCTTTCAGAAGCGTCTATTTTGGAGCTCCCATGATTAGCCTAGCTGTAAGTACAACTGTCTCCATGGCTTTGTTGATAAATACTGAACTCCTGACATCCTGCCTGGCAAGTTTTGTGAAGTTTCATTGATGCAGAGCTCCTCAGTTTATTTTGTGCTGTGTAATCATCCAGGTTTATGGGACTATTCCCTGCAGGAACACCCTTCTGCTCTTACTTCCATCTCTCTCACAATGTGCTGCTTGGTTTCTTCAGTCCTTCGCTCATCAACGCTTTCTTTCCAGGATGTTGAACCTCAGCTGTATTCTTCATGTTTAGTTCACAGGCGAGTTGAATCCTCACAGACTGCTAACAACCACACAGTTAATTAGCTATCCTCAGCTATATTTTCACCTAGTTTGGATGCATGCTCCTGAGAAAGCAACAGGGTTTGAGAGCCCGTAGTCCTGAGCATTAAAGCAAACACTGCATCTGCTTCTCCCATCCACCTTGGGCTTCATTCACCTACTGAGACTGATGTGGGGAAAGCAATTAAACATTTATAGCTCTGTAACCTCCTGGCATGTGTGTGGGGCAGCCTCCTGCGTCTGACCTACACAGAGCATGACTTGGCTGCATTTTCTCCATCACCTTGGCGTAGTCCCCAGCCTACTTACCAGCAGACTTGTCTGTATCCCACACCATTAAAACAAGCCCCTTAAAGGCTTAGGGCAGGAGGTAGAGCAGTATGGGCAGACGTTAGGTGACTTAGGGCTCTCAGCAGCCTGAAGTCAGCTCCACATGCTTCATCTTACGGTGAGGACACAGCTTCAGACAGTCACCAGCATTAGTTATCCCCTGGTGCTTGGTGTCACTACAGGCCGCCTGAGCTTTGGTGCTTCCATGAAGCCCACCTTGGGGGGATGGAGGGGCTCTCAAGCCCCATGGAGGGTAGGCTGGATGAACTGCAAGTTTCTCATGAATGCTCCACCCGAAGCTGCTAAATGGGGGGTTTTCAGGGGAAGGGAAAGGGACAGCAGCCTGCCTTTGCGTTGTCTTCGAGTTGCTGTTCCACTTTGCGATGCCTCTACTCTCCCCTGCTGGCATTAGCCAGGGGAGCTCTTGGCCCTCAACCAGCAGTACGGCTGGAGCAGGAGATCTAGATGTGCTAGTAAACATTTTGAAGATGGAAAATAAATCCATCCATCTCTGTAAGAAATGCTGCCCCCAAGAGAAATTTCTGATCATAGGCAAGGCTAAGTGCAAATTCACCACCGGCATTGATTATTTCATTATAAATTGCTCACTTGCTTTTTTACATTTGCTTCTGAACAGAAATGAAACACCGGCTACTGAAAATAACAACAGCTAACACACAACCAAAAACCTGACTTGCATATGAAAACACTGGATTTTCCACAGGGGCTTTCCCACTGTTTAAGCTCCTTTAAACTTTAAAATATGAGCGCCATTAAGATTATAAAAATGTACTGCCTTAGCTGCTGGATTTTTCACTGTGCTGAAAGGAAGACAACTGCTCAGAGACTGATTGAGAAGAGCAATCTCAATATTAACCAACAGTCCTGCACTGACATTGTTGATTGACGGCAGAGACGAGGATGCAGATGGAAGAATCAGGGACTTTCCAAATTGTAAAATGGGGAAAAGAAACCAGTCTGCGCTACCAGGGCTGGAGCTGCGTAAATCAGATGCCTTAGAATACCCAGCAATGGCCTCCTCAGTGACACTGAAGTCATGAGTGGCCTCCTTGTTTTGGGGCAGTTGTTTAGTGGAAAATATTGCAAAGGATCATTTCCCAAGAGTCTTTTGCACAAAGTGCATGGCCCCCTACCTGCAAAGCAATAGCTGGTGTTCAGACACCACTAGAGAAGATTTTCTTTCCTGGGGCTGAAAGGAGACTAGGGAAAGGCAGGTGGATGCTGAGCAAGGAACGTGAGAGTGGAGAATGAAGAGTAGAGCAGAGAAGGCACATTGGTCCTTTACCCCAGGAGTTAGGGGGGCCTATGTAGCTCTGATCCTCTTGTATCTGCTACCAGATGGATTTGACAGTGGCTGGAGGCAAGCAGAAGACTTCTGGTGCTATGACACAAGGCCCAGGAGCAGTAGGAGCAGGAGACAGGAACAGTCCTGGAAGAGCTGCAGAGCTCTGTGGCTTTCCACAACGGGGGTGTGACTTCTTCACTCTCATCGATTGAGTAGAGAGAAAGCTATTTAGCATATTTGACCTTTTCTCAATACGGCACTAATTAGACTCATTGGTTTCTTGCCGTCTTTTCTGGTCTATAAGGGAAGTTTCTCCAGGAAACCATAATTTGGCCCATTAGTGTTTTTGATTTTCCTACATCCCAAGCTGGAGGTAACTGGAAGAAAAAAGGTTGTGTACTACTGTATGACTAACAGCAATCTTTGCACTGAAGCTGAGCCAGGCAACTCTAGTGGTACAGAAAAGACGCTCCCACCGAGGAAGGACATTTTTCTATTTGCTGTCCCATGGCTTCTTCCCCATGTGATGAGTCATGTGCAATTGCTGACAGCACATCTGGTATGGGGCTGGATTTACACCATCTCATTCTCTGTTTATAGGGGTGATTCATCTTCAGAACCACTGGCTACTGGGTGCCGTTAGAGGAATGTTGCCCACAATGGTATGCTCCATGGTTCACTCTAACCTTTGATTTCCTGGGTGACATCAAGTGATGGGAGTGGGTTTTTATGATCACCTGTATTTGTACAGGCAAGTAAAAGGATGGGCAGGTAGATGGGAAAAAAACCCTGTGTCTTATTCTGTAGAGAGGAGGAAAACAACTCCACAAAAAAAGAAAGTGGGAGATAAAAAGGTAAATATTTCCTTTGTCCCTAAGGCACAGTCAAGAAAAGCCATCATCATTTTGCTCAGACACTAGTATAACCTCATGTTTCCCACAAAACATATTTCCCCGAGATCAGTTTGCACGTATCAGGTTTTGCCCGTGAATACTCATGAGACACAATTCAGTCCCTTTAATCCATGATTAGTATGTCACCCCACGCTCAGCAGTTACATCATGATTTGGTGTTATTGTTGAATGGATGCTGTGCTATTTAATTGTTTTTTGCTTAGTGATCTGTTCACTCTGTTAATATTTAATTCTCTTTTTCCATCCCTCTTTCTACCCCCAGAAGGCCTAAAGAATAGGGAAACATCTTTCATTTTCTCAGGCTTCATGTGCTATTGTAAGAAAATACCTATTCATAATCTACTGTAGGTGATAATGATGATATACAGTCATAATGCTGGAATTCTTAAGTGGTTGCCAACGCTGCTTTATAGCTGAGAAAAAAAAGAAAAAAAAATGACCTGATTTGAAATAAAGCAGGTTAGTATGCTTTATTTGCCTTTTCCAGTGGTTTGGATAATGAACAAATTGTCATCTTTACATATCCTCTGCCAGATTCTGAGCTGAGGGCTGCACGTGAGCCTGAATGACGGTAAACAATGCGCTGCCTGGTGGTTTGCATAGGTGAATTCACAAGAACAAATTAGACCTTTGATTGATCCTTTAAACAAAAAGAAAGGAAAACAGTAACATTAATTTATATGAGCTCTAGCTGCATTGCATTTTTTATAGTGATCAATATTCTGGGCATTGTAAACAGCAGCTTTACATAATAAATAGCTGCATTATGTAATGCTAGTTAAATTTAGAAATGGTTATTTTATTACCTTTAGCTCACATAAAATAGAGCGTGATAGAGCTGGAGCCCAAGAGCTGCTGCTGTCTGAGGATGCAGAGAACAGCTGGGCCTGGCTGTGCACAGCAAAAATAAAACCCAAAGCCCGATAAAGCAGCTCGGCTCGGGCTGGATGCTCTGGGTCACCGTCAGGCATTTCAGTGGGGGTGGAGGGGGCAGGCTCTGCTCCGAAACACAGCGTGCTCAGGAGCAAAACATCTCTGCACAATGAAGATGGAAGATTTATTATGAAGGAATGAAATGTGCTACTTTTGTTCTCCCTGGTGTCCCTATAAAGCTTTTGTTTGACAGGCTAGTTTGGGCTCTGGTTAGCTACAGTCTGTTCTGTGTAGCTACTGGCTGCTTTGAGACCAGTTGTGTGCAGACTATAGATCAATTATCTTCCTGCTAGGGATAAACAGTGTTTTCCTTTTTCCTCTTCACTAGCGTTCGCTATTATCCTAGAGCATAGGAGCCCTTTCTTTTCCTTCCCAGCCACACGCACACACACACAGATGGGTTACTGGAGGGAGGGCATGGAAGAATTCAAATTTGTTGCATTAATCTTAATAGCCTGATCCTCTTGCAGCCTGCTGCTGCTAACTTAGCGTTCAGTGTGCTGCCCATTTACAATAGGCTGGAAGGACGAACCCTTTTGTTATAAAAAATTACGAAGCAATCTCAATCCAATAAATGCACTGAAATGAGAGCCTCTGAAAATGTGAGTTTGGAAAAATAGAGCTGAAGAAGGAAAGTCCCATTGTGAAATCTTTAGCTAAGCAGAAACACTGTTGTTTGGATGTTTCATAACGCACAGGGAGCAGCAATGTGGGAAGCGAGGGGACTTTAATTAGGACATCAGAGTTTAGATGTTTCTTCTGCTCACTGCAGTTGGCACCCATTTATCGGGGCTGAAGCGCTCTCAGAGGGGGCTGGAGCTGGAGCCAAACTGCTGATGGAGTTTGCCTGCACTCTGCATTGCAGTTATAGGGCTCTGAATTAAAAGTTAATCTAAAGCATCCTCAAACTTAAGTAAAATTCAGATCTAGGTCATAATTTTACAAGGAGAGCCCATAGGTTCTTAATAGACTGAACCAAAATCCTGATTCAGAAGAGCATCCAGCTTTTTAAAAATATGGATTTGGACCGATAGGAGGAGAATCTCCAATAATTAACATGTATTTGATTTTTCTCAACTACTATTTACAGCTTTAATATAAATAAGAATCCTGCCCAGCATCTGTTGTGCCTGGAACTGTTCAGACCATTGAGTAGCACGTAGCCACTTCAGAGAAATCGTTAAAAATTATTTAGCTGAGCTGGTGTGAGAGACAAAGAGTTAAAGTTAAATCCCATTTGAAAGTAAACTTTGCAAAAGCAGTGAATTTTCTCAAAGGCTGACTGCTCTTGATTTACAAGGATGTTCCCAGTCCTGATTTCAATTAAAGAGAAATCCTCAGGCATTTCTGCAGTTCGGCATTGTTCTTTATTCCACATTGTTATATATTGAGTAATAAAACAAACAAAGACTGTATTCTGCAATGAACTACATACGTCCCATGCAATCTTGGGGAAATCAATAGGTCAGAGTCTGGCCTTGGATTGCCTCAGTATCAGCTGTCAATAATTCCCCCAGCTTTAGTGGAGTTTGCATCTGTGTAAGTAAAAAAATGAATGTGGAGATACAAATCTGTCTGTATATTCCCCTTAAGAAAGAGAGAAAAAAATAATACTGTAAACTCCACTCCTTTATACAGAAGGAGAAATAAATACATAGGTAGCTGGCATTGTAAACTGTGATTTATTTGCCAGGCCTTCATGAGAGTACATTTTAAAGAAAGCACATGAAGCCAAGCTTTGGGATCTTTTTCTCTGCTTTCTGCTTGTTGCATCTCCAGCTCCTGGTTCTCTCACTGGGGTCTGCAGTTCACAAGGCCCACGTGTTTGTACAGTGGTGGCTGAGTCTCACATAACAGCACGACAGTGAGTGCTGGGTCTTTAAATAGTAGTGGCCATGATGATGATGATGATAAAAAAACCCTATTGTTGACAGTTTGGTTTTCTTTGCAAGCGCTGAGTTACTGATTTCTTTCATCCTGCTCCTGGTAATGTTTTAGTAACTGTGGACGTTTTCCACTGCAGCAGACAGCACTGATGAGTGCTGAGGCTGAGCTGAGTGCTGGGGGGGACAGGTTGGGTCTGTGTTTGCTCCCGTTTGCTTCCTGCCCCACCAGCCCCGGGACCAGCAGCTACACTCAGCCCTGAGCAGGTCCTGCCGGTTCTCAGTGCAGGTGCTGTGGTCTTTGGATGTGGATGCAGCTTTCAAGGTTACTCACCTGGACTTTGCTTCTTGCTCACACAGGAGTGGGTCGCATGGAGTTTGTGCTTGAAGTGGGGGATTTGTTTTCCATCTATTAATTAAGGCAAAGAAAAAGGAAGGTAAGACAGGGGCCTTTGTCACCCTGTGAAGGCAAAGGGACAAAACCCTCATGTGGTCTCCAGCCTACGGAGGGGACGTAGGCAGAGGGTGGTGGTAAAAACATCTCAGCAATGGCTGTGATTTCCCCGCAGCTCTGTGACAGGGTGAGGAGTCGAATGGCCTCAAGGTGCCAGGGCTGTGTCCCCAGCCCCAGCCATCCTCCCTGCCCGAGGGCCAAGAGGCAGCCTTATACCTCTGGCTTAACACCTTCCTGGAGTGATAAAATATTCAGACTGGAGACATTTTAATGTCTCCCTCTATTCCTGTTGTAACGGAGTCTTGTTTTTAAATAGATCAGATTTTCATCCCCAGTTAAGTGAGCATAAATCAGGAGTTAATCTAGGCAAAGTCACCCGGCTTGACTGAAGCCCGTGGAAATGCACTTGCAGGAGATCGCAGTCAGGCCTTGTGCTCACAGAAAACTCTCACTGCACCTGGGAGAGCAAAACTGCTCCGAAACCATAAATATCATAACTCACCTTTTGACATGGGCTCTTGAGATCTCCCATCCTCTGTTACAGCCTGGTCAGAGTTTGCCCAGTGTGTGCATGAGGCTCTACATGCCCTTTAATCTTGCCCACGTGCTTCTTCCCAAATCTTCATTTGTATGCACATACTTAGTAATCACTCATTCTGGCCATAAAACCTACAGGATTTTAAATTGAACTGAAGTCCCAAATGCTTTAAAAGAATTTATGTTGCATAATTGTACTGGTTTGCCTGAAAACAAACAATGATGTATGGCTAAAATATTCTGTCAGGGAGATGACTCAGATCCTTCCCTGTGGCTTAGACCTTGCTTGGCTGCTGATGGTGCAACTTGTAATCTCTCTTCTAGATGCAGGGCAAGGGAAGCCAAACAAAAGAGTAATGCAGGGCACGAGTGGCATAAGATGAGAAAACACAAGCTCTTTGGAGCTTTTGGAGACACTGAACACTTTCATTTGTTCTAAATAAAGGCGACATTGGAGATTACGGAAAAGAAACCCAAGCCCCAACAGTATTACACACCGACCCACCTGCAGGTGGAGGATCGTGGCCGGTCTTGTGCTGGCTGGCAAAGCAGCTGTGTGCCTGGTGGCTCCCAGTCACGTGCCAGCCTGCAGACAGCACAGGACACTGCTGTGCGAGTGGGGTACACGGATCTGGGGGGGGTGTGGGGGGGCGGGTTTCCCCCCGCAGGGTGCCCTGCAACGATGTGGCTTCCCAAAGTGCAGCTACTTCTGCTTGGCCTCACAAATGGGCAGGTTTGGGTGTTTTGCGCTCCATGAAGGTTGCGGGCAAATGCCTTGGATGTCTCATTGCTGAGGGCTGTGGAGATGATCCTGGCATCTGGGCTGCTTCGGCTGTACCGTAGAAGTGGTTTTGCCACCCAGTCAGCAGTTTGTGTGGTTTTTACTGTCACTATTCTCACTTTAAACATCTTCCCATACTTGTTTTCTGTAATCATGCTTTATGTCCCAAGGACATAATCTGACTGTTGGTAATTCGGTTCATTTTTCAACCAAGGCTCAAAAAGATGTGTGAAAACTTTACTTTGTGGATGTGACATTCAACCAGTGCTTAAATGTCCTTCAGCAGTGATGACCAGCCCTCAGGAGTCCTGAACAGGTGTGGGAAAGATCAGAGAGGCCTCACTTAATGTGTTTCTAAAGATCTACATGTGCTTGGTACATACATAAAACAGTTTGCAGAGGCGGCTTTGCAGATTTGGGGATTTTGCCGTTTTTCTGTCGCTTGCAGATTTGGGGATTTCCATTCTGAGCACACACTAAAACCGTGGTCGCCACAGCATGTGAGCAGGTGGTTTCAGGATGTTGGCCTCAAGTCAATCGATCCCTTTCTTTCCATCATTACCGGCTGGGCAGAGGACACCTAAGGCTCTGTAGCTCCCTGCTAGCGCCGGGAGTACAATGCATGCTCCACTGTAACTTGATGCACTTACAGCTGCACAGCCCTGCGAGTACCCTCCACCCTTCCTTTTCCTAAAACAAAAATATCAGGTATGAAGTTACTGTTACAGAGCATACTCAAGTAGCATGTCTGCCTTCCACTGCAAGCAGAGCAAAGCAGAGCCATCTAATACGACCAGTTTGCAATGAAAGTATTAAAAATAGTAAAAAAAAAAAAAAAAAAAGAAAAGAAAAGATTAACTCTGTGGCAAAGAATAAAACAAGAAACTTTTCTTTTTTCTGCAGGTAGTGCCAAGCATCATCAGGGAACATATCAATTCATAACAGCTGTGGGTAGCTATTTCTGTCTCAGACTTCAAGAGTTTAATTGGAGAAGCATGGTAAAAGTTGACAGATCTGTGTCCAGCAAGGTTAATTCTGAGGTTAGCAGATTATGATGCAAAGAAAATCAGCCGGTGTTTTTCTCTCTCACTATGAATAGCATAATTGCATTATTGCTACCGGAAGGGTAGTCAGCTCTTCTCAATCTGTGGTCTCCCACTGTGGAGGGAGTAACCTATGAAAAATCGGTTTCCTTTACAAACATACCCTTCTGCCTTTCTCATTCAATGCCTACGTAACTGTAATGTTGGAGGGGTGGTTGCTAATATCACGACTGCTTGTGACCATGTTTTGCAAGAGTCATTCTTCTCTGTAAGTAAGTCCAATGAGTAATTTTTGTGCTTTTTTTTTAAAAAAAGATGTTAAAAAAGAGTTGTTAAAATGCTTTCAAGCAGTGTTTCCACAAAAATGCTTGTCATTTTTGCTTCCACTTTGTCACATCTCCTGTTCTGAAATGATTTGCATGGCCCTTCCACCCTGCAGCATTAGTGGCAATGGCAGCAGGAGGCCACCATGCTTTTTCCAGAGGATTTCCAGTCTGAACACACCCAGCAGCCTAAAGGAGGAGGAAAAAAGACATGAAATGAGGAGACTTGCAGACACCCCTGTGGGAAAGTGGTGGCAGAGAGGAATCTCTTAATTCCTGGCACAGCGCTCTGTCCTGTCCAGGGGGGCTGTAGCCAGTTTGTGCTGCCCAATTTTTGACATAACATCATGAGAAATTGTTTCATTTCCTGGTTTTACCAGTGTAACTAACTCACAGAGACCTATTGGCAATGGTGATTTAAAAGTGAAATTAAAAACTTTCCAGCTCAGCTTTAGACAGATGAGTCTAGAATAGGGCCAATAATAAATTTCCATGAAGTGTTTTGAGAAACGCTGGTTAAGATACCTGAATAAGTGCTAAATACTATTAATAGAGCTGATAGGATAAGTTTGAAACTCTTTACCAGTGAAATACCTACTTCCATCAAAATGCTTTCAAATCATGCATGTTCCCCCAAAGGGTAACCAGGTTTCAAAAAAAAAAAAAAAAAAAAAGGAAAAGAGCAAACACTGTGATTGTTTTGTCCCTTTCACTCTGGAATGGCTTTCCAGTTTTATTGTTTATTATATATTATAATAGTAGAAAATAAAGGACTGTCAATAAAAATGAAATGTTTTGATCTATCCGGAGAGCTCTTCCCTTTGGCTTTGAGGAGAGTTTCAGAAATTTTCTTCTAAATCAGAATGAAGCCAAACCTGAAGATGTCAGGCTCTTCAGTGAGCTGGAAGATGCAGCCCCAGCAGCCCAGTTTTGCAGTACAAGCTAAGTGTGCTGCGGGGCTTCCCCAGGGAGCTGCTCCATTGCTCAAGCACCAAAGAGAGAAGATGCCCCCAGTCTGGCATTCACAGTGCAAATTGGACTCGAGCTGCCTTGTGGTTGCTACAAGGAATACGAAGACTAGGTCATGAACTTGAAATAACGCTGTTTGATTCTCTCAAGCTATATATAAACTGCCTGGAGGATTCATGGTGAAGCCTGCTCCAGCAGGATCTTGGTCTCCTAAGCGTCCAGGGGAGGGGAGGGGAGGGGAGGGGAGGAGTGTTCCTCGCCAGGGTCCACAGCGCTGCCTTTCTGCCAAAACCAGGGACAGCAAAATTGAGGTGCAGCCAGGCCACACACCCAGACCTGCAGGCTCAGGACCCTTGCTGCATCCTGTGGTTGCAATAGCATCCCGGACTTCAGTGCTGAGCTGTCATCTACATCCAGGCAAGAGGGAAGAGAGGAGATCCCTGGTTCTCCTGCCTTCACATAACACAAAGGCAGGGAATGGGGAAGAACATTTCTAGAGTCCTTTTCCTCTGACCGTGGAAATGCAGTCTCAGTTCTCCAGCTGTCACTGGTTAATCAACATCTTCCCCAGAGCAGAAGGGGTATGAGGATCTGACTCATGACTCGGAGCCACAACCCCATGCCTGGCCTCCTTCAAGGGGAATGCCGCCCTTTCCTCATGGCTGGCAAGTCCAAAGATATGAAAATAGCAGGGTTTTAGGGTTGCTGGCCTTAAAACAGACCTTCAGAAATAGTTTCCTTAGATATTACCTTGAGCAGTTTCTATGTGTATTCTTGCCAACAAGCTCCTGTTAGAATATTTGTGGAAAATAAACTCTGGCAAGCTATGAGCAGAGCCAAGTAGATTAATTTAAGACAAGCAAATATTTGTGGGAAAGTTTGTGTTTGTTTGCGCTATCCAACCAACACTATCATACAGCATTTTCCATGAGTACATAACTTCACTGAGGTACCTTTTGATCAGAGAGAGATGTCAATAACCATATATTCATTTCCATGTTTTTCAGCTGTGAGGCACCAGTAGAAATTTTGGTATTTCCTCCAAGAAGAATTTGGGTTTGGCTCTGAACTTCATTTGAAGAGTTAACATTTCTGGAGCCATGACCTCAAAACCACAAATAGAAAGAAAAATAATGTAAGATAGATGAGCATGAAGTTCTGGAAGCCCTAAAGAGTGAAAAACAAATTTCAGTATGTTTTGTAACCATCCTCTTGAGTTAGGGAAAAAGGACATTTTAATAAAACTGCACCCTAGAGCCCACAGAGATTTGCTTGATAAATCACAAACACAACTGAATGTGAGGTGAAGGCTGGGTCTGTAGTCCTCCATCTCTGAAAACACCTACCTAACCGTCTGAGCAAGAAAGCTGGTGTTGGCCACCAGCTCAGCCTCCTGGACCCATTGCTGGACTCTACCAGCACTCATTCCCATGAGCAATTCAGTAAGCCTTGAAGCCCAGCGGTATTTTTCTCCTTGAAAATCACCCGAAGAAGAAGTTTCTGTGAAATGAACATGCTTGATTTGTAAAAGAGATCCAAGTGCACGACTCTGACCCCCATCTCTAGGTTAAGCCCCCAGCCCTGCCAGCCCCTCTTGTGGCCCTTCGTGGGCTGCTCTCACTGAATGAGAGCAGTGGTCCAACCGTCGCCGGGGGCTCATGGAAAACCTTGACTTTTATCTTCTTCCCCTGTTCTGGGTGAAAAAATATGTCAAAATATTGGCCTGGTTACGCCAGCTTGCAGCTCTCTCTTCTGCACTGCAATGTGCTTTTTTTCAGGACCTAAAGGTTTGATGCTGGGCAAACGAAGCCACCAAAAGATTCAAAGACCCTCATAAGTCCTGCCCTGCAGAATGCACAGGCGAGAAGGGATGGGCTGTGTGTATTTTGTATGTGTAGCTTGTGTCCTGCATATTTACCATTCACCTGTGTGGATGGACTGGTAGATTTGTCATATTCTTCTGCCAGAGAAGCTCGATCCGCTTCACAGAGGGCAGATCTTTTCTGATCCATTGATTTACAGCAGGTGAGAACCTGCTCTGAATTTCCACAGCACTGGCACAAAAAGAATTACATATTTTTATGCAGCATTCAACAAATACGTCACATGCAGGAGCCCAAGCAAGCCTCCCTAGACTCCCATAGGTTTTGTTTCGTGTAGGTCCCTCTATTTTGTAGTGCAAATTGCTCAAAAGCTGAAAATCCTCCCACACCTTTTTGCAGCCCCCTCATGAGGTGAGCAGAACAGGCAATTCCTTCCATGTGCTATGGGAAGATACTGGGAGAGCTTAATTTCAGGGGTCAGCTGTGGAGCCCAGTGGTCCCAGGGACCACAGTGTCAACGGGGACACAAAGACACAAAGAAATCAGTCTTGAAGGGAGCAAAATGCCACAGGCAGCGTTCTCCCTTCCATGCGTGCAACACCCCACTGAAGTGGAGTTGTTCATCCATCCTCCTCCTCCTCCTGACTTTCCATCCATCGCTTTTCGGGCCATTTTCCCTGACTGTCCCCGTCCTGCTCACGAGGTCTCGTTCCAGGCTGACATCCCTTTGGCATTTCCCACAAATGCACTGTGGCGAGAGGCCGTTATTTGGCTGTACCGAAATAAAAGAATTGAAGAACCCAAAATTAGATCAGTAATTCCACATGTGGAAAATGCCACACAAACACTTCCAAGTTTTTCCAAGTCAGAAATGAGAAGGGGAAAAATCAAGCGGCTATGAAAATCAGGCCTGATTTTCAAGGCTTCAGTAAAGATATCCTAGCACAGGAATCCCTGAATTTGCATGAAGAGCTTTGAGTTACTGATTTCATTATCCCAGGAGAAGGGCTTAGAGCTCGGAGAAAGATGCTGCTTCTGTTTGCAGCTCCATGATAGAAAAAAGCAGAATTATTCCCAAAACCATCTCTCATGACACATACTGTCTTCTGTTTCTCTACCTGTTAAATGGAGGTGGTCAGAGTTGGATAAAGCAGATGGGAAAGTGAGGGATGCCCATGCAACACCGTGCGATATGGAGCAAGAATAGAGGGCATCACCCGTTTTGGTTTATGCCAGGTGTCCCCACGTCCCAGCTGTCACGTGTGCTGCTTGCTACACATCAAGGGTGCTTGCTAACTCCTTGGTGGGGTGATCACTGTAGTGGATGGTCGTACTTTATAGTAAAAAGTTGATTGAATAGCTGGGTATGTGTATGCACTGAAATGATTTTGCTGTGGATCAGAATCTTATGACTGGAAACAGGATCATGAAGTGCTGTATCAGACTGGAAGGAGCGGAGTGTCACGGAGGTCTGTGTTAAATCCAGTTTCAAGATAACGCCTTTGTTAATGGGGAGCAACACTTCAGTGGGGAGTAACACGGCATGAATGATCTCGGCAGATGTTCCCAAACTGCAAGGAGTGACGAGCAACACAATTAATTGGCAAATAGAGCATTAAAAATTTGCTTAAGGAAAACAAAAAAGAACTGAGAAGCCCTGTCTCCTTGCCTGCAAGCAAACAGTGCTTTACATTAGCAATGCCGTGCACTCTGCTCAGGGCTGATGGGGCTTGCGGTATCCGGTTGCAATCGGGTGAAAGCGAGGGGAGACGCAAAAATAGCTCCTGCAGCCCACACTTCCACCCATGGAAAAGCACAAGTCACCCAGGAGCAGTTGCTTGCTGGAGCAGCATTTTCTGCAGCTGCAACCCGCCAGTGGCCTGGGACAGGGACCAAGGGATGGTGTACACCGTCCCTCAGTCCCCATCCCAGGGTACTGACAGGTTGCAGCTGTGCTTGGGGACAAGCACCACATTCTGATTAGCACCCAAACTTTCACACAACAGAGGATTTGCTCTATTCCACATGCAGCTGAAGCCGTGTTTGCTCTGGCAGGTTGTGAGGTGGCCATCGTTGCCCACTCCATATCCATCTCTTGAGCAAGCTCAGGGGACAGAATATTTTCCCCACATGCTCCCTGCTCCAGTTTGCTAAATCAGCCTTAAGTGAGAGATGTGAGATTAACCACGCGCTTTTCCCCGGGCCATGTGCTGCCCTTCTTCCCCTGTCGTTTCTCATGGGGTCTGCATGCAGGAGAGGTCTTGCCTGGAGGCTGTCACCCCACTCCCAAGCCAAATTTCTGGTGCTTCGGTTGTCATCTCCATCACATCAGACCCTCGGGGAGTTTCTGAGAGTAGAAAAGATGATGCCAAGACTGACAGAGCAGCAACCATTTGAATCTGTCCGTCCTGCATATAAATCCTCAGTAGAGGCTGAAACTGGTTTGCAATATAAGGCAAGCTGCCTCTCCTAAACCCCAGACTTGAGTCCCCAAAGGTGACACCTCTCTGGCCTCAGCCTTTTGATCAGAGATTGACTGGGGGCCAGCCCCTCCCCAAACTGCAGGCAGAGCTGGGTACAGTTAGGCAAGGGGTGGTGTCACATGCCTCGGACACCCAGGACCAAATTCAGTGGCCTGGGAGGCTGTGCCAGGACCTGTTTGTCTTTGGAAGCAAGTCCCGTGTCCTCAGAAGTCACCCAGTCTTGTGGTTTCTCTCCAGTGATCCCCAGTGGCTCTACGGATGGCATCCCAGGGCCGCCACCCCCCCAGGGACATGGTCCCACTGTTGTCCTCTTCTCCTGCTTGCTGAAAGGAGAAAACGTTGGATTACCCTGGCTCTGTTACTCCTTGTGTAAGCACTATGGATATTTTTGACTGTCCTTTTCAATTCCAGCTGAAGTCGATGCCACAGGCAGCTCTCTTAGTAGATTGCTTTTGTGATTTATGCAGGTCCAGAAGAGTCCAAGGATCATTTATCTTCAAACCAGGAGAGAGATGAAAGAGTCATGGTAGTAAAATTTCCTGCAGAGCTAGATCTGAGCATCAAAGAGGGGAAAATGTCATTGTTTTACTGAGACAAGACGATGTGAGACAGGTTTTAATGCTGGGGGATTTTTTTTAACTGAATAATTTGCCTTAAAAAGAGAAAGAAATTTTGGGAAATGAAAGAAGCTTGGTGGGTACTGCTGGGACGCTCTTTCTGGGGAGGGGCAGACAAAGCCAGGTGGAAGGAGAGCCCGAGGGGCACGTGCTCCTCCCGGGACAGGCAGGCAGCGCCGGGCAGGGTCAGGCTGTAGCTGCCGGGTGTCCCTGTTGGAGAGGGCAGGCGGTAGGTACCCTGTGTGGCCGCAATGCCGCATGCGGATGAATCCGGGAAAGGCATGCCACCAGTCCTGGCCTGCGGTGCCTGCACGAAGCCACATGCTCACACAACACGGGGGTCTGCCTGAAATCCTGATGGGAATACTTTGGGTGCGTGGGTCTGCACAGCAGTGTGAGCGTGTGTAGCGTAGAGGGAAAAAGAAAGTTCCTGATCTCAGTGAGTCCAGCTGCAAACATGGGAAATGCCGCTCGGCCGCACTCCCACTCCTCCTCCGGTGCTGCCACAGTTCAGCACAACAACGGTGCATCTCCTTGACCAGTTCCCGGGCTGGGGGTTTGGTGGAGCATCAGGTCCTGCAGGGTTGAGGAGCATCTTCTGCCCTTGCCCTGCCTCAGGGCTCGCAACCAAAGCACAAATCTTGGGAAATTTGATTACATCAGAGGGCTGGAAGGAAACTGTAGGAAGGAGAGGGCTGGGAAAGGGTCCGTTTATGTTTGCAGCAGATGCTATCTAGAGGAGGAAAATACTTTTATTTCCCCTGTGGACTGCCAGTTGATTTTCTTGCGGCAGGCACTAATGGAAAATAATAAAACCCATTTTAGTCAGGCTGTATCTAGAACACTTACAGGTCAAGCCAGTACTCAAAACAGACCGTTATGGAACATAACACATTAGTTTGTCACCAGTGTCTACGGTGGCCAGGGGATTTTTACCATTTGAAATTGAATTTTATAGGTCAAGGCCTTTTGTGGATCTTGAAAAACAGTGCATCTCTGTAAAGTTATCGTGGACGTGGAGGCAATTACTGAGTGTAAAGATACGCAACCTTTGTGTTTGTTAACAGTGCAAAAAAACGAAGGCGACTCATGGTGGGAACTGCGATACGGCTGTAAACCCCAGAATATCCTCATTAATTGTTATGGACTCAAATATTTCAGAGTCGTATTCCTACTGCTAAATCAAACCCGCAAAATGCACAGGAGGCATTTTTCACTGAAAATTATGTCCTCTCAGTTTATAATTTAAAATTCACTGATGACTGTAAAGGAAGCTTGGTCATAGGAGCCCAGGTTTCTTAGAAATGAATAGGAAGTAGATAATTTGTTTAGTAGAGGTTAACTTAGTTCAACACTCAGATAACCTCAACATCTTGCATGCGGTTTTATACTTCACAGAATAAATAAAGCAGGGACACGAGATGGTGCCTGAACTGCCACACACACACATGCACACACACTGACGTCTCTGTTTTATTCTCCGTCCCGTCCCCTTGCACAGCCCTGTCCCCAGGTGCTCCCACCCCACAGGTTCAGGAGGGCTGTGTGAGGGCACGCAGCACTCGCACTTTGATTGCCCAAATTAGACACCAGGGCCACCAAAACCCGGCTTTGAGCAGGCTGGAGGCGGAGGGTGTTCACATGCCATGTGTCGGCACATCGCCCCACCCCCAGCAGCCCCAGGGGTGAGGGTCCCCTCTGCCGCACTGTGCCCCAAAGCCAGGGCTCCTCCACTGCGTTCCTGCTTAGAGCTGCTGGTACTGACGGCTTTATTATGGTACCAAATCCGCATGCCAGGCAGCTCGGCTGTCCCCACACTGCCGGTGGGGTGATCTCCCAGGTGGGAGAGGAAGCCTTGTTGCTGGACTCGTTTACACATGGCTGCCTTTTCTGCCATGGCCAAACAGATTCCTGCTGACTCATGCACCACATTGATTGTGATCATAATTAATACCAGCAAAATGCTCATGCCCAGGCCGCAAACCTCCCCTCTCGGCCGAGCAGATCCTCACGCAAGCAGCCGGCGGGTGAGGCCATTTACTCACTCGGGCAGGCGTGGTGTGGGCATCCTCCATCCTCAGACATGGAGGAGCAAAGTATCATTATCCCCATCTTCTAGCTAATGCATTTAATGTGAGGCTTTGGCACCATGCACAGAAGCTGCCTACAGGCCTTGTATGTCAGAACTGCATTTTATTAGTCCTTATCTGAACTGCACTTTGCTTTGCTGTTACTCCCTGTTGTATTTTCTCCCTTGCCTCACTAAGCAGCATCTTCCAGGAGGAGGGGGCAAAGCCACAGCCCCGTGCCGAGGGGCTGAACTGGATCGACCCTGCCACTTCGCCTTTCTTGCTGAGTCGGCAAGTGTGCCAATCAACTATACACAAATCATCACTATGCTTTTTTTTCCTTCCTTTACTTATTTTTATCTCAAAGCTAAGTGTGCATCTCAGGAGTGAAGTGAGTTGTGTTGGTAGCAGCTGATGGGAGGTGGGAAGTCTGTACAGCCACTCTGTTTCCCAGTAGTGTCCACTAAAGTCTGGAATCACTATCATTTCTGCAGGTTTTTCCTGTGATTCAACTTTGGTAAACCCCCCTCTCAGGGAGGAATTAATAGCATGCTGTGGCTGTGCTAAATATTGATCAACTTTTTTGTCTTTATATGGAGAGCTGCACAGGCTGTTGGACAAGAAGCTGAGAACAACAAATATTAAATCTGCTAATATTTAGATAATGACAAAGATGTCCAGTTCCTCACGCTCGTCATGAAAATGCTTCTTTTGTGCTGTGTGAGGTACTTTGATGGACAATAAGTGCCTCTGCAGAGAGGGTGGCTGTGTGAGACCTCCATGCAGGTGGAAGCAGAAGTGATGGAGGTAGAGGTCCCAGGGCAGAGCAACATCGCAGCTAGAAATAGCGCTTGTATCTCCAAATTGCCATTGTACAATTCTGCACAGTACCTGAAAACCCCATCGCTTTTCTTTTTCCCAATGTTTTTGTTATCCTAAAGCTTCTAAAACCTTCCTTGTCCATAGAGAGGAAAGATTACCAAGTAAAATTCAAGGATATAAAGCTTGGGGGAACAAAAAAAAGAGATCAGTTTAAAGAGTATATGAATATAAGAAATAATAAACTTGATGTCTGTAGGCTGCTTTTGCTGACTCTGGCAAACGCACACTCACTTCAGGGACCTGCATTTTCCTACGGGTCCGCTGAGCGCTTTGCAGCACTGCTGGACCACGTCCCATGCCTCTACCTGCAAACAGCGTTTTGATCATCCCATTTTCAGAAAACAAAAAATCGCCTAGGCTATTTAGTCCTGGGTCCCCAGCTGATGGCGGTGCTCACATTGAATCAAGCACCGAGCTCCACGTTTTGGATGCGCTGGCTGTCGTGTCCAGCTGATCCACCCTGCTGGGCAGCAGCGAGCAGACTGCACGAGCTGCTGTCAGCACGAAGGGCTCAGAGGAGGGACCCAAACAATAAGATCCATTTGGCTGCTCCCTTGTGGTGCTGGTGCCCACACTGGAGCCTACTACTGAAGGAAAAAGTCCTCTGGGAGATGCAGTGGGTTATTGTGCACTGGAAAGGAGAGATGAACCAACACATGGAGAGTGACTTTTATGCAGAACAGAGTGAATCTCCCTCCTGTAAAACGTTGTGACTACAGACATCTCTGCTCATAGCAAGTGTCAACGAGAACCACCTTGGGTGCGTGCTGGGTGCAACTCTCCACCTAGCTGGCAATTTCACCCAGGTTGCAGGGTATCCAGCACAGGGCTTTGACTGCCATGGAAGTTAAACATATGCAAGAGCTTCGGGATCAGACACGCTGATTTTTCCCCTGCTGTTATGAGTCTGTTGCACAACAACATACCTTCAGTGCAGAGCACAGACCTCCGCTTTCTTCATGGCTCCTGGCCGCCGTGGGGTGTTCCTGCCTCTCGTGCACCCGCTCCAGGAGCTTTCCCATTTGTGGTCTCCTCTGCAGCCAGTGTAGAGACGAAGGCAACCCTGTAGGGTGATTCAAATATTAGGTTGGCTGAACTGCTCTGGGAAATTGCCTCTTTCTCTCTTCCCTGACAGTCCATGGAGTGTCACGGTGCAGCAGCATGGTGTGGGTGCCGCAGGCAGGGTGGCTGGGTCCCCCTGGGGTGGGCTGTCCTGCGCAGGATGGCATGCAGGGCAGGTTCGCATGCAGCGCTCAGCTCCCACTCCCATTCCCAGCTCAGGTATTTCATATCCGTCTGATTCCCTTCATCATTAACTTGTTTTTTTAAAGACTCTGCTATTGCTGACTCCACAAAGGTCTCTACAACATAATGAGAGAACTTTTCTAATGACTCAGAGATTTCTAAATTAAATGTAAAATGTTTATTGCAGAGATGCACGGCCATACATTATGCATTACTGTTTTAATACAATAACATAATTCTGGTAGAAATTATCCATGTGAGCTGCAATCAATTTTAGCTACTACTCTTTGCATGCTTGACAATCTGGTCATTCGGCTGTGGAAAAGTGCTTTTACTTGATTACTTACACTGTTGATAATCACTGTGGTTTTTGGCAGCGCCAGGACATTATTTCGCTCCCTGAAATTGCCAACACTATTTGTGGAGGGACTGGGCGTAGCTGTGGCTGCTCTGCCAAACCCCTGTGGCTTCACCCGACACTGAGGAATGCGCAGACTCCAGCACAACCCTTGAAGACTTGTTGCAATGGTGTGGGCTTTCATGGGCTTCCACCAGCCTGCCTCGCACAGCCCGGCACACAGCACCCTCCTCCCTCTGGCCCCTGGATCGCCCCTTGCCATGGCTCATGGCTGTGTCCCCAGTTGGGCTGGTAGCACTCACCAAGTGGTATCTGGGTGGCTCCCAAAATCCAGTACTCCTTTTCCAGGTGGGCTTCAACATTCACCCGTGTCCTGTGGGTTTTGCTTTGCCTCCAAAGTGAGTGTGCCAGGGCAGTAATGGAGCGGTGGAGGTCATTGCTGTGCAGGACTGAAAAAAATAGAAAGTTGGTTTGGGGTTTTCTTTGTGATAAGAAAAAATCCCAAAGGGGAGAGTTGCTGAAAGAATGAGCTCACAGTAGGGATGTGAAGAATTGGAGGCATATATTCCCTGTGACTGCATTTGAGCAGTTATTATACTACTATCCTTCTTCCTTAGTTTTGCCAGCCTGTGTTTCGATACCAGAGAAGGATGCCTAAAATAACCATGAGCCTAGAGGTTGCGTTAACCCCGCGTGCTCACGCATTCCCGCACACCTTGCCAAGCAAAGCGGAGCCCCGTCCGCGGGCAGGACAGCCACGCCGCTCGTGCGCACTCCTCACATGAGCACTTGCCCACAGCACCATGGCACGGGGAAACTCCAGCCACGGCCTGGCAGCCTGGAGATGCCAGAGTGTGAGCCTAACCAAAAGGCCCCCAGAGATCTTACAGACCTGACCGGCTGTAGCTCACAGAGGAGGCGGGTCCCCACGCTGACCCCTAATGCCACCCAGCTCTTCAAGTCCCTCTGACGTTAACCCAAGGTGTCAACCGCGTAGGTGAGAGGGGAAGGTTTCTGTCAGTGTTTGGCTACCGCTGACTTTAGCGTAAGGACATATAAATCAGAGCGAGGGCTGACGCTCGTAGCTACCAGCTCTCGGCTGCGTTGGGCTGATTTATTTTGCGTGGGAGCAGCAGTAGCAGTTTACGCCTCCTAGTACAGATTACAAGATAAATCTGGCTTTCAATGAGACCCATTGGTGACTGACACTGACAGAGCCTTTAAATCACTGCAGCTGCCTGGATATAGCCATGGGCCAGGTTTGGCCCTGCAGGTCAGGTCTCTTTTTGGCTGGTGTAAATCAGCGCAGCCTGGATTGAGATGTGGTGTCAGGTTCAAGTGCCAGTCTCATTTTTGTTTAAGTGTCTGTATGGTAATTCCAGCTCGGAGGGACACCTGAGGGCTGAACCCTTCCCTGCTTGAACAGCCAGCTTTTGCCATGCTGGGATCTACCTTTCACAGTGAAAGCCTGAAGTGGTGACTGAAAGTCTCCTTGTGGGTGCCATATGGATGCTCCTTTTAAGACCCACCTCACACTGCCAGGGTCCATCCGTACCAAGATGAGTATCTGCCTCAGCACTAATTTCGATTGCTAATATGCTCCAAAAACCTTGACGCTACAGACAGATTGTCAGCTGGTAGAACCTGGCCTGGGCTCCCTGAAATTGCCAACACTGACTGCTTCTGGAGACAACCTGATCTCGCCTGGATAAACTCTCCGGCATTAAGGTAGTGAGAACATCCAAACAGGAGATGAAAGTCCTCACTATGCTCCGACAGGCACTGATCTCTTCTGATGTATGTCCCACTGCCATCAGCAGGTTTGGCATCGCTGCCAGACGTGCACTGCCATCACAGCCAGGGACTATCCCTGCGCTCTTCTTGGTGGGACTGATTTCACCTTCTCATGAACGTGCACCTAGTGGAGGGTCAGACCTACAGAGTGAGCAGGGGCACTTGCCTGCTCCATCTGTGGAGCTGATCCTTGGCCAAGCATTGCTGTTTGACATTGTGAGAGCATAAGCGCGCGTGTATGCTCTGTCGGCACCATACCCAGACCATAAGGTCATTTCTAGACAGGTTTTATCTGGACAAATTACACCATAAATGGAATAACCTCACCAAAGTACAGTATGTCATAAAAACAACCTTTTCTGAAATTAATTGTGTTTTGCTTTTCTTAGCTTTTTGCATGGTCCAGGACACACCAGACTGTGTTGCAACAGTCCACAGTCTGGGCCAGAGGAGGAAAAAATGAAACACCAGCTCATTCCTCTGCCTCTCGCAGTTGCTGCTCATTGTGCCGAGAGCCTGATGCAGGCAGCCCCAGCTGGGCTCCCTCAGTTCATAGTTCCATTTCTCCATGTTTCACATGACCAATTGGTCATCATAATTTTCACTGCCACACAGTGATGGTTCAGTGTGAGTTATCCAGGGAAAGGTATGTGTTTGCTGTATCACTCACTACCCACCCGCCTCCCAGCCTGCTGCCAGCCTGGTAGAACATACGCTTGGTTGTGGTGTGGACATACATCACGGGTGCAGTCATCATAGATGGTCAGTAGAGTCACCACCAGCAAACTTCATCCATGTGCTTTTGGAGACTCTTGTATTTTCTATAAAATCCAGAAGTCCCGGAGACAACACACTATCAGAGACAGGAGTACTCCAGTAGAATCAGTTAAAATCATAGAATCATTTGGGTTGGAGGAGACCTTTAAGATCATCAAGTTCAAGCACCTCCGTAACGGACAGGGCATGAAACCCGAGACAAGTAGACAGCAAGGGAGATACTTTTCATAGCTTCTTTACGTCTTCATGAAACAAAATCTAAAGGCAAAAAGTGCTGCTGTTCCTTCTTGGCAATGTTCAGCGAGGGTGGCGATACTGAAGTGCCTTTAAAAGTGGAAGGAAATATCCTGTGGGTTTGGGGTGTGTGCATTTATTTATTTATTTAGCCTTCATTCTGAGGAATTTGCTTTGCCATACTTTAGATGAGCATCCATTTAAAGCGGATTTTTCTATGCTTGCGAATTATCTTTGTGGCTTTCATTACCATACTGATTAGACCCTCGAGGGCAGAGCATCAGCTGGTGCAAGAGGACATCGCACCACTGATGGGCCTTATGGCAATTAGCACTAGCTGCAAATCTATCTCTTCATGTAACATAGTAGCTAGATGGCACTGAAGGTATGTTGTGGCATCTACTGTCTCAGGTATGGCAAAGAGATGACTAATTTGCCTGTGAGTGGCAAATAATTGCAGAAATTAATATTATTCATTTTTATTGCTGTTGGACCAAATTCTGGCTGCTACTATCGCTGTCTCACGTAGGTGTTTTGACTACAATAACATCTCCATGTGATAAGCAATTCAGACCCCTCACTATCCAGCCTGTCACATCCCTCTTCCATAGGCACCCAGTGGGAGAACTGGTGCTAACATGTGTTAGTCACCTATTGCAGATGGTCTGAAGACAGCTAGAGACTCTGCGTAGATACGAGATAAGGCAAACACAAGATGTGGAGCAATTTAAGAGAAGAGTAAGAGAAGATTGAAAAAGGTTGGTGGGAGAAGAAATCACCGTTTCTGGGATTGTTTATAATTTGTGACTGACTTGGCACAGGGCTTTCATTCCTCACCGCAGAGGGGAGTTGCCAAACTTGGGAGCAGCTCTGGATTTCAGAGTCTCATGATTTCATCTCCTTGGCTGCTGGTACAAAACTGTGGTGCTCCAGGACCCTTATTTATTTTATGATTCAGGCAGAAAGTTCTCAGTTAGAATCACAAAATCATTACAGCTCGAACAATGTGTTCAGTGATTCAAGACCATTTCTCACCTACATTAGTGCTTCCCGTGCTGCTCCGCTGACTGCACCACGGTTCTCTGCAGAGTTTCTCCGGCTTCAGAATTACCTTTTGGCACCACTCCTGGTGAATGAAAATAGGAAGCTGGATTGCTTCACTAATAATCTTATTTCCAGTTTGTTTCAATTATGCTCCTTTTCCAGTGGGTGTGAAGCAGTTGTTTTGGTCTCACTGGTCCAAGGTATGTAAAATGCGTATAGAGGTTTGTGTGGAAGAGGGCTCTGCAGAGGGATAGAGGAGCCATTGCCCCGCTCACTGCAGACAAGTCTGTGCTAGCTGGGCTAGCAGATTTGGGGAAGGAAAACGCACCCCAGCACCAGCGGCGCTGGAAGGCTGCGGGTCTCTGCAGTAATGCGTGCCGCTGCTCAGGGACCAGGCTCCAGCGCAGGTGGCTGAGGCGTTGCTGGGGGCCACTGGAGCAGCTCCTTGCCGTGTCTGTGATGTCCCTTGCAAGCACAGCCCATGGCAAAACCCTACAGAGAAGGCAAGCGCAACTAATGGGAGATTTAGAAATGAGCTTTTTTGGGGCTGCTTTAGTCCTCTCCCTTCATCAGCCCCCACCTGAGAGCCCGTTTCTCCCTCAGACTGGTGCTCAGATAGGCAACCGGAGAGACCAGAGTGGGAGAGGGGGGAGGGATGCCTTTTCCTCATATCCTGCTGATCTGGAGAATATTTCAGAACTACCTCGATGGATCCAGCTGCCTGACAGGAGATACTTCTGACCTACTTGACTGTGCAGAGGAGTAGTAAGAAGGAGGAAGAGGGTTACATTGCTGCATAAAAGGAGCTGTGCATCTGATTGACCTAATTTTGGTCTTTCTTCCACTCTTTTAACTCCATTGGCTTCAGCAAAGGAGTGCTGATTTACACCAGAAGAAGCTGACCTGCTTCCATGGCCTGCTCTTGCCGTGCATTGGGGCATTGCTATCATCCGTTGACCCACTTTCCTTTGGTTCAGGTTTCTGCAGGAGCACAGGAACATGACCGGTCCAGACATGGATGCAGCCACATTGGGATGTGGGGCAGTGAGAGCTGGGCAGCCCCTGCGGCCAGACAGGCATTTTGCAGGCAGGTTGCTCTAACCCAGGTTTTCCTATCTCCTTAAAAATTCACAGAGCCAAACCATAGTGAGAAACACCTCTGCAGGTTATTAGGGCTGCAAGTTAACGCGAGGGCAAGGTTGGCTGGGGGGGTGGGGGATGCCCAGCCGCAGCCTGCTGCTCCATTCCCTCCTGGCACGCCAACCCACCACCCTGGCTGCCAGTCCTATATCTGGACACTGTGTCTCCACTATGGTGCAGGACCTAGAGGCATGAATCTCCCCATACACGACAGCCCCGTCCCCTCCCTCTTCCTGCATGGCAGCTTTGAAACCCTGTGAGAGCTGCATCAGAGGAGCCTTGGTGTTGAAGTTTGTTAATTAATATGCTACAGTTAACTGTGTCAAAAGCTTTCTTCAGATCAAGTGAAACTGCTCCTCGTGTTTCTCTTTGATCGAAGGCAGTGAAGGTGTCAGCGGTGGGCGCTGGCAGCACGGCGAGGATGAGCGCACTGGAGCGGGCACTGCTTTCGGCAGTGGTTGTTCATGAACTGCCCCTTCTGTAATCGCGTGTAAACCACAGGAGATGAACCAGTACTGCTCTGCTGCTGCTAGTTATCATCGGGCATCCTCTGATAAATGGGCAGGAGGGGTTCAGCTAGAGAAGCTGCTAATTCTTTGGGACCATTTCCTACTATTTTTAGGAAACAGCAGCATGAGGCTCCTGGTGGGCATCAGCGAGCAGCAGCAGAAGCAGGAATGTCTCCTTGCCTTTGCTTTTATCTAAAAAGTGCCTAGTCAGATCAGTTAATTCAGATTGGGTTCATTGGGTAGATTTGAATGGAAACACCTGTGAAGAATATTGGAAAGAGATAAACATGCTTCATTTTTGAATGTTAATAGTTTGAAACGATCAGAGGCAACTGCAATAAAGCAGAAAGGAAAACAAAATCCTTGAGGAAAGTATTCCAAGTTACTGGAAAAAATAAATGAGAAGCACTAAAAGCCATTAGGTTTTCATGGCTCCATGTCAGCCCTGGCTTTCCCCCTTCCAGCGTCCTCAGCCTCTCAGTCAGTTCAACAAACAGAAATTTTTCACCCACTCTCAGCGTTAAACTCCTCGTGCCAGTTTGGGCTTGGCTGGGATGACCAAGAAAGTACACAGGGTCTGATGTTTTGTGATTAAATGGAGGTTTAGCTGTCTCAGGGTCACTGAGGGCTGACCAAGTCGGGCTGTTGGGGCTGGGGTTTCTGGCTTGGGCAGCCTCGTCTTACAGCTCCTGGTGTTGGTCTCGGTTTACAAACCTGGTGAGCTTCATTGTCTACATTTTACATGGTTGGTCTGACCTCCAGCTGGAGATGTGACCACTTGCCAGCTAACCTGGTGGAGAAACTGAGAGCAGAATTTGGTGCTGGTCCAGCGCTCTCCTGTCTGGCTGTACAATGTTCATCTATGTGTCCGTGCAGGTATCACGAGTGTCTGGGGTCAGACTGTCCTTCTGCTTTCAGGACATATTTGCCCAGTTTTGGGGGTTTGAAGTTGGGAGGAGAAACCTGCTCCCCCACTGCTTCAACCCCAGCCTGAAACCTTCCGTGTTTGCCCATTGCAGAAACACAGCAAAATGCAAAACTCATGTCTGTGCTGTCAAAATTCAGGTAAAAGGTAAAATTCAGGCCAGGAATGCAGAATGCTTCTGCTTTCTGAGCCCCCCACCTGGAGGAGGAGACCAAGCTGGCTTGCAAGGGGCAGAGGAGCAGATGCTTTGGCGCTGTAATACCAGCTTGGCAAGGCGTCCCTGTATTTCCTAGCCACATCAGCTTCTTCTGGGTGATAAAGGCAGCATTTTAAGTGCTTTATCTAATATAGCTGTGCAACGACAACCTGGAGATCTCAAAACGCAGTTGTGCCCCAAAGAAACCCCGGGGAGTGCAGAAAACTGCGCTCATGCTGATCCCCCAAGGGAATGGCGATAAAATTAAGATTTAACAACAGCCCTGAATTGTTGGGTTTCTGTGCAGACCCTGTCATTGAGAGGGAAAATGAACAAAAAGTTTCTGCCCTCCACACCTCACCCAAATAAAACAGCCGGCTGGGGCTGGGCGTATGCCGAGATTGAATCGCAGGAGTTTATTACTGCTGGCAGCAACCTCATCAGCCCCAGAGTCTGCAAATGCCTTAAAATATCTGCTTGGGGTTTCTGGAGCAGCTATGCATCCTTTTGGGGTTGGGTGGATTTTATGGCCATAATCAGATACCTCCATTTTTCATTCTGCTCTTTCTACTCAAAATGTCTGACAAGTTCAGCTGCTAAAGGCAATCTGTAAAAACCAGGACCTGAACTGTCAGATCGCCCCAGTACTGCCTCGTCTCCTGCCTCATCGCTAATGAGAGATGCGGTTGTGCTGACAGACGCCAACTAGCCCGGGAAGAGAGGGAAAGGAGAGCTGAAGTGATAAACTCCTCAATTTAAAGTGACGTTTTTCTGTATTACCTACTGCTCTGGTTCTGACAGCCTTTGCAGAGTTAAAAAAGATACTGGGAGGGGAAAATAAAATTAAAAGATCCTTCCCCCTGCCTGGTTTTCAGATATCTGGTCTATACCGTTTATTTTTAATACTAATGTGGCATGTTTTAATGTTCTGTCCATTAAATTAAACTGCCGGAGTGATGTAGATGGAACCTGAACTGAATCTCCAGGTGAAAAACAATCTGCCCATCTCAGTGGTTTTCCCAGCCATCACCCCACACTGATGGACACGGACTAGCTGGGCGCTGGGTTGGGAGAGACTGGGGAAGACCAGGATATGACCCTTCCCCCTCCTGGCATTGCTATCATTTACTTCTCCCTGTGAGCAGAGCGCTCCAGGCGCTGCGCCGACCTCCAGGCTCTCGTGTTGGGACGTGGTGGGGGTGAAGTGAACATGAAAATTTGCCCTGTTACTGGGGCAAAGTATTTGAGTTGACCTGGAGTGATTTTCCTCTCCTGTATGTAATTTCTCAGGGAATTTTGCAGGAATTCCTCAGGAAATTAGGGAATGGAAAACTTCCGTCAATAGTAGGGGAATAATAAAAAAAAAGATTTGATTCCCACACAGGATGAATTTTAACATTATTGTGAAAAAGCAGGATCTTGCTCCACGCACCCCAGATGATGGGCGTTTCGGGAGCTAGGCTCTACCTAACTGCAGTGGGTTTATCCCGAAGGACCCTGTGGATAGGAGAGGTCAAAAACCCAGTTCCCATGGGGCATCTCCAAACCCCTCAGTGTACCAGCAGCACAGTGGGGCTGAGGCTGCCCAGGTCCTTGTATGCTGGGGTGTGCAGGCACATGCGTGTTCAGCAAGGGCTGTATCTGTATCGCCACCGATTAAGAAAAAACTGGTCTCCAGGGAGGCCAGACAAGCCTATTGCATAAGCACTAAATCAACACGGTTAGAAGCTCCTGCAGGACCGCCTCTATGGGAAAACAGATAACCATTGCACAAGTAATCTTACTAATAGAATTAAAAAAACAAACATTTTGCACAAAAAATGACAGATGATCTACAAATAAATAACCTCTCAACATAAACACAGCAAGAAAAATTCATTAAGTGCCTTTTAAAAGCATTGGATTTGACTTAGCAGATCTTTTTCAGATGTTCCTCTCTAGCAAACCTGAACATCAAATAATAATTATGTAAAAGCAAGTACTATAATAATAATAACAATGCTGAAAATGCATTATGCATCTCTTCCTTTGATAAAGGTCTTTGTGCTTTTATGAAATGTTCATTATCAGTACTTTCCCCCTGTATCTGAAGAAGAGAAACCAGCACTTTAGAGTCTGAACACTTCAGCGTGCATGGCAGAGAACAGAGCCAACGTGGTATTATTTCTGATAGACTGATGTTATAAAACTCTCCTTCATGTTCTGGGAGAATTTCTTTCTGTTATTTATTTGAAATTAAAACCAACTCGGAAAAAATTTTCCTTTTTTATAACAGATTCAGCTAATGTTCTGTTTTCTTGTAATTTATATTAATAATGATTGCTCTAATCTTTTAATGTATTTCAACAGTTTCAGCAGGTTTATGGGGAAAGATTGCTATTATTTACCTCAGTGGCTGGTTTTATGGAATAACTGCAGCTTTCTGTGGAGGTAGATCAAATGCTCAAGTGAAGGAAAATAAAATATAACACTGGTTCTCACCGCTCATGTAAGAAGCAAAAAACGAAAGAGGGCAAATAGGACAGGGTATATATTAAAAAAGTTAATATCCAAGCCACTCTAGACTGGCTGGACTGGTGCTTTTTTGTGTGATTTATGAGTGTGGACAAAACACAGAGGAGGTCACATCAGGTGACCCGTGATATCCCAGGACACATGGCCCAAGACAGGACCCTTCTCTCCTCTCTCCCTACTTCCCCACACTGTGATTTTGAGGATACTCTGCAGTTTTTAGCTCTTCATCGCTGAACACAAATGTGCCTCCTGACCCAGGTTGGCCAAAGCCTCCTGAGACTGGAAAACAGTCCAGCATTTTTTTTTCCTATGGAACAGTATAAAAAACCCCAACCAACCCACATAAAGGTGTTGCAGTCAGTGGGGCTAACAGGTTGGTGCCGGAGACAGCCCTCCCATCCCTGGCACAACGCGAGTGGAGCCATGGATACCAGCCCCTGCTCTGAACCGCCTCGGCGCTGGAGCTCCGAGAGTCAGGGTTCCCATCCAAAGTCCCATGAAGTCAAGGGGCTCCTCTTAGCTTCAAAGCCAGGAAATACATTCTTAAAAGCTGAAACCAGTTTTGTAAACACTTAGGCCTAAATCTGGAAACCTCTAAAAATGTAATAATTTTTTTCTTACATGATAATTGGAAACATGTGTGTCCAGCTCCCACTGCGTTTTGGAAGCATCTGCCCTAAGATGAGCAAGCCCTGCTGCTCGCCGGGCTGGAAACTCCCCAGCTCTCCATAAACGTGCAAAAGAGAAGCCTAAGAGCTGGCAGGGTGAACACTGAGGGTTTCAGGAGAAGTGGCCCCTGGTTTATGGCTTTAAAGACGACAATTGCAAAGGCTTTCAGATACCAAAGGATTTGGCAATGGGATTATCATAGCAATTAATGACACACGAAGAAACAGTCAGAGAGGAATGTGATCTCTTCCTTCCCTGTTTGAAGATTTTCTGTGGGCAAAATATGATAGCTTTATTTATCCTCTGTCAGAGGAGAATTCCATTTTTTCTTGCAATAAAAAAGGTCTGCAATGATTTCTCAGACTATTTCAGATATGTGAGATGAGTCATGAGGGGTCTGATGCATCACATAACGCTTGTCCTTCCTCAACTGCAGAGTGGATGAGCGCTGCAGAGCACAGGCCAGGGATAAACACATTTGAATTTCTAAATGTTACTGAGATTTTAAATTTGAAATATTATATTGGGAAAATGTGGAATAAACCAGGCAACTTTCCTCCCAGATGATGACCCTCGTTTTTAAGCCAACTTGAAAGCTGGCTGAAATTATTCAAAGTGTCGATTCTGAGGAAAAAATTCGGTGCTTCCTTTCCTCCTACCAGAAATATATGTTTTGGTGCAGCAAAATGCAGAAGTATAAATGGAAATCAAATACACAAAGAATTCATTGAAAAAACAAGCTATATACTTACCCAACACAGTTGCAATCATTTCCTGTGTTATCCTTGCAAAATTAAGAAATACTCAGAGCTAACCCTTTTGAGGGATTGCTACAGACGCCACAAAGGAAATTTAACAGTAACTTCGAAGGTTTTCTTTGTCTGTGATGTTATTCCTTAGACACTTTTAAAAAAAAAGAAGGATTGTTTTGCTTTTACAGAAGCACTAAGACAAAGATGGGATGCAAACAGTTTTGTATTCAGATGACTGTCATAGTTTCCCCGCACACAGCTTTAAGACTTGTGCCTTTGGCACCTATTACTCTTGATAACTATACGTTTCTGATGCCATTTCTCAGCAGCGAGCTTACTATCTTCAAATGACTCATTGCAGAAAAATCCATGTAGTGGTGGGGATGATAAAATAAAATCGTCATGAGAGGGGATGAAAAGCCTAACAGCCTGAATTCAGGTCAAGAGCAGCGCTGATTATTTTGAAAGAAGTCCTATATGTATTAATCCTTGGCAGTGTCATCAACTCATTTTGCATCAGACAGTGAAATTAGGATTTTTCTCTTAGATCAGGCCCTGATCCTGAAGAAAAATGCTGGCCTCTAGACTTAGTGCGTGTACATGCAACTGGTCTGTGTGCTTGTGTTGTAACTCAAGCAACCATTTGCAAAATCAGCTTTTGCTGCCCTGCTCTGCAGAGCCTGGCTGCTTGTCATGTCACTGCCTGCGCCGAGCCCCGCGGGATGGGTTGCTTTGATGTATCAGGTAAATCAGAAGAGCTTGGGTATGCCAGGTCTCTGCTGAGTCTTATTTTGCCATGGGGCACAACCTTGCGGGGCCGCCAGTGGGCTCCGGCCAGCCCCACTGTCACTGACACAAATCCGGGGGCTGCCAGCACTTCCCCCAGAGGGAAGGTTTCACAACGGGTTGAAGTTCAGGCTGAGGAAAGATTTCCTGGTGTGCTGCCATGTTGGCTTTTGCTTTGCTCAACAGCAGCCACCTCTGTCCAACCGCCTCTTGCCTTTTGGACATTTTACTCCCCAAATGCTGCCATGCAACCCTCGGCGCCTCCTGCCGCTGTGGCCAAGCCCCTCTGCCTGAGCACTTCTTCATTTTTCTTGCTCTTCCCAAATTCTGTCCTGTTTGTCCGTATTTCTGACCTCATGAACTGCCCAGAAATACAAAGGAGATATTTTCAAAGCTGTTGAGGTTGATATTTTCAAACCTATCTGCAGGAATTGGATGCCTTATTTCTTCTTTTGGTTTTTTGGGGGTTTGGGGTTTTGGGGGGTTTGTTTTTGTTTGTTTGTATGTTTTGTCAGCTGGCATTCGAATCTCCAAGACAATTCTGAAAGCCTCACCCTATGGATTTAGGGGCCAGGAATGTGTGAAGGAAGCACCCAGGGCACACGAGGAAGGGATGCTGTCGCTTGGGGCTCTGCTGCCCTTGGGCTCACTGTGCCATGCTGGAGCACATGCGAAATATTTCCCCAGGGCTGCACTCAGATCCCCACACTCCTGGGGATGAAAGCCAGGGAAAAGAGGGCATCGCCACGACTGTGCCACATGCCACGTTCACACCAGCCTTGCCGCTGTCACGCTGTATGTATGACACTTTTTGCAGATATTTGCTGGTAGTAAGGAGGGACAGAAAACACACAAAAAAAGTCTTAAACCAAGAGTTAACTTTGTTTAAAAAGATAGTGAGAAATCACATTTCTCTGTACAAATCTGTGCAGAGCCAGAATCCTCCCCTGTGTAATTTCTGACTTCAATAGGCAAGAGCTGGTTGTGAGCCGTAATTAGAGCTGGCCAGGGAACAACGGGTTTGTTTCATGGCAACTTCTGAGGTTTCAAAATCTGTGTATGTTCTGCAGAGGAAACGAAATCAAAACATTTCTAATGTGAGATGGGAGCCTGTCAGAATGTCCATTTTCTGAGCAGAAAGATCCTTGTTTTGCTGCAGGTCTTCCCCTGCCCTCCTCACCATGGTCAGGGCGCGGGCCGTGTGTGTGGCCAGGAGCAATTACGGGGTGGATATGCCTGGGTGTCAAATGCATCGGTGCTCAAAGCAGCCCATGTGTTTTGATAAAAATAGATGAAGTTGAAAACACCATGACCGCTCTTGCCTGAAATGTTCAACTTGTTTGGGATCACGCTGACCTGGTAATGCATCGCGCCAGCACCCCGGTGGGGCAGAGGCCGACCTAAATGGACACACTCCTCTTCTGTTTGGTACAACTGTCTAGAAAGACCTTAAAAGTCTGATTTTTTTTTAAGGTCTAGCAAAGGCTTTAAAATATCTGCTCTGCAGTGATATTAAAGGCCCGATGGCATACTTGGCAGGAGTGGATGTCTGCCCGGGAATCGCTGGCATTTCCTCTCCTGCCCCACGCGTTTGCTGACCGTCTGTGCCTCCGCTGCTCCCCGTCCCAGAGCGGCTCAGTGCAGCTGCGTACTCAGTGTGTAGCTCACAAAGTGCTTTGCAATCCTTTCCATGAGAGCTGCTAATCAATTATAGCTGGATAGTTTAGTCCTAACATCATTGCGTTGAAGAAGTGTTCTTTGACACCGAAAGAAGGACTTGAACTGGCAGATACTGGTGGCCCTTGACCTTGGAGCAGTTTGAGAAATAGCACGTCTCTATTGCTATGGATGCAGAGAGACTTATCAAAACCCTTATAGACCAAAGGACCGCGGTTTTTGTGCTGGGATCTATGCCACTGGAACGATGCATGAGCGGGAATGCCAGCCAAAATATTTCTCCAGTTGGGTAATATGATTTTATAAAACTTGCAAGTTTGTAAAAGCTTTGGACAAATTTGTCATCTTCCAGATCAACTAAAATTTAAAAGCCTTGGAGATAGCCATTATACTGACATAAGAGGAGACCACCTATGGGAATCACCAGCCTTGCCCAGCTGGATGTCAGCAACTCTTTTCCCAGCCTCCTACACTCAAAGAAATTTCCACTCTGACCTCAGCTAGCACGAGCTGTTGCCTTCAGTGAACAAGATGTTTCAAATGGAGTCCCACTTTCACATACCAGCCCCTGGCTTGTGCTACTGATTAGTGACTGCTGCAATGAGGTCGACTTCTCTGTAATTTCCCAGATCCCATGAACTGCAAGAAGACAAATGCAGTGGCACATGCAGGCAAAGAAGGACTTTCCTGATGTTGGCATTTGAAATCTGGGCCCTTACATTACCTCTAAGCCAGGAGAAGGGGAGCTGCTGTTTGAAGGTGAGACACAACACTTGTGCAATGTAGTATGTGCCCCGAAAGTTCAGCTTCTTTCTAAATAACACAGCCCCTTGCTTTGCAGCAGGGCAGCCAGGAAGTTTACAAAAAAGAACAGAAACCGTTCTCTTCTGCCAGATTCACCATCATCACATGCTTAACCCCTTTGGCATGTGAAGGAAACTCAAGGACTGCCTTTCCCATGTGAGAATACTTGGGTTCATTAACAGACTCCAAAATACACAGGAAATGGGGAAATCGTGGCGCAGTGAGATTAAACTGCTTCTAGCTCTGTGGATGGCGATGGCTGCAGAGTGAGGGCTACAGCCCACTTAGGAGCCTGGACCACAGCTTCCTTCTGAGCTGGGGCTGATTTCATTCGAGGAAAAGAAAAAATATGCAGCTGGCTAGATAATGGCTTACCCCTCCATGGTCCTTGTCCCTGGACCTGTGTGCAAACTGTGCCTGGCCACCGCAGGAGGTGACACAGGGCTGTGGGTGGCTCGGTAGACCTGGGAGCAGGCTGAGTAGTGCAAACATTTTGGGCAGGTTTTTGGGGTCCTTTCAAAAATGGCATGTGCCCTCCAAAGGCCTTTCTCCAGGCAATATTTTCAAGGCAAAATGTTCAAAGCTGGTGTTGAAAATGCTGCCTCCTGATTTTCCCACCCCAGCCTCACTGAGTGAAGGAATAGCCCTGGCTGGTGTCCCGTGAACTGGCATTTTCGCAAGAGAGACGCCTGTGTTTCACAGTCATTCAGGTCCCCCCTTCACTGGTGATAGAAAACTCCACAAATGGGGTCTGAAGTCCTTTTAAATTGGAAACCTTGAGCTTCTGAACAAATTCTATCCTCTGACTCGTCAAGAAAGAGGATACACAGAGCAACACCAATGTGGAAAGTTCCGTGCTAATAATTGAGTGCTGCTGTGAGCAGCGTGCCACTGCGGTGTGCAAACTGGTGTGTGCTCAAAAAGCCAGCTAAAACCATCACTGGCTGTTCGGGTATTTCCATCAAACAAAATCATTCCTTCCACACTTAAAATAGCACAATCTAGATAAGGATGGTAGGCAAACTTCCAAAAAATCATTTGTCTTCTTATCACTCCAGTCATTGCTTTCCCCAGGGATGTACAAGAATTAATTCCCTTTACTCATAATTAGCAATTTTTATGACTAAGGTTCTTTTCTTTTTTAGAACATTTTGCACATGAAAAGTCTGTTTAATTAATTTTCACAGAGTGGTGAGTCTGACACCAAAGCAAAGGAGCAAACTGAGGAAGACAGATGTAAAAATGTGTTGACCCAGCAAAGGACAGAACTGCTTGGGCAGGATAGGGTGCTGGGGCTGCTCCCTGCAAGGCTGGGGATACGAGGGATGGCTGAGGGCATTCTGCTCTCTGCCCACACCGCTTACCTGCAGAGCCAACAAGGCTGGCCATTCCCAATCACTGCCTGGAAAACACACCCATAAGTTCATGGAGGCTGACCTGTGCCCTCCCTCTTCCCCAAGTACCTCAAAGCCACGGGGAAGGCAGACACTGCCCTCGGCGCGCTGATGGGCTGCCGCACCTCAGTGCGGCAGTAAGTATGGGGAGATACCAGCTCTCCTGTCCCCCTCTTGTCCCCTCTTCTCAGAGGAGTCAATGATGTTCAGCTCTGCTGCCTCACTAACATCCCCCAGCAGTCCCACTGACATCTGTGGCACTTCTGCAGCAAAATGCGATTTGAGGTGATGAAGAGGCAAAAACCTGGCCCTGCAGTGTGTCCATACTGGCCGTTATTGCAGTACTAACGGCAGCAGGTTAGCTTATTAAGGGAAAGGAGTGTAGTAACTTTAACAAGGGCACTGGCTTCCTAATAGCCTGAGTACCTTCCTTTGTACACCTCTGAGTTCAAAAGCCTTTCTCCGAATAGCTCTCTGCTAGTTATATCACCAACACAAAATAGCTTCGAGGGAGGAAGATAGGTTTCTTCTGCATGCAGCCACATGTGCGTGTGTATCGCCGTGAGTTTGTCATGCCCTGACTTTCTCTCAGCTGTCAGCCTGGCCGGCGCTGGGAGCAGCAACTATTCCTGGGCGCTTCGCCTGGCACTTGCCAAACCAGAGAGACAAGTCACAGCACTTCGGGATGGCAAAACAATGAGGATTTGAGTGGCTTTGAGCCACAAGTTAGAGGAGATAAAGGAAAATAAAACGCTGCAAACAGGAAAACCTCTTTCCCCAAAGTGTATGCACCTGAGGCTAAAGAGCCTGAAAATTTCTCAAAATTCTGCACTTTTTTTCCCCAGATAATGTTTCAACAGTTCTAACCCTTAAAAAACCCCATAATCTTCACTTTGCCATGAGCAGGCCATTCCCTTCGAACAGCCAAACATGGACAACTCTACCATCACAGGGAGACAGGTCCCAACTCTGCTTCTCCACAAGCCCCCCAGAATAAACCAGTGTGTGCCGACCTGTGGACCACCTTCCCATAACAACTATGCACCGTCAACATGCTCCTTTCAGAGACAGGCTGAGAACAACACCCAGTAAGCCCGTGAAGGACTTGTGTTTTATGAAAGGAGAGTCAAAACGTTAGCAGTATGCAACGGGCGGAGAGGACACGCGGTGACCGCCAGCCGACGGGACCTGTTGGAACTGTGGGTAAGTCAACCAGAAATGTCGTGCTCATTTCATCTGGTAGCATTTGGTCCATTTATTTTAATTGCAAATAAATGCAAAGCAGAAAGAACGGGTTGCAGTTATTGTTGGAGCCGGTAAAACATTTTGTGTGAAGAGAGGGTTGGTCTTCAACCATCCAAGTAAAACCCATTGCCTAAACAATAAAGCTTAAAAGATGAGCAAATTGCTGTTTATGGGCTGTTCCAGTTCCATACCACTCAGGACGAAGCCAGGGCTGAATACACAAGCAAATTTGCTGCCTAACCCATTAAAAAAAAACAAGCCTTGTGCGGGATTTGAGCCATTTTAAATCATTCACTCAGAGCAAAGAGGAAAGACCAGAGCAGCAGCAGCCGGAGCAATATTAGTGGGAACATTATCGGCCCAGATCTGCAAACACTGGTGCAGGCAAAACACATGTGAAGGACGTAACATTAATGTAACTGGTTTGCAGTAGCCTGAAGAAGTAACCCAGACAGTGCCATGTGCCAAGCAGCCCACCTCAGGCTGGGAAGGGGAGCATTTCCCCGTGCGTGTTCTGATGCCTGGCCCAGGGCGGGCTGGAAGGCATTTGCGCGTCACCCTTCTGTGTGCTGAGCAGCTGGACCAGATTTTACAAACTCAAGCTGGTTTGGGGAATGCAATGCCTCGTTGGCATGCGGCTATTCAAGCTGGTGCCTATTATGTCGCTCATATTAAAATGCTATGAAAACAGGCATTCTGCACTGAGAGGCTGAGCAAACCTTGTTATACAGTAATTATGCAATCAGTATATAATCTAATTTCGGTGGCTGGGGTGTGGAAGGGAAGTTTTGGTTCCTAGATGCTTGTAGGGGTCTCTACAATGAAATATGTGTATAGACATATTTACAACCAGTGGCAGTAAAAATTCTGAGCAATGCTAACTATATAGAGCTTCTGCGATGTTGAGAGCAACTTACAAAAGCCCCGCACAGCTGGTTAGGCTCAAAAAGACTCTTCTACTCAATAGTCAGACTTTCTGCAATTGAAATGCTCTACAATTAACAGCCCCTTTGGAACAGGGCAGAAAAGAGCTTTCAAAACCCATGAAGGGTGGGTTTTTTGAGGTTTTTGCAGCTCTTCCCCTGAAGTTGAGAGGAAGCCAAAGCTATTCAAAGCTTTTATAAAACAAACAAGCAAAACCAAATCCCCTCTCCACCCTCCCAGCGAAAGGAACACCCTGGATGAGCAAATCGCCCTTTACTAAGACACTTCCCTGGTGGTGAAAGTCCCACAGGCAGAACAAGAACTGGAATTCGCATTTCTTGCCTCCCTGTTTTTTCACATCCCTGGTGCTCAGCGTGGTTTGAACTCAACTATTTGCTGTGGCAGGGTACAGATTTTGCTGGGGGAGAATTTTATGGTTCGAGTCTGCTGACAAACCATTCCCAAAGAAAGTTCAGTCAGGGTGGGTGTGTTCCTACGAAAAACTTGACTTTCCCCATATCTGCAATTTTTACAAACCAGTGTTAGTGAAAAAGCTCCCTTAGTCTTCCTCTCCATGGACACATAGTCCTGCGGCTCTGCAGGGCAGAAACTTAGAGAGTCAAAGAGGAGTCCAGGATTTCTTCTATCTGGTGGGCCAAATTCTTCGCCGGTATAAATAGACTGAACTCTGCTCAGTGGGACTGTGGCCATTTATGCCAATAGAGGACTTGGCCTGCAGTCACAGCCTGTTTCTTTTTTTAAACCACAAGAGACATGACCCTAACCGCCTGCAGCCAGGTTCAGACCCTGGCTACCACCACTTTCTAGGCATGCACAGCTATTCTGGTCAGTGATCCCACTCGCTGCTTCAGCCTGTACCCAAGAGATGCCAGGGGGACACACGAGGGGATGCAGAGCAGGTTTGGAGAGCCCATGGACATCCCCATTTTCTGCTGGGTCTCAGGAGGAGAAGTGCCGGATGTTGCAGCCCAGATCAGCCCAGCTAAGCCTGGAGGAGATTAGGAATAGACTTAGACGGATCTGTACGTAGGGCTGTGGGCATACATCCCAGCTCGCCTTTGCAAGTCACAGACATTCACAGAAACTCCCTAGAATGGACTTTCTCAGCCACTTCTCCTCCTGCACCATCTGCCCCAAGCTGCTGTGTTTTGCAGCTCTCTGTCCCTTCCTCGGCCACCCCACGGCTGCTCCCCACCACATGCACTTGCAGGGATTGCTGCCCACTGCTTTTTCTCCTCCTCTCCCAGAGATGCAGATCTTCTCTGGTCCCTTGGCAGAGGGTCCCTGGGGACTGAAAAGTGGGGGGCCGTGCTGTGTCCTCTCCACACAGGCTGTGGCCAGGGGACCTAGGCTGTGTCCCTGCCGTGCAGAGCTCCCACAGAGGTGGCTGAATTTCACAGGGGGAGCTTTGAAGGGCTGAACACCTGCGTGGGGTGAGCATCGGGGGTGAGGGTTTGGGCTGGTGTCAGAGAGCCCATGGATGCTGAGCAGGTTTTTTCCAACTCATAAAAATGTACTTTAAAAGCTAATTGATTTACACATCTGGTTTCTACAGAGCGTTTTAAAAAGGCAACTTGTGACCCTAAAAAATACACAACAACCAACACACGAAAGAATTCAATAAATCATTAAAACGCTGCATCCACAAGCACAGCCATGTCTAGCCCTTCAGCTTCTGCATTTTTGGGTACATGAAAGCCAGAGGTTGCCATTGCCAACCAGCTAAACGCTGCAAACCACGGCTGCCTCCGGCCAGTCATTGCCCTTTTGAACCAGCACTACAAAATCTTGCTTCCCAACTCCCACCTGCGGAAAATTGCTTTTGCTGCTGCTCCTGTGAAGGCGTGCAGGGAAAGCGTCCCTGGGCGGGGGCCACACAGCACCCTCTGCGCCCTCCCCAACCTGTTTTTAGGTGGTTGTTTTTCTGGTAAAATAGAACTCCTGCAATCATGCCAGCTGTGTGGATGTATTTCTGGCTGCCTGTCCATCCACCCCTGAATGATTTATTCTTCCCCCAGCCAAGTTCAGTGGTACCGATGCTGACAGGATGAAGGCAGACTCCTCTTCATCCCTCTGCCTCCCAGCCCAGGGCAGCACTTGCTCTGGGTGTTGATTCCCATATAAGACACGCAGCCTGGCAAGGGAGGAGACACTCTCATTCTCCTTTTTTCTTGTGTGACATTTTTACTTCCTACAAAATTGTGTATGCCCTCTGGACAAGTGATTAAATTAGAAGATCAACAATACCTGAAGAAGGAGTGGGATCAATTCACAGAGAAGTGGCTGAAAGTGGTTTATTACATCTTTTATCTTTTTTGCTGGGAGATCATTTACCAAATCATTAAAACAAAAATCAAATGAGCGGGATGACCAGCAACTAAAAATTGCCTTTTTCTTCACAAATTGATGTGATGACAATATTATTTTGAATAAAAAAATATAAAATATTATATTAGCTAAGACTCCTTTTGAGGTTAGATTCTAATCTCAGTTACTCCAATAGCTCACTGATTTACTGTAGCAATTCAAACCATCGTGTTCACGTCTACCACCAAGTAAGTGGACAGGGCTGCCATGGTAGCCTGTCTGATGACAGACTATATATGCACACCCAGTACCTGCTTGCCAAAATATAAACCTCCAGCGTTTTCTCTGCTTGCACCACCAGATCAAAACTCTTAAAGAATATTGTCCATCAACATGCAAGCAGTTTTACAGTGCTTCTTGCGCCTTACATTTACATCCACTTTCACCTCCTTTTACACCAGCAGAAGTCCAGAAGGCGAGTAAAAATAAAGACCCGTTTCCAAAAAAAACCTTCTAAAATGAGAGAAGTTGCCAGTTTTTATCAAGTAATAATTTCCAGGTGCAGTGAGCTGTCAAAGCACAAGATGTGCTGAACTGGGCTGGGAATAACATTGCTGAAATCACCAAAAAATACTGCAAATCCCAGTGAAAGAAACCCTTAAAGCCACAGGAGGGACATCAGGCATGTTGCCTTTTCCTGATTTTCTCTTGCTCTTTTTTAACCTTAATTGAACTACTCGTGACTGGCAAGAGCATTGCCTTCTGCTTGAATCTATCTGGATACAGGATATACAAGCCAGAGAAAGATCCAAAGCCTGTCAATTATCACCAGACAGGAGATGATAACACACTTGAAGTAGATCCAACATTCAAAAACCCATGCTATAAAAAGGCAGAAGATTATTCAATCACAGAAAACAACAGTGTAAGACCTATTAGAGCTGGGTCACCATGTTTGCATTGAGAGCTGTATCTTCTGCTCTCGCTCCATCATCTGCTATTCACATGACTCCACTTAGCAACCGTATCTGATTAGGCTAGTTTGTGTGCTGGGTGCTATTATTTTTTGTTTGAATTAGTGCCTCCTGTTTTCTTCTACTTCCCAAAATATAGCAGAATTATCTCCTTGCACCCAGAGCTTGGGTGCGTGGTTATTTCCCTTTCGCATGGAGCAAAAAGCCAAGCATCCTCACTGGTGGTGTTTTATTGCTGGGATGGGAGAAAACAAAACTCATTTTCATGCAAATCCCCACTGTCTATCAGACATCATAGTTGTCAAGCAGGTCATTAGAGGCCTACTGTGTAAAATGAAGATTACTAATTAGAGCTGAAGAAATAATTTGCAACAAATAATTTATCCAATGAATTTAGATTTTTTTTCTCCTTGTGGAGTCTCTGCGAGCAGGTTGTTACTTTGTCAGAGTTGGCCATTATTTGAAATGTTTTTAACTCGTTACGCACGTTGTGATTGATTCTGATTTTTCAGTATTACTTTTCTGAGCTAGATGGTTAGTTGACGTTGATCACAGGATATGGGATTTATCTCCTGTCTCAGGTGTCAAAATATGACTGAAATGAATAAACACCAATATGTGCTTAAAACACATGTTCCCTGAACACTGATTTGTGAAGATCACAACACAAGAGTACTTTGGGAATTTTCCATTAAAATACATTTATCTAGCAAAAAACGTAACTGCAAAATCTAAAATTTTACCCCAAGCAAATCTCACATAAGGCAAAAAGAGCCTCCAGCCCATGGTGTGTTATGCAAGTCTTGTGAATGAGTATCACCAAAAACAGGAAAACCAAGGAGTTTATCCTTCAGGGAAAAGGGGAACCGATGCATCTGGCTGCTAACGTCCCCAAAGGCCCTGTAGGACTCTACACATATCCATTAAATACAGAAGTAACTGAAAATGAAAACTTATGTGTCATGATTCATAGTCAAAGGAAATCGGACTTAGCAAAATCTGATCAGTTCACTATGATGGAAAATGTCAAAACATGGACTTTTGGATAATTTTGATTGACCATTTCTCTTCAACCCATGACACATTCTGTTACTTTGGCTCAAAATGTTCACCTGATTCATCTTGAAAAGAGAAACCGAAATTTTCTATTGATTTTCATCCAGTTACAAAAGTCAATTTCTACAGACATTAATTCCACTATGATGCACTGTATAAACATTCAAGAAAGGTGAAGCACGAAGAAAGGAGCAAAATTCACCCAGTGATTTAATTCCAGCATCCAAGCACATATTCCCAGGAAATCATTTGCAATATTCACCATCTTATTAATGACAAGGGGCAAAGTCACACCTATGGCTGATACTACAAAATCCTGGATTGCAAGGGAGCAGCTTCATTTTCAGCCCTGATAATGAAGAATATGAAGAGAGGTCTTAGGGTGTGTGTGCGCGAGCGTGTGTGTGTGTGTGTGTGTTAAGAGAGTTTCAATGAATTAAAAAAAGACAATTTGTACCAGACTCTTCAATTCCATCTGCTTCATATCTGGAGCACTTGGTGTTCCCTGCGCTGACTCACTCGCCTTTGTGTTTGCAGGCGGGAGAGGCAGCATCGCCGCCGAGGAGGGATGGGAGATGGAGAGATACTCAGCAGGAAAGGGGCGGGGGGGGGCCAGCAAACACTCAAAGCTTGCTTGTCTAGTCTAAACAGCTCCTGAGGCAAAGCAGGCAAGGTTGATAAAGCTGCCGAGAGGGAAAAGAAGTGAAGGTTTTTTGCTTTGTGGCCCCTCCATGGACATTCCACCGTTCCACAACAAACCTCAGGGGTTTCAGGGAAAGTTGTGGGAACTAGGACTTTCCTCCCAGAAATCAGGCGTTTTGGAGTATGGCTGCTGGGCATCAGGTGCTGGAGCCTTTTACGGCTTCCTCGCCTACAGTCTTGGATAAGAACAGCCCAACCTTTGTGTACTGTCACCAAAACCAAAGATGACTTCATGACAACCACAGGAGTCATGTGGAAGGGGAGATGGGCTGGGATAAAAGGAGGTCTGAGGTTCAGCACCATTTATGCTGACTGAAGAGCACCGGTGATGAGGTGACATGGTAGCCCTGGGCAGGAAGAACCCAGCAAAGTTAAGGAACATGGGCTGCACTCCCAGCTCAGCCACCAGTGCTGTGTGCAGCCCTGGATAAGTGTCATTTCCATTTGTAAACGGAATAACCGCTCTTCTTCAAAAGGTGCTTTGAGTTCCCTGGATAAGGCATTTCATATAAGACCTAACTTATTTTGGCACATAAATAATAAAGCATGCATAGAAAGGAGCCCAGATCAACCCCCAAACCAAGGTAAATCTTATCCTAGGCATGCCAGCCCACTCTTCCACTGACTGTCTCTCTCTCACATGCAAAATGAGCGCAGCCAAAGCATTATTTGATTCCACATCAGTCCGGTTGGATCCACAACATCTATGTGGGTTTGGAGCGAGGCGAAAGGGGTGAGGTGTAATGGGTTCGACCACCTCTGCAGTGGATGCCATCCCCTCTAACTGCCTCCCTGTGGGAACGAAGCCTTTCATGGAGCCGCATTGCCGCTGGGGAGACAATAGCAGCGCGGCTGCAAACGCAGCAATTCTGTGTTTAAATACATTTTCCCCCAGAGTGAGCATAGGTTTAAAAAAAAAAAAACACACCAAAAAAACCACTGAAGAGAAAACCGACCTTATTCAAAGCTGGCTGAGCTCAATGGGAAGACTCCCCCTGAATTTCAATGAGCTTCAGCAGGCCCGTGGGGCTGGATTAACATAAGAGCTTGGAGGAAGATTTCCAGGTGCTCCCCACACCCAGGGCCAGGTTTTCCAAGAAGACTCAGCACTGATGTGTTTTGCCCTCCAGCTCCATAATGTGTTTACAGCCAGGCAGCCTGGCAATGGCAAGGAGAGTTTCTGGGCTGTGTAGGAAACCTTATATATATATATACACACACATATATATTTCTAAAAGAGATTATCTAACTTTCCATCCATGGCAGAAGAGATGCCACACATTCATCCCAGATGTGCCCAGCTGGCTGAGACAGGCACCCACGCTGCCAGGGCAGGCACCGGCGCAGGGTTCACCTCCCCAGCCAGACTTGTGATGTCTTGTTGCAGTCTCCCTGCCATGGCTGGGAGAGCTGGGATTCCACCAGCTGGGGATGGGGATGAGATGGGGATGGGGTGAGCAGCATCTCTGGGAGAGACCTGCCCTCCTTTGCAGGAATGCAGGTGGATGCATCAGCCCACAAAGCTGCAGCCCCTCCTCAGTGTGGGCAACTTGGCTCTGGGCAGGGGAAAAATTGTTCCCTGACCCTGTGTCCTCTCTGCAGAGTTTAGACCAGGAGGAGGGATCCGGCGGTACATGCCCGAGCCGCGAAGATTTCCCATCTCAGGAGCCTCAGCACAATATTCCCAATCTCGTGTGGCCAGACCCCATGAACACTAAAGAAAGAGCAGCAGTTATTCTTAATACTGCAGTTACTCTTGTTATTGCGGTGAATGGGGTTTCATGGACATGTCTGATTTCAGCTGGCAGAGAAACAGGAGTGAAGCCCACCAAAATCTCATTAAACCATTGCCGGGTCTATCAGCAGGCAACAAGCGCCGCTGGGAAGGCAGTGACATTTGCAGGAGGCTTTATACAGCTGGGAGGTATTTAACCCTTTCTCCCAGCAAGTTATTAAAAAAAATGTGTATTTGAGAGAGCAGAAAAACAAATCAGGCCTGCTTGTGCTAATTACCAAAAGCACGATGACTCAGTTAAGGTCTCTGAAGGAAAGAGGATTCATCTTCAGCTCCCAGAGACATGCCCGTGTGTCTGCAATCCCTCTCATTATTTTAATGGGGACCTGAATTTGAATCGCAATCCGGTTCTCCGTGCTGCTTTGGATTGAATACAGCTGGTACCTCGCGGCAGCTGCTGCCATGGGAATCTCGCTAATGAGAGCAGGATCCGTCTCATTCTGACTCCGAATCTAACACACTGGGAGTCACCCTGACCATGGGAGCCCTGGCGCTGCCTCACTGTAGACCTAAATGTTGCCTTTGCAACCTCTCCCTGCGCTTTTATCCTTCAGCTGAAATTTTAAATTAATCCCGAGAATTAGCCCATCCAAATAATTTATTTATGGGTTTATTGCAATGACCTGGTAAGACTCGAGGTCGGGGCAGATGTACCAGTGCAATGCAGGGCACAGCCAGCCCAGACCCCGGCACTCGGTCTTAAAGACATTCTCTCCAGCATTATTTCTGATTTTTGGGTGGTTTTTTTGTTTGGTTTTTTTTTTTTTTTTAAATGCTGAACTGTATGTTTTAGAATACACAGCTGTCTTTGTTCAGAATAAACCAAAAATAGCAGATTTTCCTCTGCTTAGCTGGGTGTTAAATTATTTACATTTCAAAACCCATAAGTAGAAACAATGACTGCATTTCCAGAGCCTGCTCCTGCTGTCAAATATCCTTTTCTCTTCTGCAACCTAATTTAGACTTCCTTTTTAGAGTTGCAGTTTAGCTCCATTTTCAATTATATTAGAGGAACCAAGATTTCAGGCCATTATCTCATCATTTCCATGAATAGCGACAAGAGACGTTCTCTGTGAAGGCAAAGATAGCCCTTGTGGTGCCCACAGGTGGCGGCCCATGGCTGGGGATGCTTGGAGATGGGGAGGAGGAGAGAAGGATTCAGCCCCTGCGGTCCCTTTGGGTTTGGGCCACGTGAAGGTGTTTTACCTCACCCATGCAATCCCTGCAAGGCTGTCCTTGTCCCTGCCAGGGGCAGTGGGGACCCTCTCCAGTGAGATGCAGTGGCCGAGGGCACTGCCCATGGTGCCTTGTCCTCCCTGGTGTCCCTTTTCTGGGGCCACCGAGGCGGGTGGCACTCCCTGGGGTGCTTGTGCTGTTGGGACACCAAGCCTGGCCACCAAGCCTGGCTGGGAGGACATGGCCACTCAAGTAAACCCAGAAGAAACGGCACTGCCATGGAGGGTACTGAAAACCCAAGGAGAAACCCCCAAGGCATGGCAGGGTGCTGCATCCTGAGACGCTTCTTGTGGTTAGGGCTGCGATGTTAAACCCAATGCCTGGAGACCAGCCCAGGTCAACAAAGCTGCTTTGATAGGGGTGCAAGTTGGGACCTGAACAAGAAAAGGTCTCAAATATCACATAATTTCACCAGGCTGCTTCTCTGAAGGGCTGGCTGAGCCTCAGCACTTCTTTACTAAACCCCAAACTCCCCTTGGCACCTTCCCGCTTCCCGCTCACCCTTGCCAGGTGCTTCGCACTGCCATTGCCAAAGCCCTTGTGCAACTGCCAGCCACCTTTGCCCCATTCCCAGTTAAATCCCTGTGTGCGTTACTGCTGACATGGTGACTGCCTATCCAAAAGGCGGTGGGAGCTGAGCAATAACATGAACAACCTGGCTGAGGAACATAGACTTTAGCTCTTTTTCTGCATTTATTCACCAAAACTCATTGTATTTGTTACTCTTGTAGCACACCAGCATCCCAGTGGTGCATACTCTTCGTGGACACTTATAAGATGAATATCCTGCATCTAACTGGAGGCTCAGCACTGCCAGCCCCTGTGATTTTATTACCACTCTTCTGATATTTGGAATTTTTCATAAAGCTGCAGCTTTTGGATGCAAGTAATTTAGTGAGACTCAGCTTTCACTGAGAAATGAGAGGAAGTTTCTAGTCCTCATGTTTTAGAAAAGCTGGAAAATGTGCCTAAAGGCACAGACTCCAAACGGCAAATTAAAAGAACCAATATGTTTTATTTCTTTTTAAAACAATTGTGATTTAGGGACGGGAATGGTGGGCTCGATTCATGATTTATAGATTCTGTGCTTGGCAGCTCTCCAGTCTCAATGATGGCTCCATGCAGATGAATCTGGGGCTTTCTGAGAGCGGCTCAGTGGTTTTCACCCGGTTCCCCACGGCACTTTTAAACAAAACCCCCAGAAATATCTGTGTAAGACTTACTCTACAGTAGGCACAATTCAAAACCAGTACGTGCTATCTTATAACTTGGCTAGATCTGAAATCTCATGTATTTAGATTCAAATGGGAGATACTGCCACCCTGCCAACATGCTGAATGACACGTCTAACTGGAGTGGGTGGCACTGACGGTTTGGAAAAATGGGCTTCTGTGTGTATTTTGGAGGGCTCAGAGCTGGGAATGGCCTTTTTTTAAATCTGGCTGGTATTTGCATTGCCCTATATATTACTTTTTAACCACGCTGTGCTGCTGCTCTCTACCAGACCACAAAAAGCACCGAATGCCCCACCGTGGCTTCCCTCTGCGAAGGCTGTCCTGGGGGCTTGGCTGACCTGAGGCCAGCTGAAATCCATGCAAACACCGACTCCAGCAGGCCCCAGCTCCAGCTGTGGATGCAGCTCTCTCTTCCACGCGATTATGGACAATGAGACGTGAATAGGCATTAACAGCTTTATTGCCCCATAATACCAAATGTGCAGTAAATATCCTAATAAAAAGTTGTTCCTCAGGAAGGCAGCGCCTTGTCAATCTTAATACTATACCCGATATACATGTGCTGCATGTGTTTGTTTTGAGAACACACACCCAAATTGCCTTTCCCACTTTATGAGCTCTAACACGGTGAAACACTATCTCACCACACCAGCCCCGAGTTACAGGAGCACAAATAGGTGTCAGTAGATGTGAACTACGGACACCTGTATCAGGGAGGCTGGGAGTGAGTCTTATACTACAGGTGAGCAGGGTGTGGGGTCTGGTTAGGGAGGCAGCTGCGGTGCCAGGCAGCCCCTGCAGAGTCTTACCCCAAAATTGCAGCTGAGCTATCTTTGGAGAGGGGTCCTAGTGGTTTTGGGCTGAGGCTCTCCAGTGCACCTTCCCTCACTGGGTAAGGATGGGGCTTTTGCATGGGATAAAGCATTTCTGGTGAGCATCAGACCCATCACCTTATGCTGAGGCATCCTCTTACGTAGAGAAAGGGCTTCAAGCAGACACTGCACTTTCAACACCAGGGCTTGGAACACGTCTTTGCATGAGTTGCCCATGTTGGTCGTGGTTTTTGGAGCAAACCCTTCATGTACCCACATTCCAGGTCGGGACCTGCCTGGCAATGCCCTTTTTCTGCTCCTTGACCCATCCCAATGTCAACATGACCTTGTGCCTGTTTGCAGACTGTGAACTCTTCTCCTCCAGGGTGTTTGTGCCCTAGAACTGATCACATCTCTGAGAAGCTGCAGGACTGTGCTGGGTGTTTGCAAACCCTTGGGGAAAGTGGGAACATTGGAGGCCATCATGGACAAAGCTCCTGCAGGGTTTGGTCGCAAATCACAGGGCTGCGAGCAAACCCCTCTGTGTGGGCATTGCTCAGCAGGATCATCCCAACCACATCTCCCCAGCAATGGGGCAGGACTTATTCCCGCACCCCTTCCCTCTCACCTTGCATTTTACTTCGTTCTTTTAGTGAAAACCTGTCGGAGGCAGCTGCAAGCAAAACAAAACCCTGCCAAGGCTCATCTACCAGCGAGCGCCTGCAAACCAAGAGCCTGACTTTGCTTGTCAGGTGGTGTAAACCAAAGCCGTGGCACGGCCGGGGTGTAACCGGTGTAAACAAGAGGATGCTGCTGCGTGGCCAGACCTGGCACCGCTGGGGAAAGTGATGTAAACAGCTCCACCTTAAACTGCAGAGAGCACCTTAAGCTTTCTTCTGGCCTCCTGCCACCGAAACTGCTCCAGGCTGAGCTTTAATCAGAAGGAAGCCTGCCTTTGCACAGTGGGGGAAGGGTCGGCCAGAAGGACATTTCTCTATTGATTTTTTAATTTTAAAAGTTTATTTCTTGGGTGGTGGGGTTTTTTTTTCCCCTTGACACAATAAATTTCAAATTGATTTTGCAATCCCGTCTCCCCCATCCTTGTACTCTCCTTCTCAAAGGTAATTGAGATGAGAGGTTTCATTTGTCCCCCTGGCATCCCCTGGTCCCCTGTGAAGCTCTCTGAGGAGGGTTTCCACAGCTGGGCCCTGGGCAGGGACACACTGGGGAGGGGAGGTGGGGGGCAGCTCTATCTGAGGACCCCAGATGGGCACATCTTGGGATCAAGGACGTGTCTCCTCCCTCGGGGGTTCTCAGATGGAGACTGGATGCCCTTTGCAAAGCACCCGCAGCTCCCCCTGCCCCAGGCTGTGTCCCCACTCCGTGGTTCTCCCTCCAGCCCGGCTGATGAGACAGTCTATTTTTCACCAGGCATTTCCTGCTAATCAGACCATTAGTCCTTGTGCTGATTAACCAGCTAGTTCTCAATTTAATTAAAACATATGCTTTTTTGAAGAGCCAGAGGTTTCAATCATATTTTATTCTTACCATTCCAGATCTGATTGGCGTTAGCCATAAGTATCAGGGGGAAACCAAAGCAGTTAACCCTTTCCCTTGCTGAGGGGTCATCAGATTTAGCACTGACTGTTTTCCCAGGGAAGCTGTGGATTTTTATAACACCGCTTTGCACCAGACCCTAAAGAACTCAAAACATTTATCACAACTTTCACAGGGTTGCTCCATTTCATTCAAATACAAAGCAAAAAATATGCCAGCAAGGAAGCCTAGCACGAAACCAGTATTACGCCGAGAAAGCAATGTAGGGCCAGATCCTGATCAGAGAGCAAAGCAGATCGGGTGGATTAGGTTAGGTTTCTGCCTGAGCAGGGTCCACTTGGTCCTGCCAGCGCCTGTGTGCAGCTCTCAAGCCAGCACCGGAGCGGGTTCGTGCGCTGCTGCAGCCTGGAGGAGGCTTTGCAGTTTACGCTGTGTTTTTAGGCTGTTGGAAAGTGGGAGACTTCAGCAGCCAAGTAGGAATTTAGGGTGGGGAGAGACGTGATCTGTCGCAATTAGCCCCGAACATCAGGTGTAAGATGACAGAAATGTTTTAATGTTTGTTTTACAGTGAAAATAGCAAGAGCTTGCTCACCTGGGGGTGCCTGGCCATACGCAGTGATGCTCATGAGATATAGGAGGAGGATGTGAGCACAGGCTGGCCAGTAGCACCATGACCCCCGAGCCCAGCTCTGCTGCTCCCATGGAGCATCGGCCCCGCATGCTGCAGGGGAATTTAGGACAGGGCTTTTTTTTAAGGCTTTGGTCTCATTACCAACCTCAAAAATATTTGGCTATAACTTACTTTTGAGGTTTGGGCTAAGTCCAGGGACTCCAGCAAGAGAAAAGTCAAAGCTAAATAAACGAGTTCAAGTTCAAACCTCTCCAGCCCCAGCCGTGGGGCGTTCCCCACCACCACCCGGGATGCCTGGGGTGCTGGGAGAACCCTTCTGCAGAGAAACTGCTGCACAAAAGGGTTTGGAAAGTATTTTCCAGAGGCAGCATCTTTCATCTTGCAAAAAAATCCAAGCTAATAATTTGCTCCTCTGCATTTCCCCGTGATGGCAAACTGCACCTTTTAGGATTTATCTCTTTCCTCCCTACCTGACTGTGTTTTCCACAGCCCACGGGGCCACAGCCCACTCCTTGGCACAAGTTTTATCCCCCCGATAGCCTGGAGTAAACGGGCGCTCTGCAAAACATCTTCCGCTTCACTTCTGCTTTGTGTTTCCTGTTGGAGGGCCACAGCAGCTCATTCTTGGAAGCAGCTGCAGCCCTACCCTGCTCCCCTGCCCTGCTCCCCTCCTCACACCCGAGGTTAAACCCTCTCCGTGCACCACCCCGGATGCAGAGACACCCTTGCGGAGATGTGAGCTAAACCCTTTGTCACCCCACAGCCCTGAGCCTGGGCAAACCTTTTCTTAAGCCTTGAGAGCATTGAGGCATTTGCTCTCTGCTTTGCACACTGCAGCGAGGGTCCCCTTCCGCAGTGGTCCCCCTGCACCTGCTCGGCCCAGCCTCGGCACGGTTATAAACAGGTACCACAGCATTTAGAGAATTGCACAGCCTACTGCTTTTTGTTTCAGATATTGCTTCCGTCAGGAATGCTTTCCTATCCATCTTCCCAAACCCATATGGCCAAATAGAAATAAACAAACACAGATTCACATGCTCTAAAAGATCTGCCTGAAATCTCTTGGATGGGATCATATTTGGTCCCCGTGGGAATATCCATGGAGCAGCGCTGGGCAGCCTCTCACCCTGGCACTGGGGATGGCTGGTGCTGGAGGTGGTGTGCCCCGGCTCTCTGCTTGCATTTCGGCCATCCCCTGGGGGCTTTCATGGGACAAGGATGGACAGAGTAGTCCAGTTCTGGCAAGTTATGTTTCCCACTGGTAAAATTTTCTCAGCTTTTGCATTCACACAAATTGCATTTGCACTGAAGGAATTGCACCATGATGTGTGCACGTGTTTGTGTGTGCAACAGCAGGACACGCTCATATAGCTGCACACCACTGTTTCTGCCCCCAGAGCGATGCCCGCTTCATATCTGGGGTTACAGAGAGGGACTAACCAACCGTCCTGTCTCTGTCTGCAAGGGAACATGATGCTGCTGCCTCATCTTTGGAACAATCTCCCAGACTGGTGCCTGGCACCTGCTATGGGGGAGGCTAGCTCACACCAAGGTGCGCATAGATATTCTTGCACCAGCAGGCTGCATGCAAGCGAGCTGCCTTGACGAGAGTCATCTACAAGGGAGATGTTGGCTCTCTGTGCTGGTAGCATGTTTTTCTGCTTGAATTGCTCTAACATCAGCCAAATAAGGAGGGATTGCAAATGATCACAAAAGCAAGGGAACTCCTCGGGTTCAACATGCTGGGAATATCAAGCTACTGTCTGAAAAAATACAAAAAATGCTGTTGATTCATTCCTGCAGCCCCTGACATATAAATTAGGTAACTAACCTGACCTGTGACTGTTTCTCCAAGAGACTGGCTGAGACATGATAAATATGCCTTTCAGCATACCAGGGCTGATTACTAAGAGTGCTATGGGAATAGCTCAGAGCCGCATGGTTACATTATAAAAAAAACAAGATGCCACTTAAGGCAGACCACACCACTGTCGGAAAGCCCTCGGGTTCCATCCGCCTAGCTGCAGAGGAGCTGCTCCAGGAGCCCTCAGCATGGTGGGATGGGTGATATTCAGGGTGTCTTTAAGGAAAATGCTCACTCTTGTTCATAGGAAAAGGACTTTGGGCTGGTTTTTGTTTGAAGGATAGGGTTTGGGTTTGTGGGTGGCCTTTGCTGGCTGTCAATGTAGACATGGAGTGCCTCTCTGGCTCCTGGGGTGGATGAAGGCAGATTACCCCTCTCCAGGGCCAGGACCTGCTGCACTTGGGAGTTAAACCTCCCCAGCCCCTGAAGTCATGCTGTCAGTATTGCCACTGATAAAAGTGGCTTTCCAAGCACACAAAAAATTTGTTTCATTGCCCTCATGCTGGATTTATTGCACGTTGACAGACCTTGGAGCAGGGCAGCTCCTGCTCCGCCCAGTGCTGTGGAATCACTTGTGGGAAATGTTGGGTTCAGCACTCGCTGGGGAGGGGCCTGGCAGAAAATACTTGTTTGAATTATCCCCTATTTGTGTTAAGGCCATAAAACTTGTACGTGTGTCCCAAAGCCTGAGCTATAAAGTGACCAAGCCCCAGCCAAGGAGGTGGTTGTGGGGTCTTGCTGTTGGAGGGATGCCAGGAACAGCGGTAGTACCCGGTAGCCCTCTGGAAAGCAGTGGGGCTGGGGCGATGAATTAAACCTACTCTTCAACCCGAATGCAACACTTTGCACCACGCTTATTCCCTATTAAAACAAGGACAGGAGTGTGGCACTGGCAACACAGCTTAGCTGACACTCTGCGGGCAAGCGTGGCCGTGGTTGGGGCTGAGGGGGATTTTGCAGCGCTTGTGGCACAGGGTCAGAGATTTACTGGGGCAGATTTTCATCTATGGCCTGTTCACACCTATGGACAGCTCAGACATTTGGGGATGGCATTACTTGGGTTTGCATCTGCCTGCTTAACTTTACTACCTGCCCCGTGCCCCTGAGCGTGCCTGCACAAAATGTCCCATCGCCTGCCTGGTCCCCTCCACAGCCACATCTTCCACCTGCAAATTTTGTCTGGGTGGGAAAGGTCTGAGCCAGCCTCCAGGAATCCTGCATGAGCATCTCCCATTCTGCTTGAGGGTGCAGGTCTAGACAATGCAGTGGTCCTGACACTGACTGATTCTAAGATAAATTTTTCCCAGCAGAATTACACAGGGTCACTTTGTGTTCAGCTAACATCTCCTATTCCTCTCCCATCTGCCTGAGCCATTTCAGTCCTTGAGCTTCAACATGCAATTTCACAACACGTGGCTTTGTTTCAAAGAGTGACCAAACTGCAAATCAGCCCCTTCAAATCCCTAGTCATGCACTTTACATTAAGCAATTAAACTGAGCAATAAATATCACTTTGTTGTGAACGAGCATCCATTTCCTTTCCTATTTTAATAACAATAACGGTCAAACTTCTGTTTAAGAAGCAGTTTCTGGTTCTATTAGGAAATATGCCAACCTATTCAAGGAGACGCAAGATTTGTATGGGGAGGTAATGGCTTTTATTAAGCCAAATTATATAACTAGTAAAAAAACAGCCAAGCTTTCAGGCACACAAGGCCTTCTTCAGGTCTGGGGAGAGGCAAAGGCTCCTGGCAGCTGCAGAACAGCTGTATGTGGGGTGTTGCTCTAGACCAGGTCTCTTTGATCAATGCTGCTCTGCCTGGGGCATGTTGCCTGCATAAGGCAATGGGCGCTGGCTCCCACCTTGCCCGGGCTGGGTTTAAGGGGGGCAGCTCCAGTCTGGGCAATGTTTGTCCTTGGGTCACACTGAGCATCGTTTCAGGGTTAGGTTCCCCCCCACCCCATCATGTTTGAGTTTATCTTACAGCTTTTGGAAAGACCTCTGACCTGCAACAGCTACCTCTCATTCAGTGTTACAGCCATACGAAAAAAAATCTGTGATAAATACACACTAGCCCCAAATGGCCTGTGTCTCCTGTTGTATACAAAGTGCTCATAGGTTTATTTTTTTCTTTAACTGTAATTTTCTGAACATCCGATACAGGCACACGGGATTCCTGCAACTTCTTCTGGCACAGCCTTTGCTTCATGTTTCTGACTGGAAACCTCTTGGGGCAGGGACCATGGTTTTAATTACACACAGCTCCCAGCTGAGCAAAACCATCAGTCCCTATTAAGTGAATAAATAATTACTTCAGTGAAGCACAACTCATTCCTGGCTCAGACCCATTACTGAAGCATTTGTAGGTCATGGGGTGTTTGTAAGCATAACTTAAGATATGTGTACTGGACAACCCATCAGCAAAGATGTCAAATTAGCCTCCAAATTCTGTAATATATTTTAGTGGCAGATGCTTCAAATTATTAGTGATACACAACCGTTGTTATCCACCACTGCAGGAGCACAGGCCCATGTCCCTGGACTCCACATGAGGATGTCCCAATATGTTCTGGGGAAAAGAGCCAGGTAAAGCTGCTGATATCTCACAGCACAGCTGGCCTGCATCAGTACTCCTTAACAAAAATGAAATGCAGGAACAACCCCTCTTCATGAAGTGATCAGGTCCCACAGAAAGACATTGTGGTCCCAGACTGCTCCCAGCACCAGCATCATGCAGGTTTAACATCTAAGTTGGCCAGGCACTGGGGAGAGGATCTCCATGCCTATGTCCCATCACAGCCCCATTACTGTGCAGAGGAGACTTTTAAAGTTGAATCACCAGCAAATGTTGGTTGGGGCGTGCCTGTCACATCCCCTTTTTATGCCAATCACTAATTTACAGAAGAGTAAGAGCTGGATGGGAAGAGGATAATTAGAGGGGGAAAAAAAACCAATTCCCCAGAAAAAAATATAGATAGCAGGGCAGAATGCAGGATTATCACTTGTTTCACTTTGTGCCTGCAAGCTTCTGAACTGTGTTTATCTGTGGTTTATTTGTGATCAGACCTTGGAGTAATAAATAGACAAACTGCCCCGCTCCCATGAGGACACATGCCCTATGGGCTAAAGGTTTTTTCTCCTCTCTCACATCCAGCTCTAGAGAAGAGAACAACTGACACTTTTGGCACAGTCGCTGCCATGGTGTTGGATGCTCACTCTGGCTGGGTCCCAGATCATGATCTCCCATGATGACGTTTCTTGCCATAGCTCAGCCTCCCGCTTTGCTGGCAATAGCTTTCCATCAGGTATGAGAGCTGTCAGCCCCACCCTCTCCCCACCACAATATTCCCTATTTTATATTGCTCCAAAGCTTTTGAGCAGCTGTTTCAGATCACCTTCAGCCAAAGTCTCCGTGCCCAGCCATGCTGGACATCGAGTGTTTCTGGGTTACCCTGCCACCTCAGTCACACTTTCCCTCTCTCTGTGTCTTATCTCTACGATTTGCTTAAAAGTTGCTGTTGTCTTTGTGAGCTGCTGTGCATGCTCGGGCACTGCTGATTAAACAGCCGAGTCCCCAGTTGCTCTCATCATCCCATCAGTCACTGATGACATTGCCATACATTGCCTGTGTGCCGCACGATTGGGATAGCTTCTCTCTAGTTCATGCATCTCCCTGGCACTAACCAGACGGGTGACTGCAAGCTTTACAGACGGGTAAGGTCTGCTCTCCTGTGTCATCTTATGGCTATTTCATCCAGGAGGTTACACAAAATATCCACTTCATACCCTCCGATGCCACCAAATGCAACACGCTGCGTATGAGGTACAGGGTTGTTCAAAGAAGAAAAAAGCATAAAAATCACAAATATACAGCAGGCAGACATCAGAAGAATCTTGGGACCCACACAGTTAGGAATCTTTTCGGGTAAAAAGGCAGAGATTATTGCAGGAAGCCTGAGAACAATGCTTGCCTATTTAAGGACAACAGCATTTCCTTTCTGAGCATTAGCATTATTTATTTGCTTTGGAGTCCAGCCAGATACCATTTGATGTCTGCTCTCCTGTTAAGGTGGAAGAGTATTTGCAAGAACTTGCTCAATGTTACCAAAACAGAATTGGCCTATATCTCTATTTACGTGCGTTAATGCCTCAAACCATCCACAATTGCTGCAAGATGTTATGGATACCAGAAATAGAAACAAATCCAAAAAGCTGTCAAATTCCTGGAAAAAGGTCCACAGAGGTCTATTAAAATCAAATGTCACAGATTACTGGCAGCTGGGAAGATACTGTCTGAACACTTTTGCTTTGCGCTAATACTCTTCCCAAGCTATTCAGCACTGGCCATTGAAAAAAGACAGCATATAAATGGGCTTTTGCAATGACCCAGTGTGATATCTATGCTCACCTGTGGAAAAGGTGCATTTTCTAGCCCCACTCTCTCCTGAGCAGGGCTGCAATCAGCCTTCATGCCTACTCTACTGCTGATTTCTGGTTTTTCTCTACCACAACATCAGATTTCAAAGCAACATCCAGAGCTAACCACACACTGGCTTCAAAGGTTTCATTACCATCATATTCTACAAGGAATATTTAAGTCTAAATAGTTATGAGGCTAGCTGACAGCTTGAGGAAGAGATGAAGAATATAGTGGTCCTGTTCTGTTTCCAAATGAGGAGACTTCTTTCAGTCTGTCAGTGCTGGGCTGCAGCATCTCCATTAGGGAAAGTTTAAACTGACCTCTAACTCTTCCTTTCCATCTCGTAGCTTTCTGTATCTTCCAAGACCACCATTGGAAGGACCTAAAAAAGCTTTCTACTGCCTTTTTTTGAGAAGGGCACCCTTTCACCCTGGAAAGTGTGGTATAGGATGACACAAAATTGGTATATTACCTCTCAAAGCCTGCTAAAAGCAACAGTTGTTTCCAGGTCCTTTAGCTGTTGGACTTTTTCTAGTCTTCATATCGTACCAAACAAAAAGGGGTCTTCCCTGCACCTCAGCAAGGCAATGCGATGCTGTGCTATAGTGTACTGCTTTACTTAAAACAAGACGGGATCCATGGTGTGAATGCAGAGCTCTGACATGTCTCCAAAGAAAATTACAATGAATGTGTGGAAGAAAGAAAGATGTCAGGTCACTACTGTTTGCTCACAGGTGGGTATCATCACTTGCACAGGGGATAACCAGCACAACCTGCCAAGCATTAGCATTTCAACACTTTGATGTGGTCAGGCCACTTTTCTCCTAGATGGGAACAGGAATCTCATTCCTGTGTGCCTAAGACTGCTCCTCCCTTATTTTTGAAAGTATCTGCAAGTCTCCACAAAGGGATGAGAAATAATTTCGTATCAACAGTGGAGTATTTCTTCTGCTTTATCTCTGACCTCACCTAGCATGTAAAAACATAAAAACAAAGCAGAAAGCCTGAGATGCAGGTGGCAAATCACGGACTGGTTGTTAAGGTTAAGTTCCACAGACTTCAGTAACTCACAAGAAAGGACAGGGCAAGCTCCATTTGCATAAACAGTTAGAGATTATTTCCAAATATTCACCACAGTAACAGAAATCACAATTGCTTCGCCAGTCACACACAACACAAACATCCAAGCTTTTTTCTGCAAATCAGGTTCCAGTATAATAAATAATTTAACCCTTTCCATTAACCAGAAGTCAAGAAGCCATAGCAAATAGGCTAGAAAAAGGGAAAGAAATGGATGAAGCCAAAATAGCAATAGCATTTTGGACAGCACTGCAGAAGCAACACAAAACTGGCTGGATTTCAGTGCCTGGCTGCTTTGCAGCTCTAGGGCAGGTCTGGCCATGCAGTCTTTACATAGGAACCGGACTCTGCCCACTCATTCCTTCTACTTTTCTTAGAGCAGACAGCAGTAGCAGGGTGGGGTGGGGTGGGGTGTCTGCGGGCCAGATAAAGTTGCCTTGGTACTTACTCCATTAGAGGCAAGGTGATTTTCTCCAGTTTTTTAATTAAAAAAATCCCTGCCTCGACCCAAACGCGTGTCTCCTGCCCGTGTGCTAAATAGCTTAATTTCCCCTTCACTTATACTGCCCTGCAACTACTCCTATTTGTTATGTCATCACCAATGACATAGTTTGCTTGAGGCCCTCAGTAATGAAGTGCAAAAAAGGTATTAAAAATACAGGCCACTTCTCTGGCTGACCAAGGGTTAGTTTTAGTGCAAGTGAGGGGTGTTTCTTTCTTCTGCCTAAATAATGGAAGGACTCCATGGGACAGCCTGTAGCATTGGCTGTAACCACTTCCTCCAGACAGCCCCCCCAGCCCCCAGTCTGGGGAACTTGTTGGCTTTGGCTTCATTTCCAGCTGGCCTGATCTGGGAACAGGTATCCCACAGCTTGCGCTGCTCTGATCTTGATTTATGAGGGCCTGAGATCCCTGATTAAAAAATCAGAAGTCCTGAAGCAATAGTAGCATTTCTTTACAGCAAACTTTCTTTCTCAGTCATCCATTAGGGACTGCAAACTGTTCCTGAGTCTCCCTGCTGCTTTTCCATACTGCTTTGTGGTCAGAGACCTTAAATTCAGATTGAGTTCTCAACCTTATTGGGTTTCTTTCCTTATTTCTCCTCATTTCTGGTCTTTAGAGGCAGGTTTTTGTTGTGAAGACTAGTCCCAATTTGATACATTAACCTCATTGAGCTGCATTTGAAAATGACATTGCTTCCTTATTGTTGCACTGCTCACAGAGTGCTTTGAGTGTTGCAAAGGATCTAGAGGCTCATAGTCCTTAAAAGTTTACCTGTTTGTGTGAAGAGCATGTTGTGCCTCTGAAGAGCATTGTCCCTCGGGTGCTTCCTTCTCCACTTCATGCCCATCTTCACCTAAGGATGCAGGAAAAAATAAGACTGATCTATGGCACCAACACTCAACCTGCTAGACCTCTACACAAGATGTTATTCTTGCATTATTCAGTACACTTGTCCCTGAGGGCGGCTGATCCCCTCACACAAACTCACCCCCTCCCTACAACCTTCCTCCCCATCAGCCTTGCTGCTGGTAGGGCTGCTGAAAACCCCCTAGGACATGCTGGAAGCCAAAAGACCTGGCACCATGGTCTGTGTCAGACACCCCACCAGCCAACACAACCTACCTAGCCTCTGTGCTTTCCTGTCTTGCTAAAAGCAGGCATACAGAGTGCCTTAATGCCCTTAAGAGCAAAGGCTGGTAGCATTTCCATAAGCAAAAGCTAGAAGAGCCCTAATTCTGCCAGAAAACTAGAAGGCAAAAGAGGGAAAGTGGAAAAGCCCTCTGCTAGGGACCCTCAGTCCCTTTATAGGAGAAGTCTGAGCTGCCCTAATTCTCTCCAGCTGAGCTGGAGGCTGCAGCCCATCTGCATCTGGAAACCAGAGCCCTCTGCACGTTACTGCTCGGGAGGAGACCATCAGCTTAAGGTGATGGTGAGGGGATTGCTGTGTGTATGGCATCTCTGCAGCTCTGCTGAATTACAAAGTGCAAGACAGAATTGGTTTTTTTTCTTTATCCCCATTGTTTTAGCAAGCTGCAGTTGCATTCCTGGGGCAGAGTCTGCTTTTCAGATTGGCAAAGTATAGGATAGGCTTTCAATTGATTTATGGCTTGTTCTCCTAGGGTAGTTAGCTAGCTAACACAGAAAAGAGAAAAAGGATCTAGACAACGTATATTATCTTGTTTCAAGACCTTTCCAAGAATTTTGGCTCAGGGGTTAAGGGAAGGCCCCTCTTCCATGTAGGAAAAACACAAAGCAGCAAGAAAAGTGCAATTGTACTCCTTGGGAGTTGCAGATTGGGTTTTGGAGGTATTTTAAACTATTTTGTGGGAAATTTAGATGTTATTATACACTGAGTAGCTCATAGGTTTGCATGTATCCTCACAACAGCCCTAAGAAATAAGGTAATACTGATTCCACCTTACACTCAGAGAACTGAGGCGCAGAAAGAGATGTGTGAGGGCTTGCTGATAGGAAATGCTGAGCACCGACCTGCCCATGGTGGAGCATCCTGCAGGAGAGCCAGAAATGATTGTGGTCCTTCTGTGCCACTGCAGCACCCTGTGTGACATTTGGCTAAAATGCAGCTTTCCTCCCAATAGCCAGGGTTCCCTAGCACTGGCCTGAACCACAGCTTTAAACCAGAGCTTCAGACCTGTCCTGGGAAAAGCTGAGTCACTCTGATAAGGTGCACCAGACCCTCTGTTTTCCCCATTTTCATGTGGGACAGCCAGCCAATGACAGAAATGCTATTTTTTTCAGATACATTTTGGCTAGATCCCGAGCAGCTTTGGGGTGACCTGCTTCCTTGGGTCATTGTCCTCTGCTTAGGTAAGATGCTCAGAACTGTGTTCAGGAACATTAAAACAAACCCAAATCTAAACGCAGTAGATGTCTCCTGAGAAATGGTGTGACGCAAGTTGTAATCATCCAGCCTCTGCTGTGCTGCGCTATCAGACGTGAGAATAAACAGCAGAGCAAGAGCACTCCTGTGGTGCAGTGGTTGTTGGCCTCCGTACAAAGCCTGATGGCAGCCCAGCCACCCCAGGCCCTAGATGCTGCCCTAAGATGCTGCCGAGGCTCAGGGATGGCCGTATTCCCCCTGCAGCCAGCTCCACGCCAGAGCTGAGCACCTCCACGAGTGAGCCCACTGCTGGTGCGAGCCCACGTCACTGCAGCCAGATTGAGGTGGATCACCCTTATCTGGTGGTGATGTAGAGGGTGCAAAGCCCATGTGATGCCTGAACCCAACCCCCACCCTCAACAAATCTCATTTTTTCTTTAAGAAATGGGGCAATCATAACAATGCATAATCCCACTTTTTGCAGACCTGTGTGATATAATTATCACTGCCAAACACCCTGCTTAACTTAATGGTTCAGTAACCGATGAGATCCCACAGATCTTGGAGCAAATGAATGTATTTAACTGGGAAGTTAGAAAATGGAAGGACAGAGAAGAAAAAAAATAGGATCCTATCACATGGCTCTTCTTAGCTTTCGACTTGGCCCCCTCGAATGTTTCCAAAACAGCAGGAGTACAACTTGGCAGTAAGTCTGTATTATGTAATAGCAATGTCTTTGTTTCCTCTCACTTTAAGGTTTAGCAACAGGGAAGGAAAAAAACCCTCATATATAGAAATGTGGGGGGGGATGTTAAGATGATGCTGAATCCCTTTGAGCTATTAATGGAGAATTGCATAACTGCTGCCGTGGGGTTGCTAGGTTTTACCACGTCCCTGCACCATGTTAAATATTAACAGTACTTGTACTTTCGACGGTATCGCTGTTGCCGAGCCTGGATACGGCCCCACCAATCCCAGCTGCTGGTTGGGTTTCCATGGAGCCGATAGCACCCCTTCTTTTCATTCACAATGAAACCCTCCCAGGGCTTGGCTAAATCCATCTCTGAAAATGAGGCGTGTACAAACGAAGCAGAGTGGTTTTTCGGCATTTGCTCCATGCCTCATGGATGGGGGGTGTGTGTGTGCTCTCTTCGTCTTAAAAAAAGCAAGGTTTAGAAATGACGCCTGTTTTGTCTTGCCTGGCAGATCTGCAGAGCTGCATGGTGCTTTTAACCCTCATGTCACCAGCACTGAAATAGCTACCTGTGCGGCTGGATTCTTTTCAGTACTTAAAGGCGGCTTATAAGAAAGATGAGGACAGACTTTTTGGTAGGGCCTGTTGCGATAGGACAAGGGCTAATGATTTTAAACTAAAAGAGGGTAGATTTAGACTAGATGTAAGGAAGAAATTTTTTATGATGAAGGTGGTGAAATACTGGAACAGATTACACAGAGAGGTGGTAGATGCCCCGGCCCTTGAAACATTCAAGACCAGCTGGATGGGGCTCTGAGCAACCTGGTCTAGTGGAAGGTGTCCCTGCCCATGGCAGAGGGGTTGGACCTAGATGACATTTAAAGGTCTTTTCCAACACAAACCATTCTATGATTCTGTGATTCTCCCCCCCCATTCCTCCTTCTCATCTACCTTCCTTCTGTTTCCTGATTTAAATTAGACTGTAAAATCTTCTGGATTAGATATGCAAAAAATAAACACAGTATCTCCTAAACCATGGGTTTGCCTTCTTTTCCTCCAGTAACACAACTCTCATCAAAACCTTTCAGATTTACATTTAAAGCATCTTAATGGAGTTAATGGTGCAGATTTCCACACAGTGGCTTCATGGGACCAGTTTACATCTGTGCCGGGACCAGTTTTCATCCATGCTGGATGCTGAAAGGCTTTGCTTGCTGTTGCTTTTTAGAGCAGGACAGCACTAGATGCTAGAGATCTGCATATTCAATACGCATGTGAGCTCAAACAGCTTTTTGTTATGTCTCTAATTAGGCTAAGTAGGGTGTTGGATTCAAGTGCTAATTAGAAATGACCACTCTAAAATACATTAGGATATTTAGGGCTGTGTACTGTTTGCATATTCAGGTTCCAGCTCCTGTCTGATGGGTTTGTGTGAGTGATGAGTCCATCCACCTAATCCCTTTTAACCTGTGACATTATTTAGTTTATTTCAGTTTTTTTGACAGATACACCATGTCTAAGAAAATGGGTTTCCAGCAATGTGAATAAGCACACGTAGGGCATGGTGTTATCCCTGGCAAAAGGCAGACGAGAGTGTTTGGCAGAGAGAGGCAGGGGCTGGCAGTCAGGACTGATCCAGCCCTCTAAAATAATGATGTGATTATCCCATTTACCCAGCACTGAGGGGGGAGTCCCTGGGAGTACCCTGGGGGGAATTTAGGCTCATAGGGTCACAGGGTGATATAGGTCAAAAGGGGCCTCAGGGTCAGTGAGGAGGGCAGATCAGGGTTTACCCAGCTGGGTCCTGCAACTCCCTGAGGACGGGGACAGCCCAGCCTCTCTGCATGAATGTCACACTGCTCCTGACCAGCTGCTTCACTGTGATTTTGGATGTGTGAAATGAAGAACCTGACACCCTCCTGGCATATACTCCCCTTCCTATTGCGAGTGCAACCTCATGTCTGCTTGAAACAGCCAGCTGGTGGAAACAATACAGCCCCTACTTCCTAAATCTGCCGTGCAGTGTATAAAGAGGGCAAGGCTGTGCCCTCATGGTACGGCTTGGCAGCACTGACACAAGTTTGGTCAGTGCCCATACGGCATGGCCCAGACACTCTTTCTTTGAAAGGGTTGTAAGAGGGATGCAAACAAGGTCTACAGCACACTACCTGCTGAATGACTCCTCTGGAGCTTGTCCAGAGCATCCCTCATCATCCCATCATGCTTCACCCCAAAGAGGCCTGCCTGCAATGCTGGAGTTCAGCAGCACTCATTATAATCATGACTTGCATGACCCTTGATGCCCAGCGCTGAAAGGCAAAGCATCCCTTGCTCCCTGATGCCCACTGGCGAGCCACCGCTAGGAACTGTATGCACGTAGGTTCTGAATCCATCCCCTGCAGTCACAGGGGATGCAGCTGCTCTCAGGCCTCTCCAGCAGTCACAGCAAAAGCCCGTGTCTGCTCTTCACACCACCATCAAAGCCGAACTGAGTTTCATTTTCCTGTCCCCATGAGGAGATGGCTGGGCTGGGGACGCTGCATTTCCTACCATGGGCAGTGCAGGCTAGCAACCCGGGTAGGCAGCCAAGCTCAGAAAAACTGTTCTAAAAGCCATGTTAATTAACATGATGCTAAGCTCCACACTCTCCTTATTCTGAGAAAGGACTGTCAGGTTTCAAAATACATCAACTATTACACATGCTACGTGCCAGACAGTCCAGGACTAGCCGAAGCATTCACATGTGTGACTGTCCTCATGCACCGCAGGGAGAAAGTCATCCTAACCCTGTTTCAGCTCTGCAGGTGCGGCACATCCCTGTACCCACAGCCAGGCACCGGCACCATCTCCCTGCAGCCTGGCCAGGGTCACCATGCCTGTTCTTCCATCAGTGAATGTGTCACCCTGGATATCTGCAGGCCCCTTAAATCAAACAGGAGCCATGTTATAGCAAAGCACAGCTCTAATATCTGAATGAAGTGGTTGAAGCCAGGTATGGCGAGGAACAGGAGGGCACAGAGCCCCCGGGCGAGGCGCAAAGCGGGATGCAGCCGGTATCAGTGCCTCATGCAGGGGCTTGCCCTGCCGAAGCCACAGGGCCATCCTCCCCCACACAAGAGCTTTCCCATAGAGACCCATGTGTGCAAACAAACACATGCCAGCTCGGCACTTTTGGAAACTGTTGAGACACTCTTTTCAAGCACAGGGCTCAGCACACACTGTCCTTTTCTTTCCTTTTTTTTTTTTTTTCTTTTTCTTTTTTCTCTTTTTTAACAGACCCTTGGGAATAATTAAACTTGCCCGCGCAGGCAGGAGGGCCAGGCTGGCTGCCTGCCTGGCAGACAGGGGAGCTCCAAGCCCTAAAGACATGTCCCTGCTGTGGCTGCCTCCCACATACCCCCAGTGCTGCACAGGGACTTGGCCACATGGAAAAATACCTATGAAAAATATAGCCCCACTTGCCAACCTGCAGCTAAAAGGGGGGAAACCCAGGCACCCCTATTCCTGCAAAGGCAGCAGCACAGTCTGGCCCCATCCTGCCCTGGGCGAGCCCACCTGCCCCAGGATGCCCAGCCGGTGTTACCGCCCATGGGTCACCCCTCTGCCAGGCAAGGGGCCTTTCTCAGCTTTAATCTCCTTGCTCTCCGCAGTGCTCTCATGGTAAGGATGCGGTCCCACCGCACACACAGCCTGTGATCGCCCTGCAGATACCCTTCTCTGCTTTTGCACAGTGTTGAAAGCAACAATATAATTTCCTACCTGCTTTCATGCTTAGGTCTCCCTCACTGATGCTGCTGGCGGGTGGCTGTATTTCCCCAGACAAGGGGCTGCCAGCACGGCAGCCAGCAGCAGCCTGAGCCGGCAGTGGGTATCACATTCACCCCCCCAAGTTTTGAGATCTTCGTGAGTTACAGCCTCTCTCCCCCGACTCTAACCTGACCGACCAGCAGCTCTGATGGATGTTTCTGACCTGCTCTGGCCTGTTCTCAGCAAACAAATGTTGTTGTTCAGGTGTTTAGTGATGCCTCAATAAACATCCCAGCTATAGCTACTCCCCCTCCAGACTGATTATTCTTAGCTTGGTCTAGTTACCATGTTACAATGTTAAGAGTTTTCACTAGAAATTCATAAACGTTTGGGTGACGCTGGGTTGGGTGACACCCACATCCAAGTACAAACGGGCTGTGCCTTCCCCAAAGTCCCAAAGCACAGGGGCTGGTGTAAAGCTGGTCTAAACCCAAGCTGGTCTAAACCCAAGCTGGTCTAGGTCCAATGTTTGCTTGGCTCCAGGTCAGATTCACTCCTGAAGTCAAACTGATGAACTTGCAGCCCTCAGGTACATTTACGCGGAATGAACGTAGACATATCTATGCCTTAACAGAGCCATAATTTCTGCCTGAATGCTTTATTATTTGAAAATCATAAATAAGGTGAAGTGAAAAGGACAAGCCCCTTTAATCTAGGAGTGGTGTGCTAAATGATGGTGGTAAATCTCTGCTGGCTCCGTGGCAGGTTGAGCTGATTTGCGCTCCCAAAATGGCAGTGATTTTATCCCACAAACCACACTGAAGGTGCGGAGATCAGCTTTTTGAGAAAAAAACCTCAAACTACTCCTGACCAGGTTTGGATGGGAATCGTCAGCAAGGCATTGCAAAGAGACTGGGCATATTTTGCTGGTACAATGAAGGAAGTGCCCACCTGTGCCAGCCGTGAACTTTGTCAGGCACCCTTCTTATCTCTTCCTTTGCATTTCTTATCACACCTGATCTATTTTTTGCTCTGCTTTGCATGCTTTTCTAGCCTGGTATGAGGCTGTCTCAAGGCCCGTGTGTTCGGGTGTCCCTGAAAAAGCTCCCACCCCCAGCAGCATGGAGACTGTCTATACCAACAGCCCCAAGGGCAGCCTGACTCCCCTCCAACATGGAGATGCTTGAAAGTTATTTTGATGAGTTTTTATACAGCGACATGCAATCTTGAAACCCACATGTCTAGCAAGATGCTCAGACTGGGGCTGTGCTTTCAATCTGGATTTCAACCATGGTCAGGGTGGGATGAAAATCAACAAATGCATACCAGTTCAAGCAGAAATATCCTTTCTGTTTCGGAGCTTAGTGCTTATCATTTGGTGGAGAGCACACCTTGCACACAGCATTTTAGTGTGGTTTATTTGCAAAGCACCTTGGGGTAGTTTTACATGAAAAGTGCTATATTGAATTTGCTCATGATGTTGCATTATTTTGCACAACCTGCAAATTGCTGCTGATCTACTTGTCTCTGATGTGCACATACACTAAAAGTTTAATTCATACACAGCCTGGCCCCCTGAGAGCTTCAATGCTGGGGAAAGCAGGGAGACCCCTGGGAACTGTCAGTCAAAAGAAGATCTGAAAAGATTTTTCCCTTCTGTCCATCTCTTAATGGCTCTAGCTGAGAAGTCTAAGCTGAGGAAAACTCTACCCCTGCAGCTTCTACTTGGAAAGAGCAGAAAAATCCAGCTCAATCTCCTTAGAAAAAAAGGAATTCATGTTATTCAGGAAGAATTTCTGTCCTCCCTTCAGTCCCACTGGAGTTTTCTGTAAGGCAATCAATGAGTAATAACCAAGAAAAGACTTTAAAAAAAAGTCCCTTGTTGTTGTCATATTTGCCGCATTGTGCACCCCAACCTCAAATCGGGTGACCTAAGAAGCTGAGGAAAAAGAGAAGAATGAAGAAAAATTGCTAACCCTGACAAGGATGATCATGCACTTGCCTTCAATCATGTTCCCTGTGGGGGGGCTGCTGGGGCCATGCTTTGTGGGGTATAGCACCGGAGTGTCTCTGCTAGAAATCCCAGTCACCAGCACAGCACGGGCACCATCAGCACTGTGGTCCCTCACTGTATTTTTTTTCACAAATTTGCTCCCAAATTTTGGGGTTTCTGTTTCCAGCCACTTTGTAAAAGCCATCTCAAACTCTCGCATGGAGCTGGTGGCTCAGACATTTCTTTCCAGTTCACTGCTGGCCAGTAAGGGTGACTAAGTGTATTTGGTGGGGAGGAAAACCAACTTTGTGGTTATTGAGGGCCAGAGCTGGAAACCAGCTTCCAATTGCACAGAAGCAGTATTCAAAACTGTTCGTACGTGACATTATTTCCTGGGTACCTGGCTTGTAGGTAAAACTAAGGACTTGTAAATCTGAGAAAATCTTAAATTAAGGTACCAAAATGTGCCTGAAAACATTTGTGCCTGCCATTTTTCAAACGTAATAATGGAAGTCCTGTTGAAACGAGGATGAAAAATTGCTCCTATGTCAATAACCTATATGAATGATGCTAGAGAAAACTGGCAAGTCATCAAAAGACCCTGTTCTCTATTTAATTCTCTTCCCAGCTCATTATGGATTATCACGTTTTGTCTAGTTAGTGGCATGATTATGGAAATAGAAAAACTATTCCTCTTTGCTTCTTATCTAAAAGATGAATGAGGCACGTATAATTGGCTTAAGTTATCATTTAGAAGTGAGCTCTGGTGGTGCAGGGGTTTTTTTTTCCCCCCTCAACTTGAAGTCCTGAGACATGGTAAACTGCTGGTGTACTCCTCCGGTTGTTTTCTGTTGCCAATGCTCACACGCTTAGCCAAAAGCAATATGCCTATTAACTGCTGAAGTACTTTTTTCCAGCAAGATCAGTCATAAATAACCCAGCAGGCTGAGATGATCACCAGGGCATAAATCACCACCGATACAAATAACAGCTGAACAGCCTGAGCACACCCAGGGAGCTGCATCCACCCTCGCCTCAGATGCAGACCTCATCCCACCACCCTTAACCCACCTGAGCTGTAGCCTCACCTATGGTCTGTGCTATCCCAGAAATATGATAATGAGCTCCAGGCAACCTGGACTCCCATCTCCTGGGAGTGTGCTGGAAAAGGACAGAGGATTTTGAAATCAACATTCTTCTTTTTAATAAAAATGGCAAAGGAAGGGGAGGTGACATCACCAGAAAGGGCTTTTCTTTCCCTAAATCAAGCTCTGAAGTGTTGGAGATGCTCTAAACAAGCACTTTCCATTGGGATGCAGAGCCCTGGTTACAGCTGCATCACCTCATGGGGACCACTCAGTTTGCATGTGTTTGGGCCCACAATACCTGTGTTTTGGTGCTTAAAAGTACCTGCCAAAAAGTCCAGCAGCCATGAAGACAGGGTCATCAGTCCTGTTTTGGTTGCCAGTGTGTTTCCTCGGGCTTCAGAAGACACTGGCCAATGATGTTAGTTGGAAACCACAAAATGTTGGGAGAAGCCCCAGCAATTTGCAAAGAGGCTTTTTTCCCTACTTCTCTTATATCTTTACTCAAACAGAAAATAGCATCTGAGAAAAAAGAGGAAAGCATATTGGTTCATCTTGATTTTCACAGTGGATAAAAAGAGCAGCAGGAAAGAAACAGGTTGCTTTCCCTCTGGTTTATATTATTGAAGCTTAATTCTTCTCTAAGTATTTTGTTCAGAGCCTGCTTTTAAGAACTCCGAAATAATAATTTCTGGAATTCCGTTTTTTACATGCAAAGCATCATTGACAACGGGTTTTTTTGCTGCTTCCCTTGGCAGTCAGTCAGAGCAGCAAAAATTGATGGACCTTGACAATTCAGAGGACAAAGATGGCTTGAGAGGACATAAAACTGTCTGGGCAGCAACTCTCGGCCCAAATTGCCTCTGTTGTGTTCCTCTGTTGCCTGACAATATGCTCTCAAGAAAACACAAAATACTGTGCTCTTTGTACAAAAGTCTTGCATAGGTTCACTAAAATAAGAAAAAGAGCCAAAAGGAAGCAGAAAACCCCCAGAAAAATCACAGAACTTTTCTCTCCAAATTACCTCTGCAGTGAAAAATAGCACAGAAGGCTTAATATTCCAAAAATATCAGCCAGCTCTGTGAGCTGTAGACCCAAGTGAGATCAGGATCAGGCCTAATTTGCTCATGATTATGTTAAATTCATAAAAATAATTTGCCACTTTTCTGGAACCAACCCCCAAATTGTACTTTTAATATCTAGAAATATGCTGGTGAACAATCCATTATATTGTCCTCCCACAATTATTATTTTTCAAAATGACAAGGAGATGACAGGAGACTGTGGCTCCAGGTTGTGAATGAGCAGCGGGAACAGATGGGTTTGCGAGAAGCAGTAATCCTGCTCTCCTGCTAAAGACGCTACAAACAGGAACCCCCTACCAACATGCCCCGAAAATATAGATCAGTGGAATTGTCCCTAAACAGAGGATTTCACAACAGTTTCCAGGAAGCATCAACATCTATGTAATAAGGAAATGGAGCTGCAGATGCTAAAGTACTTGCTGCACTTTTTTTTTAATACAGGGACAGCTTCAATTATCCCACTATCATGTTCTAAATAAGGTTGATTAATCAAGGTTTAAGATAACAGAAGGAGTTTTCAGTGCCATTAATGTGTCTCATGGGATTCACCCTTCTTTTGGGTAATGGGAAGCTTCTGGTTGTGAAGACATACATAATAAGGATTTATAGCACGGTAATGTGCAGTGTTTTTCATAAGGGACACTATGAAAACATGGAAACTTGACAGCAAATACTATTTCAATTATTTAGTTGCTTACTGGCATGCTGGGATGGGGCTGTCTCTGGTGCTTCACCCCCACCTCAGCCTTTTGCTTTCTGTCTTTATTTCCCAGCAGTGTTGGTGTTTCTGCTTTCAGGTGTACATATGCCCTTCTTCTTGCCAAACAACTATGTCAAAAAGAGGGGGAAAGTCATATAAGGGTCTCTTTGCCGTTCCCAAATTTTCCAGAAATTTTACAGGACCACAAGTGGACTTCACATACTCCTCTTTGGGAAGGGCCCCGAGCGAAGTTTGAGCTGCAGCAGAGAAAAGAACAGCCTAGACAATCGTGATCTCAATGTGAATTTTCATAAAGGGTTTTTCCCATAGCCTTGCTGGGGTCTTTGAAGGAAATCTGAGCAGGAAGGGCTAGTATGAAACCTATGAGAAGTTTTGGAGAAAACCTTATTGAATCAACAGTTGAGTTCTCCATCTCCTTTCTAACCAGCTAAAGTCAGGAGAAGTTTCTCCATTTTTCTCCATCTACCTCTGTCTTCTGGGCAATTTCACAAGCCATTTGTCATCTCATGCTCTGGGATCTGCAACGTCCTTGTTCATTATGATTTTTCTATTATTATTTTTCTCTGCTGCAGCGGTTTTGTGGACCCTCAAGTACAAATGTAAGACCCTGCAGTGGTCAGCTTTTAAACCAGGATGGTGCAAGCTGTGCCACTGCTCACCCCTCAGCGCCAGGCCAGCCTGCCAGAGCATGGAAATACACTTTGCAATGCATAACCCCATCCTGGCAATGCGAGACAAAATAAACACAAAAACTAACTGACAACCGGACTCAAATAAAATATGTGCACTGAAAAGTGCAAGGATGACTCAAGCGCTGCAGCCAGGCACTCCCCGGCGTCTGGCGGCATCCCAGTGATGTTTTTTTCGCTCTGACTGCCATTGCCACATCCTGGCTGATATATTGCGTTTATATTTTTGACAGGTTATGATGTAAAGAAGGCCACTTCGTCAGCTGGGGTGGGCTCAGGGCTGAGAGAGCCTGGCTGACCTTTTGATTAGACTCTGGTCTTTCTCCTGCCTAATCCCACACACTCCCCTTCTCCTGCCACTGCAGAGCAAGGGCTGGAACACTTGTCCTAGATCCCACAGCATCCTCGCCCCTTCTTCACACTTTTTTTTTTAAGACCATGACAGGGGGGTGAGTGCTCAGTCCCTTCATATGGAAAATACACACCCTGCAGCTCCAAATAACTCTTTTTTAAAAAATATACTGTAACCTCTGCAACAGTATTACATGTTGCTGGGACACATGGGTATGGTTTTCCATTGGGAAAGGACATGTTGGGAAGAAGATGAGGTCGGACCCTGACCACAGGGAGCACAGCCTCTGAGCCCCCCTGGGCACTGCATGCTGCATGGAGTGGGGAGGGGCTGGGTGGGCAGCCCTGAGCAGTAATCGCTGCATCCATGGGCAGTGAGCCATGGCTGGAGTAGGGGGAGTGTTATCCTGTTAAATGGGAGTGCTATCCTTAGTGAGAACTGAATTATTTCCTTCAGCAGGCGCAGAGTTAGATTACTGCGTTTGAAAAATGTAGCCTGAATAAATACTGTATGCATCCCAGATGAAGTTTTCTCCTCACTGTATTCTCTAATTCCCTTCATACAGGAGAAATACTTGTATTTGTTGCTCTCCCTCATTATGCATTTGCTAATAGGGCTTTCAAGCCCAAAGGCCTTCACTTTGAATAGAAACGCAGCTTCTGGTGTTTCCCCTATTTAAGCAAGGAAAGCAAGGCGGCTGGAGAATGCATTGCTTCATCTCTGACCTATTTCTATGCTCAGCACATTTCCCCCCACCCCTAGACATGGGAAATTGTCCCAAACCCCGGGGCTGCTTTCTGCTTCCAGCTCTCTCGAATGCCCCTCGCGGCAAGGCAAGGCTGGCTTGCAGCCGGCACAGCAGACCTTCCCAGGGGGGTAGCAGCATGGGTTGGCTCTTCCCTCTGTGTTTCTGCCTCTTTAGGGTAAGTTTTGCTCCCTGTGAACCGTAAGAAAAAAGTCATTTATCAGGGAGGGTGCTCCATACATATTTAACACTGAAGCTCAGGAGCAGACACGTAAGGCAATTACATGTGTGTTTTTCAGTCCTAATTAGACTGCACTCTGTAATTGTGAGATGCATTTCTGACCCTTTTTTTTCATTCAAGAAATAACCCCTTTTTTAGCAGGGCTGAGCTAAACCCCAATTGGAAAGGTGAGGGGAGGAGGAATAATTAACGATGATGAAGATGCTGCCTGCCAGGGGAGCACCGCTGCATCTCCTGTTAAAGTGTAGCCCTCCGGCGCTGGAGCCCTGTCCATGATGGTCCTGGGACTGGAGACCTGGTGGCTGGGGCTGGGTTGTCCCCAACAGGTGGGGGATTAAGGGACTGAAACGCCAGCGGCAGTTGTCACTGCAGCACACAGTGGTGTGTTTAACTTCATGGACTCTAATGACATTCACAGGTGTTAAATGTATAACAGAGGTCTGTGGGGATGGACATTTCATTAAGAGTATTATTATTCTTAGAATCATAGAATCATAGAATCATTTAGGTTGGAAAAGACCTTTAAGATCATCAAGTCCAACTGTTAATCTAATATTAATTTATTAATATTAATTAATATTTATTTGTGTGACGGTAGGGCCTCGGCAGGGCTGAGCTGTGCATTGAAAAGAGGGGTCTGATGACAACCAAGCTCTCCAGCAGGATCAAACATTGAAGAGAACCAGACACCTGGTTTGGGGAGATGGGACAGCAAAGTATCTGGGGTTTGGGTGAAACCTCATCTGGACTTGAAACAGCATTTGTGGCCATGAGGAGCAGGCAGTAGAGTGGGTGTTATGGGCTCTTACAGCTTTGACAGGGCTCCAGCTGGGGCAGCTCTGAAATCCAGAACAGCAACTCATGGAGCAGAATAAAATATTTAAAAGAGGGGATTTATACAATTTTAAGGTAGCTCATCTTTCTTCTGCCCAGTATGGGCAGCGTGGTGCCTCTGCACCACCCAGCGCTGGCTTGGCAGGCGCACGGAGCATGCAGGAGCAGAAGGGTGACATCGGCAACATCACGCGTGGACACTACGTGCCACCACAGCAGCGTGCAGCTCCCTCTGCCCGGCCGGGTGCAGATGGTTTTCTTCGCACAACAGCATGACAAAGGCACCTCTTGGGAGCTGAGCCAGTCTATGCTGGGGGGGATGTTATTTAGGATGGGGAGGTGCAGGGGGGGTGACACATCTTTATTATGCCTCGTAAAAATAAAGTCAGGAGAGATAAAAACAACACTTCTATTTGAAAAGAGGGAGGAATAAGCCAGATAAAAGATATGAATTTTTCCTCCAAGACAGACTACTAAATAGGCTCTTCTTGTTCACTGAGGTTCGGTAATGCAAGTTGACAGGATATTAAGGTTATTTCAGGTTCTTCTGTCTCCCAGGGTCATAAGCCTTCTGCTATGCATGTTAATCCATCTTAGCATTCCTCCGAGTAGCTACATAAGTAGGGCAATCGGTTTAGTATGTACTCTTTCCATTTACAGCCTGGTTGGAAGGAGAAACCTACTAATTAACAGAATACGCCTGGAAAAGCAGGAGAGATTTTAATATTACAGAGACACTGAACAACGTTCTACGATTAAGGAAAGAGAAACCTTCCCCAGAAATATTTCAGGGGTGAGAGGAGGAGGTGATCCACAAGAAAAGGAACCAAGAGGCATTTATTCCACAGCCCTTCCCTCTGCCCGTCTCTTCCCCCGGACAGCTGGGTGATGCCGTGCACAACTGGTGAACCACGTCTCTGTACGACTGAAGAGAAAACAAGAGCTTGAGTCTCATTGCATCTTCCTGCAAGCGCAGGCTTCTCTCCTGAATAACAGCTGAACAGTTACTCTCTGTGCTGCCTGGAGGATGCTCTGCATTGTGCATCCTGCATCATGTCACGGACTGGTTAACCCCCGCGTGCCATGGCAGTGTCTGACCAAACCGTGCATCCCCAGCCCTTGGTGTGCTGCACACCTGAATATATTCACCTTTTTTGCACCCCACTAGCTTTCAAGCAGATGCTAAAACTTCAGTGAATAATGTTAAAAATAATAGAGCTCCTTTTGAGCCTGATGATTTGAAAAGCCAAATAACCACCTTGAAATTCTCCACTCTCTCACCTTGTTCAGCGTGACTCACTCCAAGTTCCCAAGTGCTTTCTAAATTATCTAACACTGCCTGCAAACCATTCCTCTATCTTAATAACGGCACTTGTTCTGGGGAGCACCAGAGCTCAGAGCAGAGGGTGAGCGGGGGTGGGGGTACCTCTGCTCCTCATTGCTCGGCTGCTGCAGCAACCGGTCTGCTGAGACTAAAGGTACCAGCATTGATTTAAAATTAATTAGTAAAAATAATTTTTAAAGTATCTAAATATTTTGCTTTGAGCTGGCCTTTAACAAAATGTTTTCAGATTTCTATTTCCTGTTTTCATTTCTGCAAGAAAGCAAAAATATTTGCCTTGGTTTCTGGTTTAGGCAGAGATTTTAAGCAAGTAGCTGCTCAGACACTTCTGTAACACTTCCAGGAGCGATGGGAATGCACTTCTGCTCTGCAGCTGGGAAATGGGGTTTTGCCTAACCCTGGATAATCAGTAGTTTCTACAGAGACCAGTTGTATGTGAAAAAAACAGATGCAGCGTTTTTTAAAGGCTGACGCACACAGTGAGTTAAGTAATTTTGCCTTTTAGGATGGGATTTTTTTTTTTTCTGAAAGACAGAAGGAGACATTTCAAAGCTAATACCCCACACCTGACGAAATACCCGCTCTAGATCTACAGCCTGCAGAGGTCAATGGGAATAACCCCGCTGGCTGTAATGGATCGGGTCCTGATGTGTGAACATCCTGCCACAACTACAAGGTGCAATAGCTTTCCCAAACCATTTGTTGACAGAGATATTACAGGTACATTTTGTCTCACAGGCAACGGCTTCCCTCAGGACAAGGAAGAATTGGGAGGAGGGTGCTAACTGGGTTCAAAAATCTCTGTAACGTCACCAAAATCAGTGGTGGCATGAGGTTGCTCCTGGCTGTCCCCGCCACAGCACAGCCACAGACTGCCTGAGTCCAGGAGGGTTTTATTCCTGGACAGATGATGAAGAATCATAAAATTTTCTACATCTTCACTGGTAAAAGCTAGAATATAGCACGGGTTGTGTAATACACCAGAGAGGGCAGGTGGAAATTTGATAAGTGTATTTACAGATAAGAAGTGAGGGTTTTTTTCATTAGTTAGTGAGATGAAAACATCTCTCTCACCTGTTGCCAGCCTCAAGTTAGGTATCATAGACTGTAACCTTGCTCTGCAAAGTGCTGTGGCTCCACCAGCACTGGGGCTGCCATTGCAGAGCTGCCGTTGGCTAGGGACCTCGCTCAAGTCATTACAGAGAAAACATCTTTAGGAAAAAATTAAATAAAATATATTATGGTGCTACTGCTGAGTGAAGTAAGTAGTATTTTTACTTACAGGTGAAATATCTGAAATTCAGACACTGAGTATATGTGATGTGCTAGGCAACCTAGACATCCAGATGACATAACTCTGCCTTCCTGGGGAAGACCAGATATATCTGCTCTCCACCAGATCTTTCCTGAGGTCTTCTGATCAGAACTGATCAGAACAGGCTCTGCTACCAGGGGGTGATCCCATCCCACTTCAAACACACAGAGCGGGACATCTCACTGCCATCCACCCTGCTGGCTGGCCAGGCTGAGTTTGCAGCAGACACTTGCTGACTGTCACTTATCAGCACTCAGCCAGAAAGACTGGAAAATACAGATAGTATTACTTAGGAAAGCCTAGTTAATATTTCATCTCCTTTTCTATTCTGGGGAAGCTAAATGAAACAAAATTATTTATAAAAGATGGCTTTATCTCGTTTTATTAACAAGATATAATGAATCTGTGAATTTGTGGGATAACTCCAGTGATTACAAACTGATGAGCGAAGGATGGGTTGGTCTCAAAAAACAAAATGCCATTCAGCCAATGGGGTAAGTAAAACAATAAATGATTGCACATTTAGGACAATCAATAAGGTGGTTGGTTACACAAAATATTACGTAATCCAAGATTAATTAGGGATGACAAATTCCCCAAAAGGATAAAACATAGGACAACTATAAAATCTAAATGAAAATCAAGTTAACAACTTGCAAGAGGAGCTGTTAGCACTTGGTGCTCCAACATCCCATGTGGTTCAAATCAAAGATCATGGCAACGATCTGAGCATCTCCAAGATAGATATGTGTATCATGTGATACACGACACAAAAATTATCAGTATCTGTCAGGAGGTTGAAGGCAAAGAGAAAGCCAAGGAAGCAGGAGCCTGCCCAAGTGATGGGGCTTTGTTTTTCTTGCAGCAGAGCCATGTGTCAGGGTTGCACATGCCTGCAGCCGCCTGCCACCAGCAGTGGCCTCGGCAGAGCTTGGAAGCTGAACAGCACCAGGAAAAACCTTGAAGGTTATTTCAAGTGCTGGAAATCTTCCTTTAGGATTCGAAGGAGTGCAGGAGGTCCCACATCCAGCACTGCTCACTGCTCTGCTGGGGGGGCACCCAGACACAGCCAAACAGGGCAATTCCAGCCCCTAAATCTCCTCCCTGCCCAGGGCACAAGGAGAGGAAAGGTCCCTGCAGCCCTGTGGCTTCTATCAGTCTTTCATTGTGGAGGTACAAGGCAAAAGCTCATATGCTTCAGCTTCTCCTCCCTTACTATGTGTCAGCTGAGTCATTGTAACAGTGTGTGTTTTCAATCTCATCAAGGAGGGCTGAAATATTATAGTTTAAATCTCATCTCTAGAGGTTTAAAGTGATTGCACAGTCTCAGCTGGCCAACAGCATCCCTATGGATGTCCCACTGCCCGACTGACGGGTGGTGACCTGAGGGATTGCTCCATGAACTCAGATTGTCCTGCCTCATTACCATCTGATTTCTCCAGCAACCATTTTTTTTAATTTTTTTTTTTTTCAGTTTAGGTAGAGAAATCACAGAACTTTTTACATCAGGTGAATTGGAGTGTTGCTATACAAAAGGCTTTGAGAGTTTGTGTCCTTGGCTGCTGCTTTGAGGCATGTGGAGATGCTGGTGCAAACTGGGGTTTTCCTTAGCAGCAAACTGGCCTGTCCTCAGGGAGCCTAAACTCGCCTGAAATGCTGGGGCTGATCTGACGTGCAGCTCCAAATGTATGTCATTATATCTCAACAGAGAATGAGATACCATCGTATTACGAGTAGTAAATCACTTTAGATTAGCACAGTTTAAAGCCAGATTGTGATGTTCTCATTTTATTGGGAGTACCACCCCCTTCTAAACCTTTATCACCATTTCAGCTATATCACGCAAGGAACCAAGTGCATCAGCTTGACCTGGTCAGGAACCCCCAGCCCCGTGCGTGGGACATTGTGGTCTAGCAGCCTGCACAGCTCGCATAGCGGGTTATTCCCAGAGCCTTTTTCTCCCCCAGACTTTAAATTCACATTCTCCCTGCAGCGGTGAGTGGTGCAACCCCCCCCCATCCCCTCGCAGCCCCCCCATCCCCCCACAGCCTGTGAGTTGGCATCCCCGACTGTCTGTCCCAGATGCGGTAACTATAATGTGGGTGGCCGGGGCTTCTCGCACCAGAGAGCTGATTTAAATCATCTAGGGCTTGCATGTGCGTCTATTTATTTTAACGCTGTGAAGCTTATTCGTTCTCTAGACAGCATGCAAGGGCTAAGGGCCAAAATCTGCGCTGAAGTATAGCTTTCGCCATCAGATTTATAATTTAGTGCAAAGGGGCTGGAGAAGCATAAGTCAGGGCAGAAGTCTGTGAAGAAGCTGCACCATGCTCCCATCCACACTGCGTTTAATTTACAAGGTAGATTAAAATCATGGAACATGTTTGACCTCATGTTGTTTGGTTTGCCTGCAAGATTTAGTCTTTGTTTCATCTTTTTGCTCCTGGGGACCACATGGCCAAAGGGAGATTCATACGAGGAGCAGAGTTTCTGTCCTTTTGTTGAAAGAGACAGTCATGTGAAATGGGAATTAAACTGTTTTCTCAGCATAGCCAGATCAAAGTCAAACTGAAGGAGGTGCCAGCTCTTCTCATTGATTTCAGCTTTGCTCCCCTGAGCCCAGCAGTGCAAGAAGGTCACATACACAAGAAACTGGTGCATCAGACCAGAATTTCTGGAGCCAGTGTTCTTCTTGCAGCCTGGTCCTGCAGGACACTCTCTCTATTCAGCTTTTTCTTGGGTTCATCACCATTTTCCCAGGGAAATTGAATCCAGCATGCAGTGTGCTCCAGGTGCATTGCTGCAGCCTCTGGCTGCAAACAGCCCTTCAAACACAGGGGAAGGTGGGGGCTCCTCACACCCTGTGCTAGCCACATGCACGTAAATCATTAATGCTGCCACAGCAATTAGCTGCCATAATGCCAAATAGGAGCTCGAAGTGGGACAGCTCTCCTCCAGGTTTTCTGCTTACTTATTCACCAAGGACATGCCCCAGTTCCTTGCCACCACCTGGTGACACCCTGACCCTCCAGTCTCATGTCTGCAGCAGACGGACTCAGGTTTTTCTGGTGCAGGGCAGAGTTAAGGCTATAAATTGGCCTTTCCCTTCTCCAGCCGCTATTTCTAATGCTCAAAAGTGCTGGGAGGACTGGGGCCTCTCTATGCACTAGCATTTCTTTGAGGGCATGGCTGCCACCAACATGCAGGCAGCATGGCACCCAGCCCCATGGGGGAGCACGCAGATGCTCCCAGAGCTCAGGGTAAAGCTGTATGAGTCATTTTCATAGCCCAGGGCTTTTTTAGCATAAACAAAACAAACGATGCAAAACTGACCAAAGGACAGTGAGGTATAAGCTAGAGCAGTCCCAGGATGACCCTTACCCACGTGCCAGCCTGGGCAGGGCAGTGCCCCAGGGCAGCCCCTGTCCCCTGGGGCTCCTGCTGGGTAATGCTGGGCTGACCACCATATTTTGAGCTCTCCTTGAATGGCATTAATTCTCCTCTTTCCATATCTCTTAATTTTTTACAGCCTTGGGACAAAAATCATCGTCCAAAATAAGCTTTTAAATCTGGTTGTAGTGGTTGGTGAAACATGCTTTAAAGCATTTACTACACTGGAGAGCTCTACGTGAAGGATGCTCTAACTATCCTTGCCACTAGTTAAAAAGCTTCCAAGTGCACGAGTAAATTCACACACACAAAATCAGTTTTTCAGATACAGTAGGGAACCCATTAAGCTTTGTGTGGTTATGCAAGCTGATACAAATGCCTTATTAATTAGAAAATCAATCATGCTGTCCAGCTGATTGATGTTAATCCTAGACAGAAAGGGGGAACAATAGTATAATCACGACTAGATCATTTCTTCCCATTACAGGGAAAGGGACAAGACTGCATTTCAAAGTGATTCTGCTGTAATGAGCTGCAAGGATATATACACCATGTGGTAAGGGCTCTTTTAAGATGTGGCACAATATTTTGATCAATAATACTCAAATTCATCCTGGATCCTGAATCTAAGGAAATTTCATGCAAAGATTAAAGGAAATTATAATACGATCAGAGGCAATTGCAGAAGAGGAGAGTTGTAATTATCCAAGGGGCAGCATTAGTAATTAGGAAAGAGCCCAAACCCTATGAAATCAGAAGACAGCAAGAATATGCTAAGGGTGCTGAAAGTGTTTCATGGCATCCAGCTAATGCCTCAAAACTATAACGTAATCTATATTTTTAAAAATTGATAACAGTTCAAAAGCCTAACATTAGGCAATCAGAGAATGATAATTAAATTGTTAAACTGAAGGACCCAACTGATTCTTCACCTGTTCCACATTATTCGCAGTCAGCCCTGCCAGCTTGAGGACTAATAGTAAATAGTCCTAGCAGCCGTATTCATGTCATCCCAAAGCAGTGCGGATGGCCAGAACCTTTTGAAAAATACATGCAAGAATCACGCTAAATGACTGGAAGATGACTGGAATACAGTCTTTCCAACATGAGTCAGGCTTTGCTAGAAGAAAATAGCTCATTACTATGCAAAGTCATGTTGGCTTGGTTTCAGGCTAATTGTTGTATAGCATACCCTATATAAGACAAAGCTCCAAAGCTTCTAAGCCAAGTAAAATGCAAATTACCCCACTGACAGAGCTGAAGGCTCTATGCAACTTCAATCAAGAGGGAATGCAATGTATTTGTGAGACAAATGAGTAGGGTAGTTATAGAGAGTTCTCCAGTATGCAACCCGAGTAATAGGCTAGAACATGGGTAAGCAAACGTTCACCTTGACCACCAAAGCCTTAGGAATATTCACACTCGCAAAAACCACCGTAATCATTCTATGCCAATGATATTTAGCACTTCTGTAACAGTTCATGGAAATGCTCCATGCACCAGTGGCTGTTCCCTTTCTTTGCCATCTTCATCCGTTTGTTGTTCTGGTTCCAGCTGGGATAGAGTTAATTTTGTTCTTAGTAACTGGTGCAGTGCTGTGTTTTGGATTTGGTGTGAGAACAATGTTGATAGCAGTTGTATGGGAGCACGCTGAAAATTCAGCAAGGATTTGGGGCCCTCTGGGCTAGAAACACAAAGGTATCCCTGCCTTGAAGAATGACCACTTTAAATAGACACAGCAAACACTAGGCTGTTATACACTAATACCAGAGGCTGGGAGTTATTAGATCAAGGGCCCATGTTAACCTGAAGTGCTAGTCTCCAAAGCAGGGTGTTCCAGCCCACGGTCAGTACATGGGACGCACCTCTGGGCTGCCCAGAACAATCTGAAACCTTCCGACCCACTGTGCCATTTGGGCTGCTGCCCTCCGACGATGGATGACCTGTCTGCCTAGAGACGCAAGCGTCACTCCAAAACATTCTAAGGAGGTTGGAGGTGAAAAAGTCCCCCTCTCAGTGTGAGGAATAGGCATTGAGAGAAGGAGAAGAGGTGTCAGGTGAACTACTGAAAGAGAATGGAAGAACCAAAAATTAGGACCATACAGTCAGGCTTCTGGCTGATGCAAATCTGAGTGATTCATGATCAGAAAGCCAGCTGATTTTGGGGGAAAAGGCACTGGAAATGCCTGATAGACAATGTGGGAAAATGGCTCATCAAGTAGTTGTTACTTTTCCATGGCAAGCCCTGGTGAATTCTCTGAAAGAGTTTTGCAAAGGCCCCAGGAGACACAGAAGTTTTGCAACAGTTCCTGCTGGCTGCTGTGGTCTTGCCTCATTTAGTTTCAGTATGAGTCGGTGTTCCACGTGTCCTGGGATCAAACACAGAGTGGATCTCCATGCTGTTTCATGTACTATGCGCACTGCAGCTGAGACATTTCCAGTTTCATAACTCAGGAATTCAGAAATAGATATAAATTTACACGTTCTACCACAAACAGATGGTGTCTTTGGCTGGCTTTCGCTGCATTCCTCGAAGGTAGCACTGGGTTGCAGAAGTCAATCTTTTTACAACAATGTCTGCTTGCAGGGGTTTTGGGGTTTGTTTTGGTTTCCCATTCATAATGCACACTGGCAGGGGCTGAATGAACTCGAGTGGACTTACGAACCTATTTCCCATGCCAGGAGATGTGATAACAGCTAAAGGTAGCTACAAAACAAAATTCTGGTTCTCACTTCTCCATGGCACCCAGCAGGACTGGTGTGAGCAAAGAAGATAACAACCCGTATGCAGAGTTTACAGCTAACCTGAAGCTCTCAGGATGAGGAACTGAGAGATTCCTCCAAAGTCACCTCTCTCTGCAGACCTAGAGAAAAACTATCTGAAGAAAAGCAGCTGCTACCCCTGCTAATGCTGAGGATGTGACTGTAATACAGGAATATTTGGGCAGGTTGTGTGGGGGCCTTCTCAGTCCGCAGCAGTTGTTTGCTGCAAGGAGGTATTGCCTCTGGATGGGGACAGCTCAGGGGAATGGTCCTCTCAGCAGAGCACATTTACGTCCAATTCCGGCAAAAAAGGTCATTCACAAGGAAACGGTATATGGTAACGTGCCCATGGGGAGAACTTGCAGCAGTTTCCCGTCTCGAGCGCAGCTGCTCCAAGGGCTGAGGAGAGCTCGACTGCTTGCTGCGAGTCTGCTCATCAGCCTTCATGAACAACTGCGGCTTCCTCGTGCCTTCGGCAGCTAAAAAACGATTTCACACAAGTGAAACAACCCCAGATCTCACGAAGAAGGACCATGCCCAGGGGCTGGGTAGGTGAGGCATTGCCCCACACTAAGGTGATGGTCTCAGACCCCAGTTCAGCTTTGTACCACCAGTGCCACTGACTCTTCCCAAGAAACTTGTCTGATCAAAAATCTTGTCTCTGCATCTTTTCTAATTCCCCTTGCATCCCCTCGCTGTTTATCCTGTTAAGCCAAAGCACAAATGCCACGGAGTGGTTGGGACCAGTGAAAAGCTTTTGGGAGACAGAGCTGGCTGCGCTTTTGGGACTGGTTATATAAGGGGAGTACGTGTCAGCTGGACCACCCAGAGAAACGCTTCCCAACAGTGAGAAACTCGAGTGGGGATTACATACTACAACTGTGGATTCCTTCAGCTTTTGAGCTGACACTGAATTTACTGGGGAGGAGATGAAGGAGAGATGGCAAGAAACAAGAAAGACCTAGCAACAAACATGCCAGGGAAAGCAGCTCTGATTATTTCTCAGCCAGTCACTCAGAGAGCAAAGATATGCAGCTCTTCAAGCAGCCTATTTAACACTGGCACTGCACAGTAAAGGGAAGCTTGCCAGCATATTTCATTAAAATACCTTTCCATCAGCTAATAATCATTCTCTGTGTTTTAACAGCTCTTCCCCTCCAAGATATCCAAGTAAACCCATAAATGTCAGCTCAACCTTGGGAGAGAAGTATTCTTAGAGCTGTTTTACACATGGGTAAATGTAGAGACAGAGAGATGTTCCCCCAAAGTCCTGTGTTATTGCCCTAGCCCTGCACGACAGCAAGTCTTTATGCATGAAGCCAGATAACCAAGTGGCTGTTTGCATATGGATGGCTTGAGTTAGTGGCTGAGCCAGGAATCAAATCCAGGACTGGTGACTCTTATTCACTGCTTTTCCCCTTCTAATAAAACTTTCCACAGATGCTTTGGATAAGAAGTTATATGCCAAATTCCAGGAATAAGTAAATTGGAAACAAATGCGCTGTGTGACCTAGTAAGTGTGTTTACAAGAGGACTACTGCTACCATTGCTGTAACAACGATCGGATGCATGAAGAGATCTGAAATCGGATGAGCAGCACCTTGGTTCTCTATTCCCCCTACTGAAGCCCCATGCAGTTATTCAGCTTCTGAATAACAACATCAAATATTTATTTTTTCCGAGTCAGAAGAATACTCATCTTCCTTGATTTTTGACTATGGTCCAGCCAAATAAATTTCCCAGTAACTTGGAATTTTCCTGATGGTGAAACAAGTACCCGTGTTACCCATGCACCATATTTCATTTAGTCTAAATTGTTGAGAACAGACAAAAACCCAGAGCTATTAATCTGCTTGAAAATAGGGAAACTTTTGCTGTCCAGTCCAAACAGAAATTGTTCATACTAAATACTGTTGTTGATATCACCTTTAAAAAGAGTACATAAAGGGGATTTCTCCAGTACTGTGCACATGTCACCATTCATTTTTTCTAAGTTATGTGACCTTATAACAGGTTGCTTCATTACAATGGGCCATGCTCTGTTCTTAAGAGCTAAGGTTCCCCAAATGCACATGGAAACAGATGACAGTAATAAAAACAATAATAATAATGGCATTATGTGGTGGATCAAAATCTTGATCCTAACAGGGAATGGTATGAAATACATATGGGCTTTCAAAGGTAACCTTCAAGGCATCCAAAGCTATAGACAGTGCAGGGAGGAGCAATTTCTCCACCAAAATACATAAATTACCGTGAAAAAAACCACCCTGAATGTATTCCATGAACTTGGAGCCTTCGTTCTCACGTACTGCTATTGCAGAATAGCCATGAGGCTAGCTGACAGCAGTGGAAACTCCTTCTCACCTGGGAACAGAGACGTGTTTGCTACGGAACAAGGACCAAGCTCAGAAAGAAGGTGCTCTCCTGCCACAGGGTTAAACCAGCCGAGGAGCCGGGCAGCACTGGGGCCTGAAAAGGTGCCACCACCTTAAAGGCTTTTCAAGGCAGGCATTGTGGGGAGCCCAGTGGCTTGGGTTCGTGTCTACCGCTGACATATGCTCCCAATGCCATCAGAGAGACCCAGAAGAGCCTGCGTGCTCTAAGCCCAAAGCGTTTCACAATTACATTATCTGATATTTCCGTTCCAGCCTCTCTGGAGACACTGATGTCCGTCTTCTACCCTCAGAGGCAGATAAGTAGGAAACCACACACATTTCTGGTAAAGCTGGATGTAATCCCATATCAGAGGAAGCCTCTGATGTTTTAATATTTAGGGGTTTTTCCCCCCTGACTTTAAAAAGACCCCAAAGCCACAAATGTATAGAGATGTTTTCTCTATAAGGGGATTCCTCTCAGGGAGCTGCCTTGGTTTGCAAAAGGGAGGCCAGAGGGGATCCCAAGGCCACTGGAAGACGCCTGATTATATCATTAAGCCGCTATAAGATGCCCAGTCTTTGCCTAATGGCAACGTGCCTTGCACAAAGTATCTCCAAGGTCGTACTTTCAGGAGACCATGAGCTAGGTTTTCAGGGCACCAGGTGAAAGTGTTGCAGGTACACGTGCTAAGGAACAGCTTCTGTGTGTCCTTAATGTGATGGGGCTGCAGCCTTAACAGATAAGAGGAGCCAGAACAGTACAGAGCATCTTATCTAGTCAGGGTCAAGCTGGCTGGAGAGGACACAATGTCAAAACAGTAACCCACGTGCTCAGTGCCTGGTGACATGCACAAATATCATTTGTTATCAGTACTGATGTCCAACCCATCTTTTAATCTGCTGCTCAACCTGGCTGAGAGCCCACGGCAGGGAGTTCCCCAGCCTGACTGCCCTTTTCACTGCCTGCACTCCTTTTTCTCAACCAGACGGAGAAAGGACAGGAGAGGAAATGATAATGTGTTTTTCCTTCCATTGAGACCAATGGCCAGAGGAAGCACCACCTTTTAAATTAGCTGTCATTTGGAAGCAGTCACAGGATTCCCGGCAGAGCGACTCTCCACCCCAGATCTACTCCAGCATTACAAGTACAATCAAGGCCACCCGGACGCCTGACGCAATGTGATGCACAGATGTTGATAAATTCTCCCATGTGAAAAAAATATTAAGTCGTTACAAACAAAACAGCCTCATAAACAGAGCTTAGGAAACTATGATAAATCAAGGTAGTTAGGCAGCAGAGTTGGTACAAGCCGCTGTCTCAGCTAATGCAGATTGAGAGTTCAACACATGCTGCGTAGATCAGCATTTTAAACGCATACCGTTTACCGGCCTTAATGAATACTAAAAGCTCAATAAGCAGGAGCCAGAGCCACTCAGACATGGCTTCGTACAGATGTCAGCGGCATTGTCTTTCATTTTATTTGCTAACGAGTTATCGATAGCAGTAATTTGCTGCTGATAATGCTGCAGGTTATAAAAGAGAAAAATTAACAAGTTCTGTTAAATGAGGAAACGGGGTCTTACACCCTGCTTCATCCTGGCATGTGAGCTGATGCGAGCCAGAGTTGCAAGCAGTGAAGGTGTCAATGTCCCTGGTGGCAGCAGAGCCACCGTGGCGCTCACCATGGCCAACCACCTCTGGGATGCTTGGCCATGGCCCCAGGCACAGCTGCTCCCTGCCAGCAGGGAGGGCACTGATGAATCTGCTGATATTAGCCCAGCTCTAAGTACTACTGAAAGGGACAGAAAGAAAAGAGGCAAAACAACGTGGTCTGTGCGTAATAAAGCTGCAGGCTGAGTTCACCCTGCTGCAGCATTAGGTGGGACTCCTCATCCCAGGTTACATCCTCATAACTGGACTCTGCAGAAAGTGAAGAGCAGGGTTTAAGCTGGGGACTCTGACAGACCTTAGCTCTAGTCCTGACCCAACTGCTGCCTTCCCCAGGACTTGACTGACTTCTCAGTTGTGCTGTTACCAATATTGAACTTCATCCTCAGCCATCTGAGGGAATACATATACATTAATATAGGCACTGACCTGCCCAGCTCACTGTGAGAACTGATTTCATGCTGTTCATAAAGAGCATCAAGGAGGAAACCCCAGGCACATGCAAAATATTGTTATTTTTATGTATTGCAGTTAATGGATGGTATTTTTGATGTTAAATAAATAAATAAATGCAAAAGGCGAAATAATCCCAGAGAGCAACTCCTGGCCAAGGAGGGAAAGCATTAGGAAGGCAGTGGTGGCCTTTGCCTGGGCAGGGCAGGAGGGGATGGCTGGTGACAAGGCATGGCCTGGAGGCTGGTGTCTTCAGCAGCTCTTACCCAACACCCAGGCTCACATGTGCGGTGATTTTTAGCAAATCTGCATCCGTTCACCAATCTCTGAGGTAGATGCTGTAAAACATATTCTATTTTGTAGGTCAAATGAAGTTCAGTCATTTGCTAAGTACCCTGAACTCCTGGGATGAAAGCAGTGTTGATCAGTCCCTGAAGTGCTAGCTCAAACTGATGCTCGGTGCTGAGCTGGGCAAACCTCCAGTGACATGCAAAGTCAATAGGGTGCTGCCTGAAGAAAAACACTCGGGAACCTCAGCGCTAGGTGCTGGCAAAATAAAATACTATCATTATGGTTCTTAGTGTTAATGAAGGTCCAACCCTTTCAGTCCCTCAGAGAAAAGGTGGTAAGTAAGTGCATAGTGTTAGTGCTGATGTTTTGGTAACATAACAGATAAGCTGTGTGTCCATCAACTAGCATTTCTGTAGGGCACCATGGTGTACAGCAAACTCTGCCGTAATGGTCACCATGAGGGAGGTGAGGGAATGCTCAGGAGGTACTGGAGAGCTCTTCTACTAACTTGGTTGCTTGGAGTACCCTGAGACCCAAAGATCTGGCATTTTGTTCATTTAGATATATGCAGCTGTGCAGAGGACAGTGTGGCTTTTATTTATCCTCATGTTAGTGCGCTCATCCCTTCTAAGGATGCAGGTCTCAGGCTTCTGGGAAAAGCATCATGGAGTTGTCCTACTTTCCAGTTATTTTTCTATAAAAGGCAGTCACACTGATCCACTTTTTCCCTGTTGAAAGTGAATGGGTATCCCCAGCACTCAGCCTGAGGAAAAACAGGGTCAGAGTGTTTTGCAGTTCGCAACTCGTGGTCTTCAAGTCCAGTGCCTGGCTGTGACTCTCACTGGCGGGTCCTTGGTGCCAGAACAGCTCATGGCTCTTCAGGGACTCAAAGCGACGGTCACTGTGACACACAGAAAAAAGGAAAATACAGTTGCAGATGTCATCTCGGGGCAGGGAAGAGCAGGTTGCAGGAGGTTTTCCAGCCTGCCCATGCTGGCTGCCGAGCACGGTCTGTGGCTCTCTGCTTGGCTGGCCCACGAGCTGCTCCATGCCCATTTCTCTGCTTTGTTCCTCATATCCTTCCAGTAGGATGAGCTACGTCTCAGGACACTCGATGAAGAGGCTCCTGTGGCTGTGCTGGAGCCGAGGCCAATTCTGCTTACCACCTTCTGCTGGCAAACCACGTCCAGATTGTGGCTGAAACATGGGGCAAAAAACCACACCCACCAACCAGTCTCTCCATGCATGTCTGGGTTTCACCTTCAGTTGTCTTCTTTTACACTTTTTAATTTTAATTTAGGTTAATTAATGCATTAGTGTTTATAGCTGTGGATTTATAGGTTTAGTTACCATTAGTAAAACCCTGACATTATGGACATCATGGAGAACTACAGCCAGGCTGCCGCTTGCTCTCTGCATGTCTGCCACCACAGGCAAGTTACGGGATATAGAGAGTTTGGATCGTAACCAACACAGGCAAGAGGCAGCTTCCAAGAACTAATTTAATTGTGAAATTTTTTATTTTCCCTCCCCCATTTGCTGTTTGTGGTGCTTATGGAAATTAATTTAAAAGTATTGTGCAATTAAGAAAAAATTAATAGTTTCCTTCCCCTTGAACTGAGAGCTTTCTTCTGAGCGGAGGGAGAGGTTTGTGAACATGTCTTTTCTTTTTAGGGGGCTGAATAGATGCTTCTATCCTCTCATGTTTTAATTAATTTTTCTATAGTTGCTTCATTAATTGATATTTATGTATTGCTTGTTGTGCATAAATTCTGGAAACAGCACGTAAGAGAATGTTCTCATTACAGCTCTACAAATGCTTGGCCAATACTGGAATATTAATAATTGGAGTTGCATGGAAAAGTACAGTTTCTTGCCCTTTCTCTGAAGTTTCTGTCCCATACAGTGCCTTCAGGGAATAAACAGTTGCTTCAAGAAAGACATTTTTTTGTGTGCTGCAAGAATACTATGTCTGTGGAAGTAAACGCCAAACCGATGAGAATGCAGCTGAAGTACAGCCTGTGTAGCACTGAGTTTTGTAGGTCCTATAAAACTAAATATGGACAGAAAGCATCTTCCTGTGCGCACCTTTCCCAGGCATCACAGCTACAGTTTGGCAAAGCATCCCTCCACCACCCAGATGTGCGAGCATCCCCGCATGCTTACACGTGTCCCCCTGCCCAGATGCTGAAGTATGTGCCTCTCGGTGCCCGTGTGCTCAGTAAGTCAGCGCCCCGGCCCCAGGGGCAACTGCAAGCACAGCGCTTGCCTGCAGCACCTCTGCTCATGCCGAAATCACTCAGCGCAGTGGGTGTTCCCTACAGCTGAAAATCAAGGTCTGATGTAGTTCTTTTCAATGCTCATGAGCTGTCCCTAGGTTGACACTTCTCTGTTGGATCACAGCTAAAAAAATCTCCCCCACAGAGCAATCAGCCAGTGTCCTCTAAAGGCGTGCGGTCTGCTCAATAGAGGCAAGTTATGATCTGCCCATGGAGCTATTGTTATTTGAGATTTTATTAATCATTTACTACATTTTATGAGGTTAGTCACCCGCATCGTCTCTGTGCTGACACAATAATTTACCACTACAAGGATGAAAAATAAAATAAAATATCATTTACTGGCATCTCTCAATGCTCTTACCAGGTTACTAAGGCAGCTGGTAGAGAGCGATTTCTGCTGGGGAATCAAAATAAAACAAAAAGGGATGATGAGGCACAACCAAAAGGGTATCACTGAAGATCAGTTTTATACCGAAGCATGTGATAATCAATTATTCAGAAACATGGCGCTGAACTATCTCTCCCCATGGGTTTATAGACCTCTCACTGGCTTAGCTCTGGTAACAGTTATCCAGAGATGTGTAAGGGTATCACTGGAGGCCACAAGAGGACACTGACATTAGACACAAAAAGTAGATAAGAAGGATATTAGAAAGCACAGAACTAGCTCGTGTCCTGCTGTAAACGTTTATTACTCCATCAAGGTCAATGGTATCTCTGCCAGCTCTCACCAGCTGTGGGCTGGACCCACAAGCTATCACACAGGACTCAGGAAGGAGAGCACCCCACCCGACAGAAGCAGCCTGGGTTGGATTCATGATGCTCCCTTTCAAGCTGGGAGCAACAAATAGGGCTAAGCTACAGGCACACAACAACCATTCTCACAGCTTGGCTTCCTGTAGCAGGACACTCAGGGAAATGCAGGACAACATCTCATTTGTCTGTGGACAGGACATGGACACAGCTGGCATGGCGGGTGAGCAGGGTGCTGCAGCGTACACCCAGGGGATATAGCTGGGCAGGAGCTTTGAGTCTCCTTGAAAGCATTTTTCAAAATAATTGATAAATTATTTATCAACTATAAATGGCCAGGATAAATCTGTTGGTAAGCAGCAGTGCAGCAGTTAGTTTTGACAACCGTAACCAACAATTTACAGCAGCTGGTAGACCACCATTAAGGATATTACTCACTTATTCTCCTAATATAATACTTAAAGAATAACAAACAATCGCCCCAAACTCTCCCTATTCAGGAGGCTGTCTCCTCCTGGCTCCCCATGACTTCAGTCTCTAGCTTCTGAAGCAGTGCACGCCATTGAGCGCTGCCATTTCTTGCTGCTCTGGGTATTTCCCAGGCAATGGATATTCACAGCCCCTGGCTCATTGCTGACATGGCAACAAAGCACAGGATTTCTCCCCAGCTGTGGCTGCTGAGGTCTTGGCAGCAGTGGTAGCCTCTTGAAAGAGTGACCGGAGAGGTATAGCAGCCATGGTGATGCATGACGCCGACCTCTGCCCCACCAGCCAGCAAAACACTGCTTCTCCTTCCTGCAGCATGTAAGGAGAAGTGACAATTCATTCTCCAGACCCGCTCCAGGGGCTCCTCCTGCAAAGGGGCAGAGTAGCTCGGCTGCTGACAGCGAGAGAGATGTCTGTCTTGCCTGCAGGCGGACAGTAAGGCTGGGCATTGGAGGGACAGAAACATGCTGAAACAGACGAACAGCCCTTCCCCCACTTCAAGCACTGATATAAAAAATATGCAAAAGTCACATACTTTGCAAACGTAGAGCCTTCCTAGCAATGATTAGCTTCTAAACATTCCCCTGTCCTGTATAATAAATGAACAGCATAGTACATGTTATGAGAATAATTCATTATTCATCATGAATAACAAATGAAGGGAATAATTTACCATCCACTAATCTCTAAAAGGGCCTTGCTTCTTTTTTAATCATGTAGGGGTGCTGAGTGCCAAGGAAGAGGTCCATGTTCGGTCACAGAGACCCTGTGGCTGCTGCTGCTGGGTAGATGCCCTGGCCTCGAGGCTGGCACGCTGATGCTGTTTGATGGTGGTACCATGACACAACCTGTGTGTCACCTTTTGTGTGGATAAGGACAGTGGTGCACCTCTGATATCCCTTCCACCCCCACACTCTTTCCTGAGCCCATCTGTCTCCATGTACGACAGTCACATACCTGAGCATGTTACACCCCTGCAGCCCTGGCAAAGCCTCTAGTACGCTGCTGTGCTTTGACATGACAAAGAGCCCTGAGGTGTCAAAACAGCAATCAAAGGCATAATCACATGGGTTAAAAGGGAGAATATTTTTTGGCCTCATCAGCTTTGTGGTGCGTGCAACACCTGCGCTACCTGCCTTGTTGGGCAGGGGGATACAATCCTCCCACCACGTTCAGCATTGCAGCCTGAATCCAGCCTTGCTCCCCACTACCACCCATCTGCCAGGGTTTCCCCCTCTTTGCTTCCCTGCAAGGAGCTCTCCTTTTCCTATTTCCCAATATAAGATTTCCTTTTCCTTGTCCACAGCCAATCTGTTCTGGTGTTGCCTGTGTCCCACAAAGATCACAGTGCTGGACTGCTCCTCTGTGGGATTTATCCCCTTGCCAAAGCTTCCCTCTTTTCCCTTCTCCTGGATACCAAGGAGCCCCCCAGCCCCTTTCTTTGGGAGCTTAATACTGCTGACTTCTTGGGAGTAGCATTTGTGGACTCATTTCTTTGTTATCTCTGCTGATTATTATTTGTTTATTGCTATTCCTTCTCTTGTATTCCCCCAGTGCTCCAGATGACAGACAGCACATAAATCACTGTAATGGAGCACAGCGAACAGAGACGAAGGTATACAAATTGTGTGTGTGTGTGTGTGTGTGCTGGCAGATAAGGAGTGTTGGTGGATCCTTTTGGTGCCTTTCACAGCCAGGAGCCACATTGCACAGCGAACGCAAGGAAACTGTGCTCCCAGCCCAGGCACCCACTACATCCCTGACTGTTAAGGACAATGAGGAAATACCCTTGAGAAATGGGTCCCCCCAAAAAATCACTCCATATACCACGCTTGCCAGCTGTCCTGGGACACCACCAAACCCTGCAGATTGTTTTCACGTGTGAGTTGTTTAAAAAAAACCCCTAAATATGCATGTGCAGCCAGTAGACCTGAATATAAAAACTAAAATTCTGCATTATGATTTTAGGAAAAGTTATCATTTTTTATTCTAACCTTTCACCTGTATTATTGCTCCTGGATGTGAGTAAGCACCAAAACATAAAGGGTAGTTAAAAGCATCTGTCTATTACACTGTAACTGCCCTCATGTGAATTTAGCTTGGTGAGTACATTTAATGTTTTCCAATGATTTCAGCTCCAAGTTTTGCTAAACTTGCAATTTTTGAGACTATTTTTGAGTAAAGACTTCCATAGGATAATCAAGATAATGTTGGCAAACTGACTTATGACCTCCAATATCTCAAAATATTCACAAACCTGCTGACTAACATGGTATATTTCTGGCTCCGTGGACTTTCCAACCGTAAATGGAGTGATTAGCGACAAAGAGGGGATTTATATTTAAATCAGCATGAGCTAATGAAACTCTGGTGTGTGCCGATAGCGGCCTCAGAAGAATATGATGTGGTGCTGTGCTGAGGAGTGTTTGATGCCTTGCTGGCTGCCACTCTCCATAAAGCCCCACCACCCCAGCAGTATCTGGACTTCTCTCACCCACCCAGCTACCAGGAATAGGAGCATCAAAATCACGCAACATCTCCAGTCTAATGACATTTAACCAGGGAGCTGAGACGATCAGATCCCCAGAAGCCTAGAAGACGCTTGCTGAAGAGAAGTGAGACAAGAAAAGTCACACCAAGCACTGCAGCTATCTATCAGCCTTTCTGGGCTGCTCTTTTCCTCAGGGCAGCATAGAAGGATTTTTCAATCTTGTCATTCCTTACACATACCTTCTGGCTCTGGAGGACTGCCAGATTTTCATGCGTGTGCATGATTTTATGGCTAGATCCCACACAACCTACCTGCAGGAAGCCAGCAAAGAGCTTCCTTAGATACCTGCAGAGACCTGCAGTTTAACAGGGTCCCTAAGATGATCCATAAAATGCATTTCCCAGGAAGCCCTGATTTACACAGTCTGCTTTAATAAGAATTAAAGCACTAATCTGAACACATGCGTGGAGGTATGAACTATGGTTTGACCCTCCACATATGTGCTCTTCAAAGACAGTGAGATGACCTAACTGATCCTGGCGCATAGCGTTGACCTGCCGAGTGGACCTTGGTGCGGGTTGAAGGAAAGTTTACTAACATTTTGACCCTTTTAATTGGCATTATGCCTTCTCAGGTTTTATTGGTCAGCTTTGAAGTCTAACCAGCTCCCTTGTGAGAAATTCATATTTGGCACGCTTGCATGAGACATAATGTGGTAACAGAGGTAGCTCTATATGTATGGTAATTTTCAGAGTTGAGTGACATTTTTCAAATGGATACGTTCGCTGAAAAATGCAGGAACCAACGGTATTTGTGAAAAAATTAGAAAGTGTACAAATGTTTCATTTTGACATGTCAAAAGAAATGGTTTGGAGATACAGAGACGTTTTGTTTCAAATCATCAAAACAAAATATTTTGACTTTTTGTTTTGAAACAAGCTTTGTTGTTTAAAAACTGACCTAAATTTTAGGAAAGGATTTTTTAAACCAGCATTATATAATCGGAAAAAAGCGCATTTCTTTTCCTGTTGAGGAAAATGCTTGTTTTTATGCATTTCCCCCCTAGTTTTGGATTTGAAACCAAACTGAAAAATCCATATTCATCTACCTTTCTCACTGTTAACACTCATGTCACATCTCCAGCTGCTAAAAGAAAGCAACATCTTCATCCAGCCACGCACCACTGCCATTATTGAACATTCCTGCTTTCACTGTGCAAAAAGGGGTTTGATAAAATGGAGATTTGTCCATGCTCCAAAGCATGGTGACATCCCAGGTACGTGCAACCGTGGGTGACTCGGTGGCCCTGGCACAGGACGTGGACATGCCTGACTGCGTCCCCACCATGGCTGCCTTCGGACCCCACTGCACCTGGGCTTGCCCTCTGCCAGGCGCTCTGCCCTTATCAGAGCTTTATTTAGCCAAGAGGGTTAATGAATAACTCCATGTTTTGCCAGTGAAATGAACCCTCTCTACTGTCTTATCTCTCGATCATGCGCAGCGAGAGAGCAGAAGAACAAAGAGGGATTTATTGTGTCCTCTGTTACTCACCACCTGAAATGGCTGATACGGCTCAGCAATGTGGCCGCACCACTTTTTAATGGCTAATTTATCTGCTTTCTGCTTCCCTTCCCACCCGTGAGTTTCGATTCCAAAAATAACTTTAATCAAAGAGTTGCTGTGCAGCCGGCTCTGTTTATGGCCAGCTTAGTTTCTGCTCCAGCTCTGGTGCTCTCAGACAGCTGCTTTGCTAGTGTTTAAGTGCACAGTCCTCCCCAGCAGCGCTCACTGCAGAGCAGGCACCCTCCGAAACCATCAGGCGCATTCTGGCCTTCAGGATGCTATGGACAGTGAGCGCCGGTGCCCCGTGCTGTGGAGCTGAAGGACCACGCAGACATCTCGTGGTGGTGGAGCTTTTCAGATGCTGCAACTCCCTGATATGCCTGAAGCCACCCAAGCCCTTGGGGGTATCCTTACACACTGTAAAACGCTGTTCATTAACAGCAGATGAGTTTGGGGGTCTAATATGCCCACAGACAGGATAGTTCACCTGTGTGCAAGAAAGGCTTATGAGCCACTTGCAATACTCACACATTCCTGCCTTGGGGGTGTCTGAGCATCAACAGAAGCACCTCCCATTGAATCCAGTGGAGCCAGGATTTCAGCCAGGATTCAACAGCTATTGAAACACCTAGTGTTCAGTCTCTCTACTTTCTGGGCCTTGGCCTCCCTGTCTGATTTGATTAAAAGCTCTTCTGCCCAAGCTCTCTCTGGACACTAGCCATTACAGCATTTTCATGATGGGGTAGCTGGACCCTGTTGCCACAGAAGCACATCCAGTACTTTCTCCCTTCCTCCCTGCATCCCTTTGGGAATTTGCTGCAAGATTCATGATTGTGAGGAATTCCTAATAAACAGCAATTTCCTATAGGTTGTTCTCATGCCCTTTGTGACACCAGAGCCTTCAGCCGCCTGTTTCTAGACTCTGCAGGACAAAAGGGATGCTTTAGTTACACCGGTGAGCAGGAAATCCAAATGCATTTCAGCGCCCCGCCCAGCACTGTGGTTAGCAACTTCTGGTTCATTCATAGTGCATTGCTAGTGACAGTTGCTTTTATTTTGGTTTATTCCCTTTTCCTTCTACCCCTCTCTGTTTCCTGTAACAACCCCAGGAGCAGAATGACACTTGGTGGCTGGGATGGAGCAGTGACATATATGCAGCGCAGGGCTCGGTGGCCAGCTGCAGTGACTCAGAGCACATGTAGCTGCTTTAAAAAAAAATCTTTCTCCAGGACATCGCAATTAAAAAATAAGTCCCAGTTCTACTATTATTCTCAGCCCAGGGCAATTGTACTGTGGTCTCCAGTGCAGCCAGCTCTGCCAGTCACTCCTGTGAAATATACTCAGTTTTCCTTCCAGTTTAGGGTTAACAAAAATTGAATTTGTGTGGCCAAATATAGTCAGAGATTTCATTCCCGTGAGGCCATGTCTGCATTATAGAATCCCAGTCTTCTTCACGTGAAAGAAAAATATAGCAGTCATAATTTTTTTATAAAATAATATCCCACTGAATTATGTTTCAGGGAAAAAGGGAGAGTTCGGGTTTTCCACTGTGATCACAGCAGCAAGGAATGCTCCAGCGAGGGAAAGGGAAATAGATGCAGAAGATACGTACACGGCAGTGTTGCCGCTGCTCATAGCTGAACTGGGACGGGTTTGGAGAACAGCATGCACTAGATAAATACCCAAAATTTTCAGAACTCTGCAAACCATGTTGGAGCGACACCTCAATCCTATATTTGTAAATGTGTAGTAACCAATTCTTCCAGAGGTATTCTCTGTCCTTGTTATTTCTTTTCCATTAACATCACCCACTCCTATATAGGGATGCTAATGAAGAGCGGGAGGTCTTCAATTTGATTTGTGGGCTTTCTCACTTTCCCCTTCCCAGATCGATCTCAGGATCATCCACTTGTGGATGATCCATAGATCTTAAAAAGGAGGCAGAAAACATCAGATCACTCACTCTCTCCCAATACTTTTCCCAGTGCTAATCCATAATGTTGAGGTACTAAACCATCGCTGCGTGTGCTGCCATGGAGTGAGCCTGGTGGGGCTGAGCCGGGGTGAGTGGGAGCAGGGCTTAGCCTGTGGCACGGGCAAACTGCCCTTGCAGCGCTATGTAGAGGAGGAAAACCTGGAAAAGCTGCTTTTAACACAGTAAGGTCTTGTGGAAAAACACTTGTCATCACACCCTGCATATGCCAGTGTTGATGTGTTTATTGTGGCTACATTAATAATTATGATCAACAGTAGCAATGAGCAATAATAATTAATAACACAGTGATCATGACATTAACAGTTGTGATCATTATTTCTGAACTTTTTAGATTTTTAGCAAGAATTTCAGTGCTAGGTATCTTACTGGGCAAATCTGCTTTTGCACTTGATGTTATAAGAAGTAGAAGTAGGGATTGCCTGTAACCTGTTTCCACATTATCTCCCCTAAACATGAAGGTAGGTATCATTAAATATGGATCTATATGTATATAACCAATCATGTAAAATAACTTTCATGGCCTGCAGTGGCATTTAGTAGGTAATAACTAAAATATAGTTCAGTCAAAATTATTGTTGAATAGTTTTAAATGTGACTTTTCCACGAGCTTTTTATTAAGAAGAAATAACCACATGAGGTTCCTAGGAGAGATATGGCTGTGGAGGGAGTGAGCAATCTGAAATACAAGTTTTCTGCCTTATCAGACTTCTTTTAAATGGCTTTTCTTCAAAATTACACAGAGTTTTGGAATTTCCCCTCCAAATTCTCTGTCTGCACTTTTGGCACTTGCTGTACCTATGTGGTTTCATCCCAGAAGGGTGCTGCAGACAAGTGTTGAATCTGCACAAATGTTTTCAAATCAAAACAGTTAAAGTGCTACTCTATTTCCCTGGTTCTCTGATGTTTAGAAATAAACATTGGCAGTGCTTATTTAGGGCATTTTGCAGCATTTCTGAGCATGTCAGCAGCATACTCTCTCCCAAACTGATGGAGCTTGCAATTTTGTTTGGTGACTGAAAAGTGCAGGCTTGGAAACACTATTTTAAAAAAAGTAAAAAAGGAAACTGAAGTACTGTGTGGAACACCTGCAGCAGCTATGTATTTAAGTCATGGCACCTTGATGGTCCCTAGGGACAGCTGGGAGCCGAGCCTCGTGCCAGCCCATGCTGGGGCTGGATGTGGCACAGCATCGCTCAGATCTTGCCATCAGACGAGTGCTGTTTCACATGTGCCCTCAGCTCTCTCCCTGTTTCTTTTCCCAGCTTTCCTGAATGTCCAGCCCCTTCCTTGCACCTCTTACTGTCTCCTACTTCTCTCACTGGAACATAGATTTTCCACACCCCACCTAATGCTATATGTAAAAACTCCTTGATATTCTTGCTCTTTGATGGCATCTTTTGCTGTCACCCAGAGAACAAATTCTAGTATCTAAATTACCAAAATTATTTTGTTTAATCATTCTCTACTTATCTTGCCTGTCTTGACTCCCTTCTTATAAGTCTGGGTTTACTCTTTTAAGATTTACTGCAACATACAAATTGTTCCTATTTGTATCTGTATGTGAAGTCAGTTGTGAGGTGTCTTGGGAAAATTTGCTTTAAAAATGTAATATGAAAATAAACAACATCAGGGAAAGCTAAGCTGGCTTATTGTCAATACATTTTCCACCTTAGGAGGTTTTCTTTTTTTGCGTCATTTACATTATTGCCTTATTTATAATATTGCGTTTTTCTGGGAATCACTCCAATGGCGGGACTAAAGGGTCATAATTTGATGGAATACAGTGACGGTGATGCCAGATAAAATGTGCACACACTGTTCCTTTCAGTTCGTGTTACTGAGATAGCAGGATGCTGGAGAAAATGGATGACCTACTTTTATCCTCTGCATTAGAAATACATTTTACAAGGTGGTGAGACTGTTTTAAAAATATATTCAAAATCTAAAGGGGGTTGTACCAGTGTCAACCCCGTGACTTCCATTTATATTGGTGTAAGTAAAATCAGAATCACAGAGTAAAGCTAAGGGGAAAAGTACAAACATTTTTGTGTCTGTGCCATAGCTCCACCCTACTATTCTTAGGAAACTTCATGTCCAGCTCTGCTATGAAATGTCATTCAGTCATCCTCAACTGCTTTTAGTTATATTAGTGGTGTTATTGTAGCTGTTTCATCTAAGGATATGACTGAAACAGCATTTATACAGAGAAGTAATATCATTTGTTGGACCAGCTGATACACTGACAAGCTTTTTGGCATACAAGCCTGAAAAAGGGTGTGTATGCCTGAAAACATATCAGCTTTTTTTTTCCTAAACTATCATTTTGTTCTAATAAAAGGTATTACCTCTCCCTGCAGACTTTGTCTCATTTAATTATATTAGCATTTAAAATCAGTGAACCAATTGCATAAGATAATTTGTTTTGTCCCCAAACCATGCTACTAGCTCCAGCTGGGGCCCTCTGTTTCCAAACTGCTTGAAAAGAACTAGAACACCAGGTTGCAATTATTACTGTGTACATATTAACTAATTTTAATAAAAAATATCAGAAAGAGCATAAAGCATCAGACTTTGGGCTTTGAAATAATCTTTGCCTTTGAGAGACAGGCCTGAGGCTCACAAGGGTTGTGTCTACATATACTTGTGGAAGGGCTGCCCTTGCCTGAGGGATGCAAAGTGACTGCTTTTGGTGCCAGCATTCGGTCTGGATGGGTCTCAGGTCTGATCCAGTGCAGCAGCTTTTGTATCTCCACCTTGCTGTATAATTGTTTTCATACTGACCCATTTCTCTGTCTGGAAGAAACCCAAAGCAGAAGCCCCAAAACACTTGAACTCATTGTATTTCAGCTCAAAATGAGCGAGAGACATCCAAAATCTTTAGCCAAAATAATTTCTTACCAAGTTTCCAGCCAAATTTGCAGGCTCAAGAGAGTCCATGAATCACAGATAAACAGCCAGTCATTTCCTGCATAACTTCGCTTCTAATTACAACCGGGCAAACATAATATATGGAGTCATTAATTGGTCAAAAATAACACTGGGAATTCAATGTAATGGGATCAATGCTTAGACGTGATGATGAGAAATAAAAGTATTCAGTGCATGGGCAAAACGTAAGCTGCTTGGCTAGCAAAATGAAAACAATTTTTAATGCTTCCTTGTACCTTGACTACACAGTGTTTAACTTCATGTTTGACTTTAAACCTTACAGAATGGCTTTGTTTTGGTCACGTGTACAGTGGCCTCCTCTTAACATTTATTCCTCAGGAGTAAGGATTTTGTTTAATGCAGAATTTGCGGACTGAAAGGATTAATCTTTTGCATGCCTTCTTCCTTGGAGAGTTTTTTAGAAGGAACGTATTTGTTTCATAGCTTTCTGAATATACATTTTGGTATAAGTTCTTGCTCCCTCTCTCCCCTTCTCCCCAGCTTGTTTACTCAAGGAATAAAAACTTGACCTTGACTTTAAGGTCTTTGGTGTTTCAGATTGTAAAGTCAGCAGAGAGTAAGGGGAAAAATCGATGTGAACCATATTAGACAAGTAGAAGAGTAATGCATAAGTGCTGGGAAGTCATCCTGGAAATGGAAACAACTGATGTAATTCTTAAAGGAGAGCATATCCCGCTGATGCATCTCTTGTGGTTAAAACCCCATATCCCACCTTCTCCTTTCTACACCCTGTTTCTCCCCAGCTGTCTAACACATCCTTGGGGCCACAAAAAGATGGGGACGCACCAGAGCCCACCTGAGGTACCCACCTCCACCGGGTGGGAACTGGAGTCAGGGGACAAAGAGGTGACCCACGTCTTCACCTCCCACCAGCTCTGCCTCTGCATTGTGACTCTGGATATTACAGGGGCCTTGTTAGCATCTCCAATAAAAAAGTACATCAAAAGAATCAATAAGACAGGTGAGAAAGGACAGCTCAGCAGATAACAGACATGACATTGTTAATGAGGATGTCAGTGATTGATAAGATTGTGTTTGTCACTAGTGGACTCACAAAGTACCCTGTCTGTACTGTGTTTGGGGAGAAACTCTGCTGTTTCCTTGCCGTTTCTCAATTCATGGAGTGATATCCTAGCTGAGCTGCCTTGGCATACTGTCGGGACATCGAGGTCAGGGAAGTAAAGTCATACTTCATCTACCAGACGTGCCTTTCCAGGAAACTGTACGAATCATTGCCATTTAAATGCAAATCATGTTTGGTTCAATATATTTAAATACCAGTGAAATGTCCTCAGCAATAATAGCAGACTGTTAATACATATGTGTATGAAATTCTTAATTAATTAGATGACATTAGAGTACCAGTTGTGTTCTCAAAACAGCTCAAAAGTACTCTTTTAAAGGGAATTAATATTTAATAGGAAAAAAATGCAATAGCTTCCTGAAGCCTAAATTAACTGCGTGTACCTTTATAGCTTTTACAAGTGTTTTACTCATAATTTAGTGTGCCAGGGAATTGCATCATAGGTGTTTTCTGTAACAGTGGGGGTGTGCCCTGGGAAGTGCACCAACCATCAGGCTTTTCCTCAGAGCCTGATTACCCTTCTTAAACAAGAAATTGCTGGAAGACTTCAGGAAAAATGTCTGTCTCCCTCGAAAACAACCTGGTGGAGGAAGGAGAAGGGGGATGGAGGAGCTGTAGCACCAAGCAAGGAGTAGACATACCCTCTTGGGCCTGGGTACCTCTTTGTAGGCAGGGGAGCCTATTCTGGCTCCCAGACCACTGCGTGCAGAGTCTCTACATGCATTGCAGGCAGTATGGCAGTGTTGGGGGCCAGCAGCACACACACATCTGAGATTTGTGCCCCCCAGCAGGAACCAAGTGCCACATTTCCCTATTTCACAGGATTATCAGATTAACATTCCCACAGCTGGAACACGTCGGGTAGCGTCCCAGATATTGCAAATGATGGTTCTGACCAAAGAACAGCCCTGTGCAAAGAACCTGAGAGGTTAATGCCCTGCATGTGAGAACAGTTGACTTGTCCTAGCGGTAATGGCCATTCCTCAAATAAATTAGACCCACATATGTACATCCTTATTTGCAAATAATCTATACGTGTCATCAAATACTTTCCATTTTCCTTGTTATGCAACAAAATTAAACAGAAGACAGCTACAGTGAACTTCAAGCTGAAGCCCCCTAAAAAAACATGCTATTGTGAAAAACATTGTTTAGGATAACTTGAGAAGCCAGCGGGTAAAATTCAGTCACTTTTTCCAGGGCAGAGAATTTATAGACTCTATCTTCAACACAAATAATCTCTATTGGATTCCCCTGCTTTTAAAATTGGGTTCCACTAACCTTTATTTATCATGCTTTCTCAGGACCACACAGATTAGACAAAAATAGCATGGCAGTCTCTTTTCTGTTTAAGCACATAAAACAAGTATGTACATCATCTAGCATTAAGAGTTTCAGGCATGGTTTTATTTCCGTAACCATTTCAGAGCCCCAGATGTTACTGCTTAAAGCCACCCCCTATACCAGCAGGGCTGCCTCAGTACTACTGTGTTATTTATAACACTAATAGTAGTAATAATAGAGAGTAGTTCTTAAGTTATCTCATATCTTTCTTCAATTTTGTTCTTGCAACACCATGTCAGGACATTTTGTCTGAGCTGATGGGAAGAAGGTGTATTGATTTTCTCAAGATTGCTGGCTTTTTCTCATCCTATTTAGTGCCAAGGGCTGGTATAAATTGAGCCAGGAGCACAGCACAGTGCAGCCATGGCCAGGCTGCACCGCGCCAGTGTTGGGGCTGCAGCAACGCCTGCTTGCTCAGACAGTTCACAGCAGGGACCTTGCTTGAAATCTTGGTGTATTTTTAGTTGAGCTATGTGAGGGATAAAAGTAGGGCATCAGCGCTCAGCAGAACTGTACAGACAGGTTTTGCATACGGAGCAAAACTGGAGAATGTGGTGGGGGTTGGGCTTTTTCTTCTTTTTCTTTCATTCTGCTGACTTCGCACAAAAGTTGAACATCAGGTTTTACCCAGTGAACTTACATGAGTTTGTACAGTAGATGCATCAGAGAAAAACCACCTGTTCAGAGCCAGAGAGGAATAAGCAGTCCTGCACCAGCCAGGTCTGCATCGCTGCCAGTGTCGGCAGGACCAATGACCCCATCGGGGAAGAGGGAGAGAGCCACGATTGTGAGAGGTTTCAGCACCTTCCTCAAGATACCCTCTAAGTGTTCGTGGCTGGGAAACCAAGCAAGGAAATCAGCATTGCCTGAGGTGCTTCCCTCTAGCCTTATTCTGTGGTTCAGAAAGCAATTCGAATGGAAAACGAAGGAAGTTTGAGGACAAATCAGAGAAGGAAAATAGGACCAATACAAGACAAGAAGTAGTTAAGGGACTGGAGTCTGGGCTTGAAAAACTCGTCAGTATCAGCATTTCTCCCCACCAAAAGGAAGCATTTTATTTTCCCTAGAAGGAGGCAAAATGAACAGCAGGGACTATTGTTGTGGCAAGAACACCTGGAGATGTGCTAAGCTGCAGCGAGAGCTTGCTGGCAGGGACAGCAATAGCATAATTTGCAGCAACATCTGCAGTTGGCCCAGCAACCATCTCTCCTCATTAATTAGTAGAAGCAGTAGGTTTACCAGACAGTCCCATTGGCTTTTGCCTTATTACTGTACCCCTTAGCTAATGAGCCATCCTCTTCGCTTCCTGCTGAGTGAGGTATATCCAGTCTGACCGCACAATGGGCACAGAAATACAGTGCGCATGAAAGAGGGTGACAGTGTTTACCATCATTTTGTGTATATACCCTATGGGTCATATTTACTACAACCACATGATTCAACAGCAGTAGTCTGTAGGCCTATGGAGATAATAGTAGAGGTTCATCAATGACGCCCCTGTCTCTCCCTGTGTGTCTAATTTTATGCTGCAAGGCATGCAACCATGTATGTATGATGCTGGCTTTAACTCTCTGAAATTATTTTGGATTTTATGTAATTTATTCACAATTCTGCCTTGGTCATCCAAGCTGACAAACACATCCTTTCACCTTGCCTCATTTTCTCAGACTGAAAATAAGAACCGTGACTTTGTCCTTCAGGAGCGATTTGGTTTCCACCAGTGAGACAGTGTCATAACCCAGCTCTGCTTAAACCCCATTTCCGCAACATAGTCCTGCTACGCAAGAAAGCAACATGCGGATCAGTACACAGGGACCCCCGGGCACCTTTGCCTGGCCATTACACACAATCTTCATTGAACACCACCCTGGTCGTGAATTACTGCCGCCAACAGAGAAATTAATACAAGGCAGAGGAAGGCAGCAAACTTTAGCAAGTCTCTGGCAAGCTCAGCTTTCTTGGCCAAGGTTGCACTTATGATCAAATGTCAACCCCTGGACATGGCTAAGGGACTGCAGGCTGTTACCTGGGGAGCTCCAGATCCTGGCACAAGACAGCTTCTATGAAGTCGTGGCTGCCTAGCCCTGTTGGTCATGCAGGCAGGATCCCATTTGCCTGCATACAGTGCCGAGCCTCAGGCAGTCTTGCTCAAGTCATTTCATGCACAGTTTAATTCTTTCCATAGTGGGGAGGGGGACTTATTCCAAGAACACCCGATCCAAAATGATCAAGGTGGCTTAATAACACAAGGCAAACGGCAGTGCTATGGCCCTGCTAGACAATAGCAAAACACATTCAGATACGCAGCTCAGACCTTGCTGCATTACACATGTAATTAGGTTGTTTCCATGGTAATGATCTAATTATGGTCTTCTTGGCTTTGTGTAATCACATTTGCTGCATTTTGGCAGAGCTGTTTTCCTTATTTTTGAACTGCAACACTTGGCAAGATGTTCTTTCTAAAGCCGAATAATAATTTTGCCTGATGGAAACCGACAAGTCTGTGAGTTTTTATTTAAAGCAGGGTTGAAGACACAAGGCAAGACAAAACTATATATATATATAGCATGTATATAATATATATGTATATATAAAGATGGATTTTTATCCCTGTAATTTCTATTGCTCCTTCCTTCCTACCTTTTTCTTCCCCTCCCCCCCGCCGCAAATGCTTAAAATAATGAATTGTAGCAGTAGCTCCCACGTGGGAGGGGAAACTCCAGAGACCTCTCTTCTGTTCCCAGGGTTAGTGATGGGCTGACCTTAGGGCATGAAATTTCACCTCTCCCTGCCTTATTTTCCCTGTCTGGGGATAATGATACTAACTTCACATGAGATGTATATGCAAAATGTGTATTATTTCTTCTAAGTTATTTTAGCTCCTGGTAAGCATGATACCTTAGAGACAGCTGGCGAAATCCTGGCCCTGTAGCAGGCCAAGGGCAAAACTCTTATTGATTTCCATAGTGCTGAAATTTCCCATGTGGCTGCTCAAACACCTTAGAAAAAATCAGACACAAAACCCAAATCTAGCAGCCTTGACCACTATGGATTCTCCACCCTGCTGCCCAGAGCTGAGCGAGCAAGGTGGTATTAGACTTTGGTGACACGTGCGATATCTCTCTTAGCTGCCACGGCACTGCAGGGGAATCTGGCTGCAGGATTTGTTGTTCACAAGTGAGATCCCCTATACCAAGCCCACCCCTCCCTACAGCTCGGTTTATTCCTCTGTGTTATAGGGCAGGTTTAGGGAGGTGCAGAGTTCAAGGCTCTGCTAGAGCCCATGCTCATAGGGATTTATCGTGCTCCATGCTCAGTTGTGCGGGAGAGGCACTTATTATAGTCTGTAATCTCTCCTAAGGCAACTCTCTCCTTGAAGTCAGCTGCAAGATCTGGCTGTTAGTTATCACTTATAAAGATTTTTAAAGCTTTCTTGCAAAACAAAAGATATATTTCTAACTTGAGCAATAAGGGATCTGGGGAAAGATAGGAGATGAAAGGTCAAGAAAGAGGAGCTTGTGAAATCACATTGGAGCAGAACTGCAGGTTGTAGTCAGCCAGGAGCTTGTATTGCAATCGACAAGGCTATTCACGGAAAGGTTTTTGATTAGTTGCCATGACAATAGGAAACACCTAAAAAAGATCTACAAAATGTTATATCGGCGTCAAGGCAAGAATTTAAGCCAAATCCTACACTCTGGTTATTCCTATGAGTTAGTAGCTTCCATAGTAGTATTGCTAAAGGAAGGATTTGGTCCTCTGAAGATTTGGGAAAACAGGTATGAAATGTAAATTATGATATAAAAAATTTGTGCCGTAAAGAATTCGCTGTGGAAGGATGTTGGAAATCTTGCAAATACTGTTTACAGCTCTTGCTTAGTGTACTAAATATGCACACAAGCAATGGAGTCCTCTGATTTTGATGAACAGGTGAGTGTGGCTGCTTTCTGAATGAATACAATATAACACCCACTCTGCACATCCTCTAGGGTCTAGGGATTGAAATTTCCATCTCTAAACCTTTACAGAGAGATTTCAAATCCAAAATGAGTGGCACTGAATTTCAAGGACCCAGCAAAAATAATTCTCTTTTGAAAGCAGTGTGTTCTCAAGATATCAGAGGTGAGAAGAAAACCTGGTGTTGCCATTTTTTGGAATGAATGATGATGTGAGGGTGTGTGGGGGGTTTCTTCATTTGATGTATCTTTGAGTACAGGATCCCTGGAGCTTACAGCAAGGACCAGAGACTGTCCTCTGCTGATTCTTTTTTTTCCTTTTTTTTTTTTTTTTTCAGAACTGACCATGCTGTTATCCCAGAGAAAGTAAGTTCTGCTATTGAGCCATATGCTTTCATGTCATGCTCTGCAGAGAATAAAACTAACTGTGATTAGTTATTGCCACTTAAGTTTTAGCGGATTGACACCTCTCAAATGCCAAGATATACCCAAATAAGCCCACAACAAATGCTTGTGAATGGACAGGCAATTGCACAGCAGTCATGGTGAAAGTCAAACAACAGCAGTGGAGTAGGGTGGGATTCAGGTCTGCTCTGTTGCTGCTCCTAGTCAGGTGAACACCTTTTCTGAGGACCTTTCAGCAGGTCACAGCTAATTGACTTCCACAGCTTCCCTGCAGAGGAGGAAAGTATGAAATATGTACCCTGCTGGAACATCGTTCTCCATTGATATACAGCCACCTCCTGGATGGGATGATATAGCAGCTGGTAAACACCATAGTTTTAGTAAGACATTGCGTGCCTCAGGTACTCTTCCTCTTCCTCCTCCCTTTTCAGCCAGCCAGGGGGAGGAAGAGGAGAGTGGCAATTGGCTGGAGGTCAGTGGACCCAAGGTTGAGACAGGAGAGCAAGCACTGGGGCTGGTGGGGGACCAAGCTGCAGCAACCCTGCCTGCTCAAGGCTGGGGCTTCCCAGAAACACTGCACCACCAGGCCCTCACTGGAAACCCTACAGAAAAGCCTTCAGCTGAGGGGCAGCCCAGCTCTACCAGAGAGTGCCTGGGGACAAGGGGTGAGCTGTCTGAAGGGGATGGGTTGGGTCCTCTCTGTATTTTGCCCATGCAATACAGCAGTGTATATACATGGGGTACACAACATAACCATGAGGGGTATCATCTCCTGCTTCTCTTCCTGTCTCCTCCCTAACCGCTCGGCAGCAGAAGGGACAGGCTTGTCTCCAGAGGGAATAATGGTATGCTAATGAGAGCCCTGTTCACTGAAACTGCTGGTTCTTGTACTTTGGCTGTGGTTGTAGTATTGGAGAACAAGAAGCAGCATATTTTACTGTGCGGGGTGCATAGATGCCCCTGCTGTGCAAAGCCTCACGTGCAAACTGCATTAACCACCACCTCTTGCCTTCAAGGTATTGTGCGTTTGTAGGACTAAAATCAGAGCTGAGGAGCCTGTCCTTTCCACAAGTCTGCAAATTTCATTAATGCCACCAAGGGGTTTACGCGTGCCTGCAGAAGAGACCAGACCCCCCAGTTTATTCTGCCCTTGTTTCCTTCTTTTGTAACCCAGATATTTGCATAATACAGAGTGGCAATGCCAAGTGCCGGGTGCCTCTGTTCCTGCTGCACAGGCTCCATATGCTGCCTATCTGTGTCAATCCCAGGGAGCTCTGCAGTTGCAGGAGGACAATCTTCAAACTGTATGTGTGTAAATTAGAGCCGACACTCTGCAGCTTTAATTCACGGACTGAACCTGATCCTTGCTCACACCCCACCCATCGGATAACCTTAACACCACGATCAATACAGCCAGATGATTACAACTAGTAGGAAAGCTAAGTGTATGTTTCCCATTTTTTTCATCAAAGCAAAGTCCTAGTGATATGTTCCTGCCAAGGCTTATACAATTCTCCTTTATTACACTGGGAGCTCACACAAGCCTAATACTGCATAATACTTTTTACATGAACACTCTCAACCAGAAATTCCCTCTCATCTAAATCTAGCTTGTCTATCTTGGTATGAATCTCTAATTCTGCATGTATAGGAGGGAAACTGTCCCTCTGTTTCCCTGTTGATCTAGTGCCAAATCCACTGATGTCAACAGCCAGAATGAGAATGATTCAGAAAAACTAAAAAATGATCCATGAGACTTCAGAGATTTCACCTTTGGGTTTCACGATCTAAAGATGGTTGATATAATTTCCCACTTTCTCCTGGTCAACCCAGATCTTGTTTCTCAAACATATGTTACCCTTTTGCTCTTTTCATATTTGCCTTGCTAATGGTGGAAAGAAGCTTGTCCTTTGCAGACGTGGCCTTAGGAAGAGATAACTGGCAAGCAGAAAGCCATTTCACACAATCCCAGGACGTGCAAGTCAACTTAGAGACACCCTGATTTTCCGTGTCAGGCAGAGCATGGAGGAGGACGCTGTTTCTGACCACAAAACATTGATTCCCAAGCTAAAAGGAAATGGAACCACTCAATGCACGGTGCCAAGTGAAACATGAACATTTTCCCCATTTTCACTTTAAATTATACAGAATCAACAAGGTCCACAAAGCATGGGTCAGGGTACCTTGATCAAGACCTAAGCAACATCTCAGACATCGACAAATCTCACCTCTGTGCACTGAAGCAATGCGAGTAGGTGAACCCTCTTCCTCTGAAGTATAATGTCCAGCTCTGACTTCTAGGATGTCTGGAGTTAAACAGCAGTAGTACCCCTGTAGTGGCAAAGAAGCAAAATGACTACGATCATTAATTGCACTGCTATAAATTCTCTGGTATGAGAAAGTTTCATCTGTGCACACAGTTGTGAAGAAGCCATCATGAACATGGACTGTAGCACACACACAGAGCATATGTACACACAGAGAGATCAATAGATTGCATATGGTGTATGTGGCGTAAATCATTACTTTTCTTGAAGGCTGTCACAAATCTGAGATGGATTGGGTGAGAAGAGTACTGGGGTAGTCTTTTAATTAGTCCACAGCTCAGCTGCATTGTAAAATTTACTCTCTGACATTGCATCCAAAATTTATAACCTTTTAAATCAAAGGAACATCTCAGACTCAAGAGTTTTTCCTAATCGGAGGTGTTAATGATAAGAGCACAAGCCTGAAAAAGGGACATGTTAGGCAATTATTCACAATATTCAGAACTGTTTCTCAGGCCAATGTGCTACCCTAAAAAAATTAATCTGGAAAATATATGGGGGTCCCAGTTGTCTTTCTCATATCCGTATATTAACTGCTTGGTGCTGCTGGAGGTGGTGTGATGGGAAAGCTGCAGGTTCCTTTCCAGGACTGCTTGTTAAATGAGCAGGGTATGGATGCTATAAGGCCTTCAGCTTCAGCACATACATTCTGGAGAGGAACATGTCTTGGTGAACACACCCAGGGCTTGGCAGCCTTAGTGAGCCCTAAACCTAAACCCTAGGAGGACAGGTACGGTACTGGCTTGAGAGGATTTGGAGTGATGTAGTAGATGACTGTGGCTTTTGGCCACATGGACATTTTGCTTCAATAAGACACACACTATCGTCTCTTGGCTTCTTGGCAGCTGTTGCCAGATTTGACATACCATTTGCTAGGACATGAAAGAGAAAGACATTATCTCCAAAGCTGGTTTGAAAAGATACTGAGTGCTTCTTATAGAAACAACTGTTCTCTGCAAAAGTTTATGTTGTGCAATAGCTTCTTACTGCAGGGCAGTTACACTGTACTTCTTTTTCATACATCAAAATGCTACGGAAACTGATGGCAAAAGCATAGTCAGAAAATCTTGTGCCACTGTCAGGAGCACAGGCCATCATGGGGGTAGTGTAGCAAGTGTCATTGCTACCTGAAAAGTAAATTATGCAAAAAGAGCCAGTATGTGATTGACTGGCAGGCAGTTGTTGGAAAGCATTTATAAAAATTTAACCTTTCTTCATCCCCCAGATCAAGTTGTTTTCAGTTATTTGGAAAAGTTTATTTTCAGTTTTCTCCAATTACAGGCTCTCTTGCAATGAGCTTTCCTTTCAAGCCACACAGTTCTTTCATATTGAAATTTTTCATTTGGAAAATGTCTAAAGGCACATTTCAGTCATTGAAAACACTTTTCCTTCAAAAATACTGAAAAATATTGCTTAAACCAGCCACTAAATATTTCAGTATCTGCTATTCAGTGATTTCTAAGCACAACTGTTGAAAGAGGCTTAACTATCACTACAGCAAATTAACCTGGAAAATCCCGTGCTCTTTAGCATAAGACCCAGGATAAGTGTCCAAAGTGAAAAGGCATGAACACGAGACTGGCTTTTGACACCGGGTATAGTCTTTTTTGTATTTATTACATCTGTACCCATACAGTAAATAGTAGATTAAAGTTTCCCAAATTAGATAGACCCCAAATAGTTTACAGGGTTTAAGTGGCCACTATGTTTGGTTTGTTCATTTGTGCTTTAATCAGCCCCAGATGGAAAGGATATTCCCCACCGTCTCAAGGGATTTGAGGCAACTACACTGCAGATTGTGGCCATTGTGGGTGAATGTGGCTTTGTCTGCAAAAAGTAGTGAAACTCCCTCGTCACATTTGGTGATGGCTTTTCTTTGTGGTTAACAGACTTTTCAATATTGCTAAAGAAAAGAAAGATATTTCGTGGATACTTTTCTGTATTTCCAGTAACCCTTTGCATTTTCAGAAAAGTGTCATAAGAAAAGCAAGTACAATGTTTTGCTAATTCAAGGTGCTGGTTGCAAAGGTCACATTGGCCCTGCTCCTGCAGGTCTGTATGTTCTGGGAAATGCCAGCTGCCTCCAGGGCATCTCAGCCTGCCCTGCCTGAAGGTGAGGCAGGAGGCTGTTGTAGGTTCCCAAGACCCCAGCCCATCTGGAAAGCCCAGCCTGCATTCCCTGACATGCCCCTGCCTGGGGAAGATTTTGCATCCATGAGGAGGGACCAGCAGAGGTGTGCGGTTTGGATGCTGCTGGCTGTGGGTAAAAGCCTGGCAGCAGTGGAGAGCCTGGGGGAAGCCCATTAGTTAAGAGCTGAGGCACCCAGTGCTGTTAGTGCTAACGCCTTCAGCACAGGACAGGGCTGCAATCAATTTCATAATAAATCAACCCCATTTTCTAATATGAACCAATTTATCTGCCAGGCTGACTTGCCAAACACTATTAGAGGCTGAGGTCAAACTGAAAAAGACATATCATGTTTTCAGCTTTTCCTCCTAACTTTGTATCTCCAAGGCACACTCCACAGTCACTGGTTCACATCTCTCTAACCTCCCTGGAGAATTCTCCTCCAGGAGACTTTCATTTATAGATGATGCAGACACAGGAGGAATTATATATTTAATGCCAGCCACTAACATGACAGCTTTAAGTCTGAAACTAGCACCTGTCTTTTGTCACCACTGTGCAGTATTTATAGAGACTGGATTAAAAGATTATTTGAAAGGCTTGATTTGCAGCAGAACCAAGAAAACCCTGCTTTACTACAACCAAGCCTATGTTATGATTTTTATCTGTGTTCATTTAGGCTACAGCTCTGGTGAAGACACCCAACTTAAAGAATTAGCTCTGGTAAACAAGATAGGAGAGAGATTTGAGATTGTTATTTATAGAAGGAATCGCACAGAGATGACTATAAAAATGATTAATACATAATAAATACGGATAGTATTAGTCTAAGCATATACAGAAGAAACAAAGGAATCTCTGCCTTGAATGGTCATTGTACAGCACAGCCCTGTAAAAAATTCACATATATGTGAGCAAGGAACTGGGAGCTGCTGGCAGCTGGGAGCCTTGGACTGCACCAGATGAAAACATACCGATGTTTAACTATTCATCTGACGTTACAGAGTGGCACAGTCAGCCCATTACCATTCCCAGATGAGCAGAGAATATCGATTATCCCATTCAGAACAGTTAAGGTGTTGCTGAGAGCAAGAATAATAATAATGGCATCAGCAGTTAGCATCCAGGGTGGGTATGCATGTGAGCCTGCATGTAAACAAAGGGTGAAAGGTGTCTTCTGAGGGAGGAGGAGTGGAAGATGGAATGAATGGTCTTAGTCTAAAGAAAATCTTGGGGACAGGATAATGTAACCACAACTGCGGGACAAAAAGGCATGGAGATGCAACAAGGCAGTTACAAATCAGATGCAGTCAGACATAAGGAATAAACTCTCTAACAACATGACGACTACCATGGCAGCAACACAAATGCCACCAGTTCCCAGTCTGAATCTAATGGCATCTCTGACAGCAGTGACACTTGCTCGACTTTTTCCATACTCATCCTGTAACTCCATGTTTGCACCGCTATTTCTATTAAACAAATGGAAATAGATTCCAAATTGCAGTTGGTGTACAAGGAAGCACTTCACAATTTACAATGAAGCCAACAAACCAGTCAGAACATTTTTTTTATCAAAAAAGAATAAAAATCACAAGGGCTAGCACTTCTAAAAAAGAAGACAGTCAAAGCACTGCAAATGCAAATCTGGGCGAAGCATAGCTGAACAAGAAGGTCACTCAGTAGAAATTTCAGTGACACAGGTAGTTACTGGAGATGCCGAGGAAAGTGGCTGATTCAACTTTTCCTTGCAATGGGAGTTCCCTCTGGTGCATTTATTTGAATTCTTTTGATTTTGCAGTTACAGCACTTACCTACTGGAAAATAGCTCAGAGTATTAGCAAGCCCAAACTCTTTTTATTCCTGGTATCTTACTTGAAACAAATATTCCTTAATATTCTTCCGTAATACTAATTTTTTTTTAGTTTTTCCAGGCAGAAAAGAAATGATCAAATCTGCAGTAAAGAGAATTACTTATGATGGGCTTTTAAAAAATTATGCACACAAAGGCGTAAAAGGAAGGATGTACTCTCTTAACCTTTCCCTTCCAAAGGAACTGACCTTCTTCTATCCTAGATTGTATTTAGCTGATGTACATCCTCAGATGCAAATATGATTTGATACAAAGCCTGCTGGACTCAGTGGAAGGATTTCCACTGGCATCCATCATCACTGAGCCAAGTTTATACTACTAATGAAATTTCCTAGATAGTAATAATAAACAATATCATGAGTGGCATTGCCTTTGTTTTAAGTCCAGGGACATAATATTAAATTTGGCACTACCTTAGAATTCCTGAAACTTTGGTCTAGAGGGCTTTCCATACTTAGCCATGAAGCTAACTACAATGCGAAAAAAGCAGCAGGGAAGCGGGCAAAATTGTGAAAGACTATTACCCACATTTTTAATGGAAGCACAATGAAAGGAATAGGTTCCACAGAGCAACTGCAAATTACTTCACCATGGCCTCACAGATTATAAGTGGTTTGTGCTGATGACTTGGGTATCAACAGCCAAGAAGATGCAATATCATTATTATTCAGAAATCTGACCCATGTGATTTTTACATAATATTAAAATGGAAAAATTGAAGAAAAATTATTTTGGGTTTTCATTAAGTTGGGGGTTTTGTTCCTCAAAATGTCTAAAAGTTAATATTCAGTTGACTAATGTCTGTTTCATCCCACCTCCAGGCTGAACTTTTGAAGGAATTAAAAATGGCAATTTTTATATCAAATAATTTAAAATACTGAAAAAAAAAAAAAAAAAGAAGAGTGAAATTTTCATGTCTGAATGCCAAAACTGATCATTTAAACTTTAGAAGCTAAATTTCATGCATGGCTTCTGTTCATTCAAATTGCATTTTCTGGGGACTTTCTTCTTGTCATCAAAAATGTAAGATGGGTGTGTATTTATTATGCACTACAACATATCCAGATGAGGGCAATGCTGTGGCTTTGTGTCAGCAGAGCAGGACAGGAGGCACAGAGGATGCAAACGAAGGCACACCTGGTGGCTGGGGATGCCACCTGGCTTTCTGAGCTGTGTCCCTGAGCAAAGGCTGGTTTCACCACTGGAGATAAGAGAAGCCCTGCTGACACCCCAGCTGCATTCACTTAATTTCAGCCCAGCACGGGTGCAGGGGTTGGGGCACCTATCACACAGCTGGATGGCCACAGTGACCCACTGTCCCACTGACTTCCACATGATGCTTGTTTGGGAAGTCACTCCTTATGACTAAGCACATCAGGAAACTCTGCAATAACAGTAAAATACCTGTTATGAAGCAAGTTGTAATTTCTTTCCCGATATAAACCTATCTGTAGAAAATGATCCCACAGCCACTTATATTAAACTGTCAGTGAGCACATCCCTTAAAAGCTTTTTATTCTGTTTTTAATTTATGGCGCTTGACAAGGAAGAGAATTGAATATCGCTGGTGCCGATTCTAGCGCAGCTCAGCTGATTCGCTCTGGCCGAGTGCTGGGCCAAGTGCCCGACAGCCCAAGCCATATATCCTGTTTTTTCATTAACAGATATTGTCACTCCACCACCTCTGCACTCTGTTTTTATCCAGCTACTGAGCTCTGGAAACCATTAGGTGTCTTTCTCCATTAAGCATTAAGAAGATGTACACATATTTGAGCAAGAAGTTTACTCTTGTTGCATGACATTTCCTCTCCTTTTTCCCCAAATATTCTCAGTTATCCCACAATGTTTTAGACACTTTGGGGTGGACAACACACTGGGAGTGCCTGTAGTCCTTCTGGCCATGGCGGCTGGGAAGGACATGATCTTAGTAGGGACTATGTACCACTCTCATCCAGAGCAGCTCACAGACCATGACCCCTTGGGCTCCATCAACTGCTTCGGGGAGACTGGTAAAAGATAACTAAGAAAGAAATCCTGCTTTCAGTTGGCTTCAATTTACTGCAACTGTAGCTGCAGCTCTACTAGAAATTGGTGTCTGCAATCAATAAAACTCAGAACGCAGAATCACCTTTAAATTTAAGGAGAAAAAGCCCAAACCTTGTGATACTCTGGAGGTGAGCCTGTGAGAAACTGCTGATAAATCCTGACTTTTTCAGGGGAAAATACCTGCGTGTTTTTAAGAGCATGGGCCCTGCTTCTGCTTGGTACAGGGGGAAACCAGCAGCATCGCCAAAGGGTCCCACATCTTCACTGCTATATGATCACTGCCACATCAGACGCTTCAATGTCAGAGCATCAGCTCATTACTAAGGGGAAAGAGCTTCCCTTAATTAGTACTACTTTCTGCTCAGTAGTTATTTAAGGAAGCAGTTTCTGAGGATTTTTTCTGCTGTGCACAGGACAGCTGAAGGTTTCTGCCCCAAGAGGCAGACACGGTCAGATACAGATATGGTGTGGGACACTGAATCTTGGCCGTGCCTCCTGAACTTCAGGAGCAAAACCCCAGCTTTAATTTCAGTGCAGTCGAGTGATGGCAGGAGACAAACAAGGAAATCCTCCTGCTCTGGGCAGCCAAGGAAGGCAAAGGAGATCACCCTGGCCTGTTCGCTAAGGAGAGGACAAGTCAATGCTCCCCTCCTGTAGCTATAACCACCCACCATGGTGTGCTGGATACCGTTATCTGTATGCTAAGGGAGGGTTGTTGGAGATGAAAGCTTCAAACAGTTTAGTGGGGCAGTACACTGGGGCCTCCCCTTGCATCCCTTCATTCGGTGTCAGGAGAAATGTGCCTGGGCTGGTTTTATTTATAAACCTGCAGTGAGTGTTGCAATCAGCTCCCTGTGCTAAATGTGGCTTTGGCAGATACTCTCGAGTTTCACTGAATCCCCTTTGGTTAGGGAAGGAGAGCATCTCAGACCGTCTGCCACCCTGGTTGCTCCGGTCAGCCTCAGCACATGGCTGCCCGCTGTCCCCAAAGGCTTTTGGCAGGACCATACTGCAGGCAGCCACACTGCTAGGAAGGCAGGAGAAAACTAGAAACAAAATTATCATGCAAAGAGCAGCTCAAAAAACGGGAGGTCAATCCCTGGTGCCCTGGGAGGGCCAGGCTGGTCGCTGCTTACAGCTTTGGGGATTTTGTTTTTTTGGTGCACCTGGGGCAGCACTTGCTGGACTGCCTGGGCTGGACATGGCTTTCAGAACATGGTGGTCTCCAAAAAGCAGGCAGAGGTGTTGGGAAATACAGAGGAGAAACCTGAGAGCATCAATGCGGCTGGGCTAAGAGACCTGGAAAACCTGCAAGACCCCAAAGACAGCAGTGAAACCACCATTCCCATGGCACATAGTTGTGCCTCTGCCGGAGGAAAACTTCTGAGGTTAAACTAAAAATGGAGGCATTTTTCTGCCACAAAGCTCTCTTTTGGGTCTGGGTAACCCAATCCACTTGCAGGGCCAACAGCAGCTCGTAGAAGTGTTTGGCAGATGGAAGGGGAGGGAAGTGAGGGAGAGTTCCAGGGACATGGTGGAGTGGAGGTGTCCCACCCAGCAAGTCATGTTTCCACCCCAGTTAGGTATCTTTCAATAGAGGGACAAAGGCGTACCAGTACAGATGCACCTCGTGGGATGCTCACATGGACTTTTCAGAAGCCTTATAGGGCTTGTTGGAGAGTGCCAACACTCAGTGTTTAAGAAATCACATCTTCCCCCTGCAAACCCCTCTAAAGAGCTGATGATGTCTGTGACTCAGTTCCCTCTGCAGTTCATAAGCAAATGTCTTATCTCCCAGATGTGCTATAAGAATAAATACATTAAAAATTGCAAGATACCCAGAAACACAGTCATTTGTGTCACATACGTTCTACAGATAGGAGAAAAAAAAGTCTCTAAAACAAAACTCAAGTGTATTTGCAAATGTTCATGAGCTTAGTATCCAAATGCCTCACAGCAGATCACCAGTGCACTCATTTCTGCAATAGCAGGAAATGCCAGCATCTCTGTGCTGGCTGCTCTTCATTTATAGTGAATGGCTCAAACAATGGGGGATTCCCAGCAGATTTGGGAGTTGACAGTGATGCCCCAGGTGCTGCAGGTTTTTCTTGCAGCACCATGGTGCTCCCAGCGCTTGGACCTGGCAGTGAGCTGCCTATGATCACTGGCATGGGGTGCTCCCAGCACCTCAGATGCCAACTGCTCCTGGATAACCACCGCTGGCAGCCAACAGAGACAAGCCCAGGCTGCCTCTGGCATTGGGGAGCCATGACAGACTCTTGGAGATGTCTATGTGCCTCCAGTTCCCGGTGACAAATCTAGTTCAAAGTTGATACAGAGGCACACCTATGTGATACGTGTTGTATATTTTAGCTTTACTTCACCATTTCTTGAGTACTCATTACAACTAAAATCAAGAAGAATTTTCACACCTTTGTAATTTTCCCTGCCTATACATTAATTAGCAATGGAAATATATTAATTCTTTCATCAGCAAAAAGGAGACATCTGTCCTCCCCAATATTTGTTGGCTTCCAACCTCACCCTGATGGTCCTAGTCTCTTACTGCTCTCTCTTGAAAATACTGCATATTTCAACAGCTTTCTAATGTAGGCAGGAAAACATAGAACTTCTTACAGACTGTGTGGCTTCCAGGCTAAACGTTCATACTCCTCTGTCCTGAGTCTGAAATGAAACCCGAGATGAAGCACGATGCTCAGACACCCGCCTAGAAACGATGAGGCAGTGCGGCCAGGGCAGAGCCTCTCTGGTTGCCAAACTGATGGGCTACCAGCAGCCCCACCAGGAAATGATTGATTAGTTTTGCCTTTGCCATCTGTTAATTAGCTAAGGGAATTGGACTGCAGATACGGGTAGCTGCCTGAAAGGAGGAAAGCAACCGAAGACATTGGCACCCTCAGGTCAGTGCTGACAACACACAGCAGCATTGGAAGATCCCGGTGACTCAGCCATCATGAGGACCAGTTCACGGGTCACATTTTCTCCAGTCGGAGCCACTTGCTACCTGTGCTCTGCAGCCTTCATGCTGAGAAAGGGAAAGAAAGAAGAGAGGCTGCCCCAGTGCTTGAGTGACTTTAAAATTAAAATTACTGAATTCATAAACGCCTACATGTTTACACTGCTATTGTCAGAGTAGGGGACTGCAGGATCACCTTGGGGTTGAAATTCAGCCCTCGGCTGCACCCAGGCCTTAATACGTGCTGAACGGCATGGGCAAGTGAAGGGCAGGGTTTGGTGCCAGAACTGGATATAATTTCATGTGTTATGTCCACTTGATTCCCTACTTAGAAATTATAAAAATGTACTGTATTTTAAAACTGCAGTCATAAGACAGCAGTTTCCATCTGAATAATAATGAAACACACTCCAAGGTTATGCTGGGACTTCGCTGGCAGTATTAGAGATCAGTTCAAAGCTACAGAAGAAAAAATATATTGCACTAATAAGTGTTCCTCTTTATAAGTTCCCCTTCAGGAGTAATTAAATGTGACTTCTTTTTTTTTTTCTTTTAGATGGCTGATTTGTGGGATAGCTGTCATGTTTTTGTCTGAGTCTTGAAAAAGAGAACTTGAAGATCTGAGATATTTAAAGAGAATAACAACATACCCTGGGGAGAATTCCCACCTGGCCACAGAGGAGCTGCCACTGGGGAAACACGCTGCCAGGTCCACGAGTGAGGGCCTGAGGGTGGGTTTCAACATACCACAGAAAAAGTGCACGGGCCTGACGCTGCACCCTCTTCCTCGGGGAGCACAGCTCAGGGGCTCCTTTGGCTCTTGTGTCTGTACCTCCCACGGAAATGCTTCCAGAAATGGCAGGTGCAACCTTTTGGGGTTTTGGGAAGATTCTGAATTGCTGGGAAGGCAGCACCCTGTGCCCTTGTGTAGCCGTGCAGATGAACCCAGTTGTGCACCCAGGGGATGTGCCCAGGAATGGACCTGGGGGTGCACTGGGGATACAGCTAGGGGGTGCACCCAGGAAAGCATCAGGGATGCACCCAGGAATGCACTGGAGGTGCACCCACCAAGCATCTTGCCTCTCTTTTTACCTTGATTGAACAGATGTCTTTTAATCTAACAACAGGGAGTCCTATGTAAACATTAAGCATCACTAGGGGTGATGTTTTGAATGCAATAAATTACAAAACAACTGCATGAAACCCATTATAATTACTCCTTTTTGGCTCAGCAAACTACATCCACCCTTCTCCAGCTCCCCAATAGGCGTTCCCCATCCATGAAGGTTGTATGTCATCATCAGCAATATGCAATCGTCACCAACTGCTCTACCTGGATCAGGAGATGAACAACTGCTGCTCCAGACATCTGTGCTGGAAGTTGGGTAAGAACTGGGAGAAGAACCCAGGACTGGGGGGCTGAACCTGTGAGTCTTTTCTGCAGAAGAACAACAGGTTTGACCTCCTGGCTGCTGGGGTGGGTAGGCAGGAGATGAGGAGACCAGACGGGGCTCCGGAGCATTTTATGCCACTGAGGCCAAAGGAATCGGTGTGGGGGCTGGGAGGGAAAAGCTTGATTCTGGCTTTCACAGTCCTATATCCACACAATTAAGGTCAGGGGCTTATCTCACTCGGTGTTATTTCTATTTGTTTATTTATTATTTTCTTAACGGCTTCGCTTCAGGGCTGGATGGCTGCATTTGAGCCCTGCAAGCTGCTGATTTTGCAATCTCCTCTCTCTGGTGCAAGTGTTTTGTTTATTTTTTCAGGCATGTGTTATTTCAATGTTTGTTTATATCTCCTGTATCAATCAGTGAAACAGTCTCAAGAAACAAGGCCAGGCCAATGAGAAACATGCAGGTTTTGTTTGGACCGAGATACAGCATTCCTGAAAGTTGGCTGCACCTCAGAAAGACTCTGCAAATAATAGTATTTACTGCTCTCCACCTTGCAAACAGAGCTCAAACCCAGGCTTTTCCCACTGGTGGCTGTTAAACTTGATGGGGAGGGTGGAGGTGATTAACCCCTGGCTTCCTTCACTTTACTAGCTCTTTAAATAGTAAAGAATTCCTTTTCTGGGCCAAGCCTGAGAGTAGACTTGGGTGACCCATCACCCTTTTACGGTCTTTCATTCCTGCTGAGGGCTGGTGCTTGGTACCCCGCTAACAGGATAGGAGCATCTGTGGATGAAACCAGGTCTTTGTTGTGAACAGATCTGTGTACATCTGTTTCCCCCTGCCTGTTCCCTCCCTACCATGGGAAAAAAATACAGTCTGTTCAGTCTCATTTCCAGGTGCCCTGCACAAGCAATGGGATCAAACTGCCTACATGTCAGATACTCAACCCCAGCATCCGAATCCTGAACTGATAGTACAAGGAGGGAGGGGCTGCCAAGTCTGGAAGATGGGCTTGGTACCCTCGGCTGTGCTTGGCTGCTGCCAAAGAGCACAGAATTAATTTTCCACGTGCTCAGCTCCAAGCAGTGTCATTCACACTAGCGGGGCTGGTAATGAACCTGTGCACTCAGCAGCCTCTGTAAAAGCTCTCCCCAGCTGCTGAGGTGGGGATCTGATTTGCAGGCAGTGAGGTGGAGATGCAGGGAGCAGGACCACTGCCACTGGTGCTTATGGAGCAGGAGAGGACCCAACCTGTATTTTATTTTTGGACTTGAGATTTTCATCTCCCTGAATTAAAACAAGAGATCTTCCAAAAAACAAAGATGGGGAAAGTCTACAACTGCTGGAGAGGTCAAAGAAATGGGTTTCCTAACAGGAATGTGACAGCGGAAGGATTTACAGCTGAAGGCTTAAGGACATGTGCACATTGGTGTTTGAGATGGATGTAAAAGGACATAAATACCAGTTAAAATGTACTCTAATATAAAAGCCAGGCATACTTGAATCATTACATTTCAAACAAAGCAATTGTCAATTCCCCAGCAATTTACATTTAAATGCATAATAATAATTCTTATGCTAAATTATCTATTTCCAGTGTAGTCCTTACTCAGAGTGTCTGTGAGGGGGGAGGAGAGGCAGGCTACAGTTTAAGTTGTGAATAGCCACTGGTCTGGGAGAGCTATGCTGTATGGTCAAGATGAGTGACCTATATTTTGGCTTTTCCTCAGACATACGGGGACAGTCACACTTTCAGCAGAGAAACCCAGAAACGTTTTCACCTCCAAAGCCCAGAGGAGGTGGGTAGATCTGGAAAAACAGGATCAAGATCTACACGTTATGGGGTACCAGAGCATCTAATAATACAACATTTTTAGACAGAGGCAGGCCCCTCACCAGATAGAAAGGACTTCTCCTATTCCATGCTCAAAACCAACCTCTCTCCCAGAACTCTGCTCACTGCAACATATTTCTGTTAACAAGATAAGACTTGCTGTAACATCAGCCCTGCCTACACGTCATCCACTGCCTGCTTCCCATCTGTTAGTCTTGATATTTCCTTAATCTCTTTCTCTTACACAGCTCCATGAATAGTTCCCCTCCATAGCACAGGGAGTGAAATTGGAGAACGCAACATTGCTCTCTGGGAAAGGCATATATTGGTTTGAAATGAGACGCTTAAAGGCCCAGGCAGGATGGTTGTTCCCTCAGACAGCACAGAAAAATGCAATGAGAAAATGGAGGGAGAGTTGAATTTGAAGTGTCTGTTCTTTAATTATAAATGTTCTTCCTCCAAACAGCTTTTCTTAACAGCTGGTCATCAATTACACAGAGTTACTGAGGTTTTCAGACAGGAGATCAATAAATGGGATTTTTTTTTGGCCAGGAGAAGCCATTACATAATGGCTGTGTTTCTTCCCTCTGCTTGCTGAGCTATCAGAAACTGGCAAGCGTTCAAGACAGTAAGACTATTCTTAGACAAGGGGCACAGCATCAAGCTCAGCAGCAGTAGCATGGTCTCTGACACCCTGACCCCGGGAGGGCAGCCCAGCAGGGCTGGTGCAGTACAGGGCACCTCAGCCCCCTGGGAAGGGCATGGAGCTGGATGTGGCTTTTGGAGGATGTATGCTAATGAAACAACAGCCTCAGTGCAGTGGCATGTCTGTGTTGCATTTAAAAATGTGCCAGATCTAAAAAAAAAAAAACTAACAGTGGCAGGGAAAGATGAACAGCCTTCCAGAGCTACCTACTGCTCCACATAGCAAACCTCGCAATGAGAGGGGGAATAAATGCCTGTAGTGTAACAACATAAGAACTGTACACACCTTTGCTGTCTGATTTGAATGGATTATTTGCAGTGAAATTGAGGCTATCTGCACAAAAAAGGGAGAGATACTTTTTCACATACTGCTGCCTTTGCTGTGTGCTCCATATAAATCAGGCTGATGCTGTGTGTTTTAAATGGAGAATCACATCTGCATCTTTGCAGATGACCTGTCTCACACAGACATGACACATAAGCATTTCTAGAGAAATTTCGGTGACCTACTATCACGCCATAAACCATCTGGCTACCTCTATAGTAGCAGAGCTTAAAAATAAAGCAACTCCCTTTATGATCTGTGGCTTATAAAAAAAATAAAACTCTGTAGATGGGTTGTGCTGCCACAACCCCAAGCCGTCACGTGCCAGCCCAGAGCCGCAGCAGCATGCTCCTGTCGCAGCCAGTGCTACGGGGGATAATGGATTTGTCAGCTCCTCATGACATAGCACTGCTGTACGGGATGGTGTGCTCGCACCCACGCACGTCTATCAGCCCTTCATCAGGTGAGAGCAAGCAGGATCAGGCTCATTAGGTTATGCTTGATAGAAACACGAACCCAAGAAAAAGCAAATTTCCCCCTGCCAGGTGCTGAGCAGGCGAAATGCACCTATTCCACTTTGGCCAGTCATCAGTGGCATCAAGCAAGGAGGGCAGGACCAGGGCGGACTGAGAACCCAGCCTGAAACCACTCCTGTGAGCATCACCAGCAAGATCCCCAGCAGGGTGGTCCTCAAAGGCATTCAGCAAAGAAATGCAAAAACCAGAAAAAAACAAAAATATTTCATGGCCCAAACACTACAGGAGACAGAGTTCAAGCTGCCAGAAAGGCCTAGTGCTCCAGGGAGGAATGAAAAGATGTATTTCAAAGCACAGCAATAAAAGCACATTACAGCACCTGAGCCAAAACGTGCTCTCAGTTCACCTTCCAGTGTAAGATCCAGAACAACGCTTGGACAATATCCACACATATAAAGGTTTAGTTTCAGAAACACAGACTTTCAAGGATTTTTCCCAGTACAACAAGCTGGGGCACAAAGGCGTTTGTGGTATTGGCTTTTCCCCAGGGGTCTTGCTGTGATAGTCCCAGGCGTTACGTAGCCCACGACTTCCTTGTCTGACCCGTGAACAAAGCAAGTACAATTCAGTCATCTTGTATCTGACAGCTATTCTACTTGTCTGTGCAGCTATTTTCCATAAAATAAGTATGGCATCTACTGCTAAGTAGTCAGTGAATCCTGTTTGCAAGCAAGATAATTAACACAACCCCTTGAAGAAAACTAGCCAAATGTTAGAAATAGCCCCTCAAGCAGAGGCTTTACAAAGCAAGTGCACATTGCAGGAACGGCAGTGGCCTCTGTGATAACATTTCCAAAATTAATTCATACTGAATAAATTGCACAATAAACCAGGTTGATAGCAATGCTTTTCTCCGGGCCAAGGTAATGTTTATTGCCATTATCATATCTGGTACATAAGTGGAAGGGAACATGCAGTGGTGTTGGTTTGAATAGGCAAATTACGCTTTATAGTGAGACTAAAGGAAGAGATAGACGTGTTTGGAGAAGGGGGAAAACAGTAATCTGAAGTGGTCCCGAGGTCATGCCAGACCTGTTTTTTAGGGGAGCTCAAGAAAAGCCTTTTTCTTAAAGGGGAAAAGGTAGATCCTCCCAGGTGTGGGCAGTGACAGCATCCCTGCAGTATCCACAAGAGAGACCCAGCCTGCAGCAGTTCATCCTGGCCTGGGGGGGTCCCAGCAGCCCCCTGGGAGCCTTTGGCACCAGCCCCACTGCAGACCCACAACCCTTTAGACCAGAAGCAGAAGCAACTGTCCTGCACACATCACACATTTCTCAGGCTCCTTCCCAGCCTGCGACACACATGCATTTTTTAGTCTGCTCTGGGTCACCCACATTTATTTTTTCCCTGAAGAGGAGAAAAAATAAATTAATGAAACATTGCAGCATGTAAGACACCTTCCCCCTCGCCGCCTGGCTGCTTCTCCTGTGAAGACTGCCAGTGCTTCACCTCCTATTTGATGTATATTCAGCAGAAGATAGGGAGGCACGGTAGTTTCTGTGGGACAGCAAAAATGAAAGGGAGCAGCAGAGACAGAAAAAAAAAAAAAAAAAAAAGAAAAAAAAGATCTTACAGCTCTTTGATGGCGCTGGCTCTTTGTTTGAGGTATACAAAAAAAAGCCCAACCTGCTGAAGGATTTGTCTGCTCGAGATAATAACCTTTTCAGAAGACTTGTCTCACCTTTCAAACACGAAATTCCTCAGAAGGGATCCCACCTCTCACACAGCCCCTAAGAAATGGGGTTATTTTTGGTCAAGGCTGAGATTCTCTTCTGAGTCCTTTTTCCCCCAGTTCTGACACATGACCACCACTCACCCACAGGGAGGAAGCCACCCTCGTTGAGCTGCATGTGGAGGTGGGCTGGAGAAGGGGCCTTCTGCCCCAAGCATGGTTGCAGGCATGTGCAGGAAGCAGCCTTGGGAGGATGGGATGGGTTGTCCCCACTGCAGAACCCAAACATCTGTGTGCAAGAGACAAGAAGCAAGCAGGCAAGCAGATGGCCAGATATTCATGGGGCGTAGATCAGCAAATTGTCCCCAGACTTATACCCTGCGAGGTCATGGATGTGTGCTGCCTCACAGGCTGCCGAGAAAGAGTTAAATTCAGTGATTCAGCAGACGTCTGCTCAGCTCCCAGGAAAGCTCCTCTGCTCAGAAGATTTATGTCAGCCTTGAAAGAAGAGGACCACATCAAACTAAAGCCAATCAGCAGCATTTTGGGAAAATATCATCTTCTCCCTGAACTTGTGAGAATTTCCTCATTATATTTGCTATTTTTTTGTCTTATTGTGACACAATTCTGCAAACTTCCAGTCCTGGGAATAACTGCAAAACATTTAAATCATTCTCTTTTCTCCAACGTTTGGATGTTAAAGTACTTTACCAGCATTCATGGGTGTAAGCCAAGATTTTCAAAAGCAACTATTGATTCTAGGTGCCTGTGTTGCTGGATGCCTCCCTTCACGTCAAATTTCTGTAACAACGCTTCATTTTCAGAGGTGCTGGAGTACCCAACCTCCGTAGATTAAGTCAGAGAAACAAAACCACTCATCACTTTTGAAAGCCTGACCTTTAATCTGACAATACCTTTACAGAGTCTGATTACTGGAGAGGAGGATCGTCAGGAGTTGGGGAATACATCCAAGGTCATGCAAGAAGGCTGGGACAAGCCAGGCGTGGCGTAAACGTTGTTCAAAATCACCTTAATTGCAAGACCATTCTTCTTCTTGTGTTAGCTCCAGTAGAAAAGAAATACCTTTGCAGGGAAAGGTCATTATTTTCATGACAAAAAGAGTTTTTAAGGAGAAAAAAGGTACTGTTGGCACCTAAAAATAAATCAACTAGCTTTTGATTGTTCTTTGGTTTTATTTTAGCTTTTTGGGAAAACAACAAAGATATTGAGGCAAAAGCTGAAAACAAATTTGGGATCAAACTGCATTTTGCCAGAAGGTCAAGCCCCAAGTCCTGACAGAGTCTGGCAAATAAAGACAACTTGGCTGATACAAATGACCCAGCAAATGAAGCATGTGAAGAAAAATTGTAGTAATCAAAAGTGCTCTCTAGTCTCATTTATTTATTTTTTTAACATATGACAATGATGCAAAGGTAGAAAAAAGATATGACATTTAAGCTTTAAAATCATCAATACTGTCCTGGAAAGGGACTGACTGATGGATGGGTTAATTAACTATCCATTACAGGTATGTCCAGCACAGTGCACACCAGATCAGCTGCTGGCCAATGCCACACGCAGTGCTAGAAAGATTTCATACAAAGAGGTTTGGAGCAGGGAAAGCGGTTCCTGCTTAAATAACTCCTAATGGAAGACTGTTTGAACAGTGATGAGAGGCTTTCATGCGCCTTCAGCATGGTGAAAGAGCTTAAAACGTGAACTCTCAGCTCTCTCCTGGCCAGAAAAGATGAATGAAGGTTGTCATTGTTCAAGGCATCATCACCATCAGAAGAAATTTTAGACTCTGCTGGGAAGGGGAAGCAGTTTTTCATCTGAGAAGCGTTATCTATTGTGCAGAGCTCTATTCACAATAAAGATTTTATTCTGCAGAGAGACACTAAAGCTCATTCTTGCCCCACTTGTGCTTCACCTGGCTGCTCCGGTGGCATAGGTGGGCTCTGCAGGACACCTGAAGGACATGTTGACAACACCCCTGCAGTGGGAGAGCAGCCTTGGTGGTCCTAGACTATGCTGCTTAGCTGTGGGCTGCAGGATGATGCAAGGACAGAGGAAAGCCATAGAACCTCTGTGTGCAGGGCTGTGCAACCTAACGGCAGCTCTGGGAAGCATTCTGTGAGTTAGAGCAGCTGCAAAGTCTGCACTAACACATATCATGTGTCACTTTGGCCTTCCCATAAGCCAGAATCTAGAAGAAGAAAAGTTATTAGAAAGTTACTTTTGCTTTTCCCTTCCTTGGCTGCAAACTTCTATGCCACATCCCTCAGGGAATACAGCATAAAGTGGGATACAAAGGCAGGATTTAGCCCATTGCAGTGCAGTGGCCAGGAAGAACAGATTTAGAGACTAGTGATACTTCTTTGGTGCCTGCCTCTAAGGTGAGCTGTTGATACAAAATGTGATTTGAACGCAGACTAGTTCTTGGATGACTTCTGCAGTCCTGACTGCTCAGAAAACTCTTTCCTTGTCCTTTTCTGCTCATATTAATCAAATTTTTGTCACTTAATGTCCCACAGAGTGTGATGGCCTCACTTGGACCTCTGTACCTGGGTGTACGGTAACATGGTTCTCCATCTTCCCTGGTGAAACAGATTCCTAGGACAATGGATGCCAGTCATCATTAGTTCTCCTTCTGAATGAATTGACTGTAACAAGACTTGACCACAGATGCATTTTTAGCAGATTGAGGCCCATACTTTCAGATCCAGATACCTTTGCATGTACAGTCCAGCTGTAGGCTTATACCAAGGTAATTTGTAGCTATTTCTCAGACAGGGATTCCACATCTCTCTTAAAAAAATTACAGGATTAACACTGGCCATGTATAGAAAAGTAGTGGAATGAAGGAAAGGGATTGATGGGCTCTGAATTTCCCATCTGCTGGCGATTAGTTTGTGACAGGATGGTCTGATAGTTGTTCCAAGGGAGAAGTGCACAGCACAGAGCATTTCCAAGAATACAACTTTCTTTCCAGGAATGAATTTTAATGTTTGACCATTTCAAATTAACCTGCCATGAGGCCCCCACAGCATGCACTCACAAACAGCAAGTTCTTCACTCATGGGAAAAAACACAGGCTTTTGAATTCTACGTTTGACTGTAAGATCTGAAATCTGTAATTCTTCTGCTAAGCTTAGGAGAACATGGCAGCGGTGCAGGAGACCAGCAGAAGCTGAGAAACCTTTTGCTGGCAGCAGCCAGAGCAGAAACAAACCAGGCAGCCTGAAAATTAACCAGAACAGTGCACACTTCTCAGCAAACCAAGCAATTATTCGTACAATGGAAAGACATTTGGTAATGGATGAGCAAATAGTTTTGCATAGCTAATGAGCCTGAAAATTGCAAAGGAGAAAGCACGGAGGAACTTGTTTCTGTGTGTTATTAATTTGTTCAGTGCTGGTGCAGGCCCTTGCAAAGTGACTTGCTTTGACCCCTCCAGCTGCAGATGCCTAAAAAGCAGCAGGAAAGCCGCATAAGCCCTGGCCCTCCAGCAAAGCATGAGAAGTTCCGGGGACTAAAAACACTGAACCTTATTGGTATCCTCACTCCTGTAAGGAAAAAGACCCAGCAGGGAAAGTATAACCTGAGGAGACTGTACTGCTTGTCTGCACTCCACCCGCAGCAAACCTTCCTCGTCTCAAGTGCCAAGAAGCGTTTTCACACCTATCATTCCACATCTCCTGCAGGTCAGTCAATAACGCCAAGGAAAGGTGAAGTGTCAGGAGCAGGATGCAAGTTGTATCAGCCCTGAATGGGGCATTGGCACAGGGACATCAGGCATGTGAGATAGGCAAGCAAGGGAACAGAAGAATAGCTGCTCTCCCAAACCTGTCTCCATCTCACATGGTGATGGGGTACAACAAATTTGCCTCAGTAGCACCCCAGTCCCACCCCTGTGCCCAGCTGCACAGATGTGCTGCGACATCAGCTCCTGGGAGATATGGTGGATCTGGCCTCACTGTTTTTACAGAGAAGACTAAAGGTAATTGAACAAAATCTGTTTCTGATTAAAGAGATTATATCTCATAGAGCGTTTTTTAAAATTGCACTTAAATGGCTTTTATGTAGCTTGTTATTTTGCAATATGATTAACACCAAGGTGGATTGAATTACCTGTTAATTCAACACATAATTTGCTGGTGCCTCCATGTGCCATCAAGGGTATATTTAAAGGCGTCTTGACAACGGATCCATAGAGCACACAATATGGACATCATTACTTAAGAAGATACATCCCCAAAGAGATGCATGACATTAACCCCATCTGTAGATGAGTAATCAGAGCTAAATCAGGAATGTTCCTTTTCAATCTAAAAGAAATGGTGCCCTATAAATTCCACATACAAAAATCCTAGTAATTTACCACCTGATTAAACTGTAGTGATTTTTTTATACAGCAGTTTTGCTGCAATATTTTATCTTGGGATCCTAAAAAAAAGATTTACAGCTCTGAATGCAGCACTCCTGCTTGGAATAATCAATACTGATTTTAATATACTTTTTAAAAGATTTATTTCCTTGTTGCAGAAAAGATTTAAATTGCAGAGTGCCAAGAACTGATGAATTATGATTTAGGGCCAAATCTGTTTCACTTGGAAGAATGGTGATTTTAAATTCAATGAAGTTTCTCTGATGAGTAGAACAAGGAAGTTTTGGCCCATATTTTTCTTGAAAACCCACCAATAAAATAATTATCTTGTCACACTGACAGCCACATATATTTATGGCTGGAAAGCATCACGCCCTGGAGACATGTGACAAACATGCACTTTCTCTGCAGCTCTTCTCCAAACGCTGCTTTGTGCTGTGTCTGAACAAGGGTGGAAGAAGCGCCCAGGAACGTGGCTGTCAGGTTACAACAAGTGAGCACTAGCTCCATCGCCCAAGTGTGTTTACTTTGTGTACCTCAAGAATATTTTTTAAGATTTTGATTTTAAATGCCCTGTAACAGGGAGGATGGTGACACTTTCCTCGTTGCTGCACATAGAGATCAGGTGAAATCCTAGCCAGGGGACACCAGCATCTCCTCACTTCATTGCCCTCCTCTCACCCGAGCGATTAATACTCTATATCCACAAAACGATAGTTAGATAAAAACCTCGTATTTAATCTTGTCCATCCCCAAGCAGTTCATGATTGCTCCCAAGAGTCTATTCATGAGTGCTTTGTTCAGTCGAGTTTTAAATGACTCAAGAGCTGATAGGGACTCCACCACCTCCCGTAGGAGATAAATCAGTACACTTAAATAAAAGACAAGATGGTATCTAGCATGCTGTTTCTACAACATTTGCCATTAGTTCTTACCCCAAGGCAAGCATGAAATAAACATTCCCTGCTCCCAGGTTAACTGCCTGCCTTTCGTTTGGTACAGTGTGGTACGGATTATGCTATCATCAACATACAAAATTAACTTCTACCCAATGCTGACAGAGACACATTTAACATACATAGTTTGGCACCACATCCAGCATTAATTTCCCAGTCCCAGACACAAGGAACGGAAAAGCTTTATTAGATCACTTGGTCCTGCTCACTGTTAGGCAGATGATTTACTCCTTAGTGACAGCCTCTGGAGTTTTCTCCAGCCTGATTTGCAAAATCCTGCAGCATGAGGATCACCTCCCTGTGGACTGTACATTTTTCTTCACATTTATATTTACATTTGTATTTTCTGCATCTTTCTTAAAATCACCCTTATTTTTTTCTAACTGCACTTCTAGGATTCCCTCTCATTAATTCCTCCCCCACTCTTTTTTTTTTTTCTTCCCCTGCTATATGATTTTTCACAAGTTAACCCATCCAACTCCCCATAATGACTGTGAGCTTCTCAGATTCTACTTCAACTAATTGATTTCTTTCTTATGCAGAGACCTGAAAGCTGTAAGTGGCATCTCTAGCAGGTTCCCCATGGCCAGTGGGGCAGGAGACCTGCCCCTGTGATAATGCCTTTGCTATGTCCTTCCTCCATCAGGGCCAGACCCCAAAGGTACACGGAGCTCCCTGTTTCCACCAGCCCTCATCCAGCACCCTTGCTTCTTTCTGTGATGAGACCTGCCCCTATGATAATGCCTTTGCTATGTCCTTCTTCTGTCAAGGCCACATCCCAAAGGTATGCTGAGCTCCTTATTTCCACCAGCTCTCTTCCAGCACCCTTGCTCTTTTCTGTTGTGAGACAAAGTATTTCTCTTCACATGGATTAACTGCAATTTTCCTGTTTTTAATGTTAATGTTATTTTACTCTAACCACATTTTCCTTCATATCTAGGCAATTACAAGACAATTCACAGCAAATTTTCATGGGGATAGTTCATTACGTACTAGAAAATGTACAATAATGAAGCGTGAAAAACATGGCAGCTTGCAATGGCGTTTGCTTTTCAGACTGTGAATAAAAGTAGGGAAATAGTGTTCTGTAGAGCCTGGAAAGTATTTGAATTGGGAAAGAGCAATATTATTTAAAAAAAAAAAAATAAAAAAAAAGGGCAGATACTTCTCAAATAAATTATGGTGTGACTAATGATGTATCGATTCTATTTTTTAATTCCTCTTATAGCATTTCAATTACCTTTTAATTTTCATGATGGTACAGTCACCAAAAAATGAGATTCTAGCATGTGGCTGGAAATCCATGGTTTCACAATATATATATTTTAAGTGTTTGCTTAGTGCAAAAGAAAAACAAAATTTGGTACCTCAAGGGTTAAATCAAATTCATAAATACTGATCCTGCTCTCTGAATAAGCACCTTGTGCTGAAACTGTCCTTCCTCAGTGGATGATCAAACATTGTGATGACAAATTGGTGTATCTCAGACCAGGTGCTCAAGTCAAAAGACGCTTTCAGAAGGACAAATCTCAGGGAGGAAATAAATGCCTCTAATCACCCTGGGCTCTCCTACATGAGCAAGCTCTTCAGCACATACAGACAGAGCAGGCACTGTTACAAGAAATTGTGCAGCAAGCTTGCCTCAAGCATTCCTCTCTCCCACAGGCTGTATAATAAATGCAAGAAATGATTCAAAAGGGCCATTCTTGCTTCCCTCAGACATATTTTGCTAAACCGCAGCAATAAAGATCAACTCTACCAAACAGTTTCTTTTTTTCCTGCCTCATGTCTTTCTGCATCTATCAACATTAGACTATGTCTAAAGAGTGGGTTGCGTATTTTACAGCTCCTCACAATGGGGCAGGCAAGCGATGGATCTCACACCAGGCACAAACTTACTGGGGGATGAGAAGGGGTGTAGGGAAAGGGTGTTCTAAAGGTCTTGGAGAACCTTCCTCCTCATTGCTAGCGCTCAGTGCAGGCGCATGTACACATCACATGTAGTACTGCATTACATCAGGTCTGCATCTGCTCCTCCCTCCACTGGCAGGAATTCAAAACATTTTCTGGTTGCTGCCCTTTTGCTGTCAAAGCCAGCACTTGGAATAGGAACAAAATATGTAATGGTTTCAGAATAACTTGCTTGTCACAGATCCCTAAAAATGAAAACAGTTTTAGTAGTAGTCTCTGAAGATGAGGTGGACTGAGGATTTTATGGAAGAAAAGGGCATTTGAGGAGCCTGCAGGCTGCTTGCACTGCTTGCTTTTAATGCTGGAGTTCATCTCCTGAAGCCTGAGGATAGCAAAAGAAGTTGTTGGGAGGCAATGTGTTAAACACCCGAGGCGTTCAAGTATAAAGCCCAAGACCTGCAAAAAGTCAAAGTATTTCTGGAGGCTGTCCAGAAACACGCTATCTGTGACACAGGGGGGCTACCCATTGCTGGGGTATGTCTTTGCACATATCACTTCCCCAGGGGGACAGTAACACTACCTCCTAGCGAAAGCTATCCTCCAGGTCTTGGCACTTGACCTCTACCAGCCCAAAGCTAATTCTTCTAGCTTAGTAGGAAATGATCCCCAGTTCCCTGCATCCCCCCAGATCTGCCCTTGAACAGAGGTTCCCTGAGGATCTGCCTGCAGTGCTGCTCATTGCTTTCATTGCATAATCTCTGGGGAGTAAAGCCATGTGAGATGTCAGATTTACCTCTGCACACCATCACCAGCTTGGAAAGGAAAACGGCCCATTATTTCAGTGGAGCAAAGAGTTAAGTTCTCTATTATAAAACTGAGACCAGAGTTCCTATAAAATGAAATGAAGTAATAAAATGCAGTTACACATTATATTTAACCAGATTCTTTCTGAGCTGTTTCAGAGCCTCAGCTGAAGCAGTAGTTGAGCTTCAGACCAGGGCTGGCTGCTCTGGGGCTCTTCTCCCCAGCCAGGGGTGCTGTTGTGTCCCTCCCCCAGGACAGTCCTTCTAGCTTAAAATAGCCTCTTGCTGCTCACAACGTTTTTAAGACTCTCACGAATGGTCTCCAAATCACTGATCACAAGAGTTATTCCCTGTATTCATCTCTTATTAAATGAACTGCATTTGCTTCGAGTTCTTTATAAAAACCAAACCTGTATTCTTTGCAGGGAATACATATTTGGCATTTGGGTGTCTTCAACGACCTTGCTACCTTCCTCTTCCTCTCAAGCACACACCTAGTGTTGATTTGGGGTGTCCTGATGAGAAAACAGCCACACACAAATCTTTATCCCTAAATGACTGATGAAGACAGGAAGAATCTGGGCTATCAAGGAGAAAAAAATACGCGTAAGCACTGGAGAAGACTCTAAAAGTACATGATTGTGGTGAGGTAGGTTGAGGGACTCCAATAAAAGAAAAAGGCATAAAGAAGAGAGGACTGAAATATCTGTAAGTTATGAATTTACAGCATCATTTTAACTAATTCTTTACCAACTATAGCAGTGGTTTCACATAACCCTAATAATTTATCATTCTATATGCAACATCCTAGTGTTGAACTCAAGATCTTTTCAAGGTGAGTGGCATTGACTGGCATAGAATGGGCACACTGGCAATCATGCAGATGGACCTCATTTCCCAAGAGGCTCCTAACCCATTTCAAAAGTACAGAGGACTAGTGCTGCCCGGAGACTGCAGCCCAAGTCAAAAAGAGACTGCACGGCAAGGCGAGAGAAGTTAGCTCCATCTCTCCAACTGTCATAAGCAGATTACGCTCTCCTACCCTCTCTCTATCAATGGGTTTTTGTGAAAGTTACCATCTTTTGATGGCTACTACCTGGCTCAGCTCATGCCCTCACGTGGCACTGACCACTCAGCCAGTCTCTGAGGTCACAGCTCGGCTGAATTCCTGCGGCAGCAACGAGACATTCTGACATTTTCATTTCTCCTGAAAGTGTGTGTCCAGGGATGACCAGGGAGTCTTATTTAGCAGAGCATTGAAACACAAGCCCATTACTCTGCCTGTCAAGTTACTTATATGGTTCTCCATCACTGCGGTGCCTACTGTCTTTATATTGTTGTAGATGAAAGGAGTTTATCCCCCAAGGTAAGGAAATGTTAGCCCTAGCCTATGAACCATGAGCTAGAGGCTAAGACCACACAGGGAAGTTTGTGGCTCATTGGGGAAATTCACTTTTCTCTGAACCAACTTCCAAATTCTGCTTTCCTCATCAGCTCTTCTCCATTTCATTACAGCACGTCCCTTGCCATCAAATGAGGCCTTTGCATCTATTTTTCTTTTATGCTCCAAAAAGAAACTTCTGGCACTTTTTCTTAAATTTAATATTTTCCTGAAAAACAATATTTTCACAATGATCTCTAATGAGATTTCACAGCCAACCCCCCAAATAGATGCCGTATTTCCAATTCTTGCATGAAGCAAGGAAGGAAAGCAAGAAACCATATAATTTATTTTCCTAAGGGTGGAAAAATACAACCAAAACAATCTGCTTGTAACCTTGTAAGAGCACAGCTCCATTTGGTCACGACAAAACCTCTTAGGCTGCAATACTCTCCCAGAAAAGCTCGACACTGTCTCTGAGAACAAACACACTGAAATGGAGGATTTCCCAATGGGGTCTACCAGTGGGAAAATTCCCATGTACATCAGAGGGGCAAAATCAGTGTAGTGATGCCGCAAATACTCCCCTAACAAGCTTTTCTCTGCTGGACCATGTTTATGTGGCAAAGACCACACAGACAGTGGGGGCTTCCCCCCACAGAGAATTTGGGGCAAAATTGCTTCATTTCATGAGATCTGGTCCATGCCCAAAGCCAAACATTTGCTTCTCAGGGATGTTCCTCCACTCCCTCCAGATAAATCAAGCCAGCAGGGATGACTTAGCAGGAGGGAAATTTCATCAGAAACCAGGATATCACCTCAGCCTTCCTTTCAAAGTAACAATAGGTTTTTAATCAGGGACTCTTTCTGATTTCTCCCAAGTGCCATAAACAACCCGGATTTGCTATCACACTTTTGGATTATGACCAAAATCATAGTGTTATAATACACACCATGCAAAAAATTATTACCGCTGCATGCAGATAAAATGCTTGCAATTAAAGAGCACTAACTTCCATGCTAGCTGCTTTAAACAACCCCTCGCTATTATCATCTTTGATAATAATTAATCCCTATCGTTTTACACAATCCAGAGATGCTTTGGCAGTTTTTGACATGCCTCATCTGGGTTTATTTATTTATTTATTTATTATTTTATTATTTTAAGAAGCATTGTCATCAAGAAACCTGGAAGACCCAAGAAAGAGTTGATTGATCACAAGGTCCTATCAAATGTCAAAGCTGGCCCTCGCTGACCTCCCATCTATTCAGAACTGCTTTGATTTAATCTACAAACTGGCTGCCTCTCCTGCCTGTGAGTTCTGTCTGTAACCCATGTGTCAGTGTTTTGAGATATGACCTGCTTCACGCTCCATTCATCTCATCTGAAGGACGGAAATTAAACTGGAGGGTCAGCAAGGGGCACAGCTCAAAACACACACACATTAAACTGGAGTCTTTTGTTTGGGCCCATCAGAAGAGTTAGAGCAACCATCAAAAACGATATTTAAGTGGAATTGATTTTCTTTTTCCTATTGAAATTTGTAGTACTAATATATGTGGAAGGGTGGCAAGCCTTGCCACAGCAGAAGGAAAAATAATCATGGTGCCTTCCCAGAGAAGTGACTGTGATGCCTTTTAATGCTATGAGTATATGAGTGTGTGGACACTTCCAGGTATAGTAAGTAATGGGCACAAGGCAGTATTTCCATTGTAAATCCAGTATTTCAAGCCTTTTTACAGTGATCATAATATTACAGCTTGAACTGAAACACGGTGGAAAGTTCACAGCATGGATCACAGTGTTTTAAACCTCATCTGTCTTACTTGGGTTTTATTATAATTTGGAAAATGCTTAGCTCCACTTCTTGCCGTGTGGAACATAGCCAGCAGCTCAGATGGATAACTCTCAAGGGTGACCACAGCTTTGCAGAGCAATTTTCATATTGGCTTTTACTTGGCCAGAAGAATGAGTATGAAGCATGAACCTTCGAAGGCCATGCCAGCTTTCACGCACTCCCTACAACTCTGGCGTGAGCTGCACCAACTCAGACGTACTCCTTGCATGAACTGCAGGGTAAGCCAGGGCTCCTGCAGGCTGGCTGCAGGTAGACCTGCTATATTTGGGTTGACTCAGCCCTGAGATTCCCCATGAATAAGCCAGGCTGCTCCACCTGTTACACAAACTTTCTTGTGATAGTTGGCTACAAACCAGATTTTCATTTGCAGAGGCAAGGTGGAAGGCCTGGGTTCAGCTGGGACTGCTCTTGTACCTCCATTCCACCAAGTGTGGATTTAATATGAGGCACTACCATCACTTTGAGACACCAGGAGAACGTACTTACTGATGGCCAAATAATTCGTTTTCCCATTCTCCTAGTTCTGTCAAGCTTCCTTTTGTTGTTTTCCCTATCGCTTAACTCCTCTCAGCCTGAAGCATGCACAGGTAGCAGGATGCATCTTGAGATAGAATCATACAATATCTCAGGTTGGAAGTGACCCATATGAATCATCAGGTCCAACTCCCTGCCCCTTGCAGGAATAGCTTACATCTTAGAGACGAAAACCTCTTTTATCCAGTGTTGCTCATACTTAGGGGTCATACTGAACATAAGGCACTTCACAAACAAGACGGACACCCCTTTCCAATGGTAGGTAACTGTGGACCATTTGTATGTCCAAACATCACCTTTATTCAATGTATAATGCTTAAATTTATACAGACCCGCTCAGTAGCATTGCACGCAGAACATCTAAAAAAAAAAAGCAAACCACAACCAAACCTAAATTGCATTGTTAGTCTGGTTAGAGAAAAACCTTGAAAAATGCAAGAGTAATTTTGGAGATGCTCAGATAACAAACCACACGCACCCCAGATACACAGTGGGACATGCATCTGAGACAAGAAGTGTTTCTCCTTGCGATCTCTTCTTTCTCACAGGTCTGTAAAATTTCCCAGGCTGTGCCTGCTCATAGTTGATAAAAGCCTAATACACTAACCTATTGGGTATGCAGATTACTACTAAGTGATGACATTTAACTAAAGTAGCACCATCCCCACTAACAAAAAGAGTGAATAAAGGTGCTCATACTCAGGGGTCCCATGAGAGCATTGGTGATCATTACCATTTTTGTAAATCACCTTGTCAATTCAGTAATATGAAAAAGCCCAGATCCCATTGTTCCATATCTTTCTTCAACCTAGTATCCTTAATAAATTAATTAAATCAAAACCCCTAACGGTTTAAAATCTAAAGGAGACATTGTTTCTGATGGTATGCTGCTGTTTGCAAATCTACCTGCCAATCAACAGCAGAAAAAAATGTAGTGGTTTGTAAAGAGATTCCTTCTTTGGAAGAAAAAAACGGAATGATATTTATCAAAGGCATATTTGCCCTTGAGTCTGAAAAAAGAAAGCATGAAAACGCCTTCAAATCCTTTTTAGTTCTAAGGCATGTCTTTTTGTTCATGCTTAACTGCAGAAGAAAAATTAGGAACAAGTGTGTGCATATCAGTGCATGTGTTAGCATAGGCTTTAATTGGTTAGGAGTAAATTAATGGCTGCTTGCAATATTTCTGGCAATCTGTTATAAGCTATGTAAATTTTTAAAAGAGGTTTCTTGAAAAGGCTGGCTGAAATCCTGTAATTCATATTCTGCTGGGGGAATTGATTTGAGAAATAATAATGAAATGTTTTACCTCAGTGATGAATCTCAGTTTTGTAGCACTGCAATTTTTTAAAGATTCTTGTAAATAATGCTACAAGTGTTTCTAAGAATAATCTACTTGAAATAAATATATCTGCCTCTGAATTAATAGCATTTTTTCACTGTTCTTTTTCACCTCTTTCTTATTCTACCATTCCAGGGGTTCGTTGCAAAGCCAGTATTAGCTTTGATATTATTATAATAAATTAAAATCCAACATTTGTTACCATGTGGCCTGCTCCAGTAGGTTTTAATAGCAGTTTTGCTATTGAATTCAGTGGGAACTTAATCAAATCCTTAAGAGGCAGGTCCAGTTTTACAGAGGCGAGCTGGAAATGGCCCAACACACCACTGACTCTTCAAGGTGAGCCTGCCTCAGTCATTTCGGTGGGAGCCATTAAACATTGATTGGGACGGAGGAAAAACATCTAACTTGACTGCCCAGGGCACTCATTAAGGCTGCAGGAGGAGAATTAAAGCCTCACGTGAGGTAGATGAAGGACATGGACCTGAACCTCCTGCAATCACTTCTCCTTCAGCACACCCAGGAAAAGGGAAAAGCTCCCATGGCAGCGAACCAACTGCTGAATGACCGCACCTCCTCACTCCACTCATCGTTTCAATAGCTTCCCACTACTCACACAGACCGTCCACACTCTAGATGGTTGGTAACCAACTCTCAAGACCAAAACATAGGTCTTCAAGAGGCTCACAACCCAATACACAGGGTTTTCCTCTGGTTTTCAGGGAACTTGCAGTGACTGTACTTCAGCTGAACACATACCATATGCCCAAGCACGTTTTAGTTGCTGTTGGCCTGAGGGACACATAGACAGAGACACTTCCACTTGTCTGCAGAACAACCTCAGCAGCTGGAAACTCAGGCCTAAGAGGCCTAGTCTAGAAACACAGCCCAGTGAAGAAAACTGGAAAGCTTTATTGCTTGTCCTAGGCAGGTAATACTGAATGACTTTGGAGGAAAGTCCCAAGACAGAAACTGACTAAAAGCAAATTACGGGTATAGCTTTTATTATGACTGTACGTATAGCTCCTGCTATGAGCCTAGCTGCTTTAGTTCTACTTATCTCTTATCCTGCATATCTGACACTTTCCTTTTTAATGCTTAGTGGTATGCAAGAAAGTATCTTGTATTGTCAATAATGCTGTTATCCTTTAATAAAAAATTAGAAGCTACCAAAAAAAAAGAGAGGGAGGGAAGGAGAAAGGCTATGAAGGAATATGGCTCAATGCCTAGAAAACTTCAATATGTTGTAAAAGGAAAAGATTGCTAATTAGGCTCTTGCGTAGTCTATTCTAGTCCCCTCTGTGCTGCAAGAAATTTAACCCAGATCACTTGGCTGATGGTTGGAGAAGTGGGAATAGAGTTTGGGAGCTCTGGAATCATATTATTGAGATGATCTATGAAATAATGAGGGAGAGAAATGCAGCTGGATGCAGGGATTTCACTGTTGGGCTCAAAACACAGGGAAAACGTTCTTAAATTAAACAGAAGGCTGGTTCACCCCACGGCTCATCATTACACTTGGCTGCGCTAAAGTCTCCCACCAAACTGGCCCCACATTGCTTGCGTGCTCAGTGATGCAAGGCAGGGAAAACAGGCTCTGGAAAAGCTGACAGCTACTCCAGACACTCCAAGAGATCAGCCATACTATTTTAGAAAAGAGGAAGAAAATGATGCAGGGAACACCACAGGAACTGTGTGGGCCATGAGAAGAACCTATGGATGCACTTCTTGAGCTCCCAGTTTTTAACATCTGCAGCCAAACTCCACATTTCTCTGGGATAAGTAGGGTTCAAACCCGTGTGGAGTGCAGAACATAATCTGGAGTTTGGGAAAGACAAATGGTGTGGAAATGCACCTGTCAGAGCAGTCATACCCGGAGATCTCAGCTCAACCTTTGCACCTTCTACTGCACAGGTGGGCTTTCCCAGGAGCCACTGGCTGGGTCTGGCCCCTACTTGTCCCAGGGAAGCCACGAGGAAAGCAGCTCTCATGCAGGACCTCCAGCAGAGCTGCTCATGTTTTCCCCACTGTTATTCATCAACCTGCTGATTCAGGAACAGCTACTCCCAAGTCATTTTAGGTTTGTTAATGCTGGGGTTTCTTTCCTGCACTTACAAATTACCTGCTTGCAGCTTCTGCTGCTGTTATTATAACGACCTAGGTAAAAGCTCTCATTTCTCAGAGATTTTGGTGACTTGAACTTGGTAAATCGTATCCCACTAGTGATTTCAGTTGGAAATGATGACATTTTGAAGTTTAACTATGTGATTTTACCTGGAGATCGGCAGCTCAGTTACAAAGATTTACAGGCATGAAAAATTATTTTGAAAAATATGAAAGATCCTTTAAACTCTCACTGCTGTATCTTTGGGCAGAGGCAGATGAAATAACATGCACACCAGACAGCTTCATTGCTACCACGGAGTAATACGTATGTGTTCATAAACAAGCACTCAAGATACCTGCTGGCCTGTCCAGGCAGTAGGCTTCGAAAGATATATGTATACACAAATAACACATGGCTTAATTTGCATACTAATTAATCTGTAATATCTTATTTGCATATATATTAATCTGAAGGTGCTATATGAAATACTTGCTTTTAAGGAGTGAGCAAGCAGCTGTGTGCTGTTTAGCTGCCTGCCGGGTTAAACCACGACAACTTGACAGACAGTCACGATAATCTTCATTTTAGCTTAAAAAAGGAATTAATAATGACTTTGGTTAATACTAAAGAGCAAGTTCAAAAAGAGAAATGGAAAACATCTGCAGCCTCGAGTCATTAGGGTAAACTCCATCGAGGGCAAGGAATTTATTCAGCCTTAGCAGTTCAGCAGGTGACTCAGAGCTTCCTCCTGCCAAGTCAGATGACGAGTGGGGGGGCCCACAGTGGCCCTGTCTTCCCCTGGGCAGGTCGCTCATGTCATTAGCTAAGAAAGTATGCCATGAATGTGGGTAATCACCCTCAATTTAATGTTGTCTTTTTCCTCCTAGAGACTGCAGCAGCCATCACAGGCAGAGCTGCAAATAGTCAAGTGCAGAGGGAGGAGATGTTGTCTCAGCTAAGTCAAGGCAGGGAAGAGGTGATGGGAAAAGCTGAGTTGATTCTGTTCAGCTCACAGCATGCATGGGGCTCGAGATGGGCAAAATGGAAGAGGAGGCGGCTACGGACCATTGCCCCAACCTGGCTGTTTACACCAAAACAACACAAACCAGATATGCTGCTTCATCAGAAATGCAACATTTTATGGAGTTACAGCCAGTCTGGATTCAGTTTCTTCAGGAAAGCTTCTGGGATCCAAGGCTTCCAGGGCACTTTGGATCGCATGTGAAGCTGGACACAAACTCTTGGGTTTCTGACTCACATGTATGGGGCAGGGATTGGTTATGGGGAAGGGAATTCTCAAAGAGAGGGTATTAAAAAATGCCTAAACCCATAAAAAAATTATTTACTGGCGCTGGTCTGCTGAATCTATGAGCTCAGGCATAGAACTTATGCTCACATTACTGTGGAGTGCAGATGGGCACCTGCTGCTTGTCTCGAGCAGCACATGTGGATGGGGAGAGGGGTCCACAGAGGGCACAGTGGCTCGAGAGGGATCCCAGCTGGGAGGACTGTCATTGCCTTGACTTTCAGGCAGCGTTTCTATTCACAGAAAGGAGTTTGCTGAAGAGGAGCAATATGATTTTAAGACAACTATTATTTACTGTGCAACCTGCCATTGCAAACTGTGATTAAAGGTGCTCTTTTTGCTAAGACACAGCTTTTCTTTTACTGCAAGCTCTGCCTTTAAATTCTGCTGATATTTTGAAAAGGACAGGTGCAGAGGGAGAGCAATAGGGGCAGGAAAGCATCTCCAGGCTGGCCAGGTTTAACTGGATGCAAGCATAGAGTGCTCCTTTCCTTGGGGCTAAGGTGACGACTGTGGTGGCCAAGGGGACTGACATGGTTGTGGATTTTGGGAAGAAGCCTGTAGTGTTTACATTTCACTGAGGGGAAAGCTCACGTACTGAGTGGTATGTTCCCAGGTGATGGTATAGGCCCATTTCATCCAAAAAATATTTAATAAATCTATGCTGACATCAGCTCCCAGTAGGCTCATACGTTATGGTGCTGTGGAGATAAAATCAGCCCTGTGTGACCCCTGTCCTCCTTGGTGGGGTGACTGAAGAAACTCAGGTTATGAGACCTGGCAGCTGGAGGTCACTTTTGGGGACCTTGGCGCACGTCATACAGCAAGAGGAGGGGAGAGGAAAGACGAACATCAACCTGCTTAATGCTCTTGGCTCTGGGAGATCTTGTCCTGGGGGAAAATCTTGCAAATCCTGCAGCTTGCAAAGCCAAGCCAGCATCCTGCACATGAGCAGGCTCATGAGGAGACAGCTGCCTTCCTTGGTCCTGCCTGGCCGCAGCTGCACTGGCAGTTCAGCCAGGGCCAGGGGGAATCCTCCACATGGAGGGCTGCTTCCTTCTCCTCTCTGCAGCTGGTCCCTCCAACTGCCATCTGGAAACACCTTTCCTCCCACTTCGGTGCCAAGGAACAGCTTGCTTACACCTTGCTTCTGTGCTACCCTCCAAGCCCTCCCTTTTGCCAAATTCCTCCCTGCAGTCCCCAGCGAATGGCAAAACTCCCTCTTCACTTATTTGTTTTTACTGCCTGTCTACAAGCTTTCCAAAGAGCGCTTCATCCTTAGAAAAATATCCTTCCCTTTAGCACTTTGGATGCTGTTTGCCCAGCAAAAGCCTTTAAGGGATACAGATTCTGGACCATCACGATTTTAAAGAGGGCCTAGAGAGATCATACTGCTAATTTTAAACAGATGGGCCTTGACACTAAAAGATACCTTGATTAAATTAAATCTGTGCTCAACAAAGCTCTGACAGAACAACAGTGACCCTATTTATAGGAGATGCCATTGCACTGATAGTCTGTAACACACGTACTCTGCTTGTGTTCGGTTTGGTATTGCCTGAAGGAAATAAACAGCACCGTGAAAACATACTACTTTTTTTTTTTTCCTTACAGCTTAGTGACTCATAACCATCCTTGATCCATTCCCTTCCTGAAAAGGTTTGCAGCTG
>JAVJGI010000003.1:21318627-21346971 GCA_035590275.1 Ibycter americanus | reverse complement strand
TGCCTGAAGGAAATAAACAGCACCGTGAAAAAATACTACTTTTTTTTTTTTTTTTTTTTTTTTTTTTTTCCAAGTGAGTTAAGCAGCAGGTAAGGGTTTCTCTGTGAGGAAGGAATTACGCCCACATAGCAAATGCCATGGGAACAGCGGTGCTCCAAGCACCCACTCCTGGCTGCCTCCACAGGGAGCTCCCCAGGGAGGCCTGGCCATGCTGGCTCCTGTGCCTTGGAAAGTACCGTAGCACTGGAGAGAGCTGAGAGCACAAATGCAAAATAGGCATTTAAACTTTAAAAATTAATGTTGACATTTATTTAAAAATGTGAGTTGGCAGCTCTCCAACGGTTCACTGAGTACATTAACTTAGTCAAACGCCCATTGCTTCCTCCCCTTCCTACTAACAAGAATGTTTTCAAAAGGCAAGCTTTGCAAGCTCTGCAGTAAAGTGTATACTCCTTTTTTTTTTTTCTTTCTCGTCTAAGCTGCTGAATGCAAAGACTATTTATAGAGAGTGGATCAGACACAGGCTTGAAGAAAATCTAGATCAGGGTGCTCTAAAATTTAGAAGCGAGAAAGGATTGTCTCAGGGCCAAGATTTAAAAACAGAAATGTGGGCTCAGTCCTGACTCTCCTCTGCCTCTGTGCAGATCTCAGCAAGTCATCCAGCCTCCCCACACTGCTTCCCACCAGTCCTCCCCCTTGCAAGACTGGGAAGCCTTGGTACACTTCTCCATTCAGTGGGCTCTGATCTTCACTTGCATCTGTGAGAGTCACAGTAATACAAATAATTTCCCAGGGAAGTTCATATCTAACACTGTCCCTAGATGCTATCCTGACACACACTGACCCTTGGGTCTCCAGCCAGGGCCGTCCCTCCCCTCTGTGAGCCCCAGCTCCCAAGCTGTTTGTGTCAACAAACACCAAGGCCAATGCTTTTGCAGCACCATCTGTGATATTTGGGGTGCAGTAGTTCTTTGTATACAACTGTGCAATAATGAACACATTTTGCAGCTGTCTTTTGGACATGGGAGATGTAACTACAGAGCTGCTTGGGGAATTTCTAGTGCATCCGCTGTTATAATATCACAGAATTCAGACATATGAGCTGACAAATTTTGTGGCTGTAAACAGCAGAGGCTTGCTGAGAATCTGGACACTAGTGTATAAAGTGGGAATACTTTCCTAACGTGAAGACAAGTGAAATCCGTATGGTCTTTCCAGGCAGTGTCTCAGCCTGCTGGAAAGCCTGCAGTTGCTATATGGGAATACTGTAATTCCAATATTGCCAGCTCCCTTAAGGACTTAGCACTGAACAGTGAGTGCATTAGATACTGGTTTCAGAAGCTAGTTTTGTAAGCCTGTGGAAATAGGTTTTAGGCTATGCTGCTGCTGCAGTGGAATGAGAAAGGAATACCCTTAAATAAATCTTTTATGATTATGGGTATGTCACCTATAGACCTCTTGATTTCCAGACCTGCTCTGAGCAAAGGCGGCAATTAATCTCCAGAAAGAGAAGACAAAATCACCTCCAACAGTGTATTTCCCAGTTGATGACAGGCCAGGTTCTGTGCTCGTTTAATACCAAGGAAAAGCAGAATAACTGGAGTCCTTGGCTTCAGTACCACAGAATTACTTCAGGATCACACCAAATCAACAGAGATCAGATTTTGACCCAATTACAGGTTTTTAATTATTTTCCCACTCAACATATGCTTTGCAAAGTTTTCTTCTGAAAAAAAGGATGTGGTTTCCCTTTTGAGGAAATTTTGCTGAAGTACATAAGGAGCCGAATCCTGTTATGTTAGTGATAAACTGGTGGGGAACAGCTGGGATTCTGGTGGGAAGAAGGTACCAAGAGAGGTGAGTCTGTAAGGGCTACGTATGGCCAATGAATGCAAAATCCATTGGTAATGCGTCATTCTACACATTGTTATTGCTCCCATAGGTTATATTCATATTACTAAACTAATTAAGCCCAAGCAGAGAAAGCCCAGCGCCTTCTGCACAACGCTCAGCACAAGGAGGCAATCTGCAACGCAGTGAGGCTATCTCATCTGAGGGTGTCCCCTTCCCCCTGCACCAACCACAGCAGCAACCTCAGTGCTGATTTGAGATGAGTCTCCTGCTTTACTGCCCCTGTGCACTTCTACACAAAGAAGCTTTACATTGGTTTGGAGAGAACAGGATGGATTTTACCCAGATGGCAGGAAAACGACATTGCAGATAACTGCCATTGAAAGCCCTGTTAGACTCCTTTGCTGTGCAATCTCTGCCATATATTTTAGCGAAATACTCACCCTCCACTCCAAAATCTCATTAAAAAACAAAATTAAAATGGAAACATTCACCCTTCCTATCTCATAAGCTTATTGCATGTGTTGCATGTGGGTGGTGAGCATGTTAGGTACAATTTAGAGCATAATTTCCTGAGAATTGAAATGTCACCAAGAAAAAGATTGTAAATAATGAAACTTTGAAAGGAATCTGTGATCTTCATAACAGATAATCATATTTTAATTCTGACTTATGGCTCATCCAATTGCCTACAGTTAGAGAAAAACAATTCTTTTTCTTATTATATGGAAATCAGATGAATCAGATGAAAAAACATCCACATCACAGCTTGGAAAGCATATACCAATATTCAGTGATGTGAGCAAAGCCCATGAATCTGCTTCAGTTTGTGGTCCTTTTTATTGGTTTTCCTCAAATATTTATAAGACATCTATGTTCATAAAAATGTTGGTTGAAAAGTTTGCTAGAGATACCATAGATCACAGAATTGTTGAGGCTGGAGAAGCAAGTTCATGGAACAGGTCCTACTGAGTTAGGCTGGTAGGAAAAGCTGGAAATCTCTTTTCCTCTCTGCAGGTTTTTCAGAGCGCCAGCCAAGTACCATAATTAGTATTAGATCACATGGTTGCTCAATCATGGAGTCAGAAGAATGACTATTGAATGGTAAATAGTCAGAGGAAATAGTTTATCCATAGTCCCAACAGGCAGGAATATGACGGCACAATGCTTCAGATCTGATTTGAATATTAAAAAAAAAAAAAAAAGAAACCAAAGAAACCCCCCAAAAAACAGACACATCAAACACTGTTTTAGAATAATTAGGAAGAGTAAAAATGGACAAAATGCATCAAATAAATTATTGCAAATGCTTTGCCTAATGACTGATACCACAGAGACATGCTGCAGTGTCCAAGAAAAACAAGACCAGAGGATTTAAATGACTAGACATGTTCTGATTTTGGTTTAAGCCATCTCTCTCCTATTGTTTCCAAAAGCCTTGAAGCTTTATATAAGGAATTACCAATAGCTCAGGCTTTTTGCAGCTGGAGGACCAGATCAGTGAGCATTTCTGATGTGAATACGCTCTCAGTCCATCACCAACAAGCCAACAAGGTAAGACAAGCCATAAGGGTAAGATTTTGTGTGAAGTCCATCATCACTGCAAAGCAAAGCTGTATCCCAGAGTGTCCATCAGCTCATGAGCAGGGAATACCTCAGGATGCACCTGCCTCCCATCCTAACTTCCTGCCTTTTGCCACAGCTTTTTGAATTTCCCAGTTCCTCATGCCCACAGCTGCTGAATTATACATACGCTGATGTGCACACACATACATAGACATCATTCAAAGGAGAAAAAATTAATAGCTGTAGAGCAACTTCCAAATAATTCATTTCATTCGTTATGTTTCCAGGACTCTTATTTCTGGTCCTCTGCCATCCTGCTTTTTGCTAAACAAAATCAAGACCAGTGCTTTACAATTCTCTTCCTAAAAGGGACTGTACAACACTATAGCAAGAGCCTTAAGTTATTCACCCAGGAACACTCCACAAATATAGATGGTACTACAGGAATGCAGAGCAAGTCCTCATTGCTCCTAAAGGCTGCATCCCAGTTTCCTTTGGCCTTGCACCAGTCCCTCGTTTGCCCTGAGGTCAGCTGTGCAAACCACGCTGGGTGAGCATGTGTGTCCCCGGGTAGCTGGCGCTGGGGAATGCCTAAGACACACCACAGCCCTGCAAATAACTGTTCTTCTTGTTCAGTGGCTAACCCAAGTTCGGGGGAAAAAAAAAGAAAGAAAATAAATCACTTTGTATTGATGCAAAGCAGCATTTTTCCACGTTTTCTTGGCAAAAAGTAATGAAGCTAACAAGCCAAAAAGAAAAAAAAGTATCTGTTTAAGATCACAGTCTGTTTGTGTGTTTGTTAACCCTTCTCTTGATCAAAGCTGGGCTTCTCTGTACATGAGAATACCATTCTGAAAATTAAAAAAGGGGTCCAAAGTTTTCCTCCTTCTCTTCCCCTCTTTTCTACCAGCCATCCTCCCAAACAGTTCACTGCCAGCCACCCTTCACATCTCCGTGACTTCCCTTCCAACCCACCTCTTCTTTTTTCCAAGCTTTCCTCTTGGCTGAGAACCCGTCACTTTGTGGGGAGATGTTTTGCCATAAAGACACGATTGTTTGAGATTTCAGTATTGGCCTAGTTTAGCATTTGATGTCATTCCTTCAATTACTGACACTGAATCGCCTTTGTATTAAACAGGACAAAAGCAGGGATATGAATAAAAAATCCCATCTATGCTGATACGAGACCAGATCAGAAACCATCAGACATACCGTCTTCATTCTATATACTCCAGAAAAAATAACATTTCCACAAATCTAGACCCCTGAAGGTGACCACAAGTTCCTCCAGGTAAACACAAGGAGCCAGAGCAAAGCGTGGTTTTGAGGCTGTCCCAGGATGCTTTCCGCCAGCATGTGAGACAGTTTTACTGTCCAAGGCGGTGAGTATTTGTGTGAAAATGGAACGTTTCCAAACAAGAGACAAGGTGAGTTTCTTACACGCTGCAAAACTGACTGGTAAATTTTTTAAATAACTACATATGTTTTATTATCTTGGACTTTCTAATGCCTCACATCTCTAATTGTAGTAGTAATTATTAGCTCAGTTAATGAAAGCTTTGGAAACAAAATTGTGTGGGAGTATTTCAAGTCATGAGTTAAGTCTTTTAACTCAGTAATTGCCAATGATTAATTCATTTTTCCATTTAAGCGCTGAAAAGCTGAAATATTATTTCCTTGAACTGTATTTGTGTTTGGCAGTTCTGAGTTAATTACTACTCTGTGAGCACCTTTAAATCAAATTCAGAGGTTTCCAGGTGTACATATCATGAGGTCCTGGTAAATCCTTCAACATCTGCTTGAAAAAGGATTACTGAACTTGACTGATGACGCTGTTTTCCTGAAGGTCTACCCGTTACATACCTACAGCCATTAAAGGCACTGCAAGTGCAATAGCAATAAAAAGCTTGGGCTTATGGAAGTTCTCACATAAATAAGGATTATACTCATGAACGTCTGGTTTGGAAATCATCCACCTTAATTTTCTGGATGGAAACAAGGTCTTGGTCAAAGCCCTGGAAAAATACAAGTATGTGCATAAATCACTGGTTCACTGGCTGTGACTGGTGGAAGAAGCTGCACTTCCATAAGGAACTGTAACAGCCACAGTTCACTATTGAGCTAACCTGGTCTGGGGCTGATTTGTCTCATTTCTGTAATTTCAGCTCCAGACATGGTTCTCTTACCTGAGGAGCAGGGACTGAAACAGAGCACAGAGGGGGACACGTGGGATACAGGGCGGACCAAGGAGGTGCAAAGGACACATTGCTTGACTGGAGCTCCAGCTCCCTGCACATCCTCAGTGCCACAGAAAAAGGGGCTCAGGGCAGCCAAGAATGCAGGCAAGCACTTCAGCTGCTTTCCTAAATCATGCCTTTCCCACAGTGCTCTCAGGTTCCCTGCCAGGACCACATGAAGGTATCTTCTCTCAAAGACAGAAGGACTGAGGACAGGAAAGAGACCAAAATGGCATTTTTTCCAGTGGCAAGGAATGATTTTTTTCAAAGCCACAGACAGCATCTCTATCAGAGTGCTAATCCTCCTGCTGTGTGTCAGCATGGCTGTTTATCTATCCCTAGCGGCTGATTTCCCCTTCCTTAAGGATGCTCCCAAGCACTAACACATTCTCAAGCTGCTTCCTGGCCCAGTTAACCTTTGCTTTCCTAATTCAGGGCTTAGGGACCTGCTAACCCAGCATCCTCCTCACCCTGACAGCGGCGCTTGCCAGTGCAGCACTCTGCCACGCCATCACAGCAGAGGAGGAGTACCACCACAGGGAAAGAAGCGGCCGTGTCAGTAGAGGGACCGACATAAGGTCTGGGCCTCAAACAACGTATTTTACAATTTCTGTAGCGCACTGAAGCCCACCCCTGGGTCCTGATCCTTGCTTCTAGCGCAATTTCTGCATTTTCTCCACTGAGCCTCAAATATAAAAGACATAAAAAACCCTAAGATCAGAACTGGGACTCAACACTGCCCTTTCCAAGAGCAGAAACAAGACCTCTAGGTTTCCCTGCTCACACAGAACAACCCCAGACCACCATGCAATGCAGTCCCGTGTGCTCTGGCTTGCTTCAGATCTTGCTGTCTGTCTGGCCCAGCAAGGCGACTCTAACAGAAGAGGCAGACGGCACTGCAGCTGCAGCCTTGAAGCTGGGCCACTCTTTTGGGGAGAAATGTTTGAACCTCCTCAGTGTGGGCTAACCCCACCACCGCCCCCTGCTCCCCCTTCCTTCAGAATGCTCCAGAACACTAATGCATCCAAAGTGCTTTCTGGCCCCAGTTAACTTTTTAAGTCCCACAACAAAACAATGATAGTGAGCGACCCTGGTCTGATCATCACAGCTTGCTCCACTTTCTTTTTTCTTTTTCTTTTTTTTTTTTATTTTTAAAGAAAATGTCAGATCTTCACAATCTAGGTGAGCAAGCCAGGATTCTGATTCTGATCCTAACTGGAGAGAGGTCTCTGCCTGCAGTCCCTGACGTAAATGCATGCACAGCAAGACAATATTTAATTAATACACAGTCCTGTACTAGGCATCTCTTGTGGCTCACTCCAAGCTGGGGATGTTGCCTAGATCTCCACTCCACACTGCGCAGGGGAGAAGCCAGGCAGCCCTGCGTTCTTCATGCCACCCTGGCTCTTACCTAGATGGTAGAAAACTACTGAGCTGATGTAACCCTCTGCCTTTGGCAAAGCATGGCAAGGAGATATGAGACCTTCCAAGCTGGACAACTGTTGGAACTACTTGCTCAGATATGAACCTACTCACCTAGAAGTTGGATATGGGCCAAAAACACCTTCTCTTCTTTCAGCTCTCTCAACTAGAACATTGTATCCCCATATTTGTTGTGGTCATCACTCCTTAATGGTATTTCAAGATGTATTAAAAATTAACATTTGTTAACCAGAGACAGATCTCATCCAAACTGTTAAAGTTCTTCGGTGCAAATTATCCCGAACTGCTAAATCAAAAAAATGTAACTCCACTAAATCTTGTTGAGCATTTTCTTCAGTGGCTGTTAAACAGAAAATTATGTCCTTTTTCTCATCTAGTATGAGTATAGCTCCCTGCTTCTGCTCAAAAACAGCACAGAAAATTTTAATCAAACTTGTTTGGTTTTTCTCTGCATCATTACACTAAATTAAATCAATAACTTTCAGATGGGAGGGAGAAATCCATGATTTTCTTGTTAGCTCTTTGTGCAATCATCTTTCTTCATTAGAGACACCTGAGACCCATGTGAGAATATGTGTTAATATATAGGCCAACTTTTAAAATGCTTTCTTTTTTATTCATGTTTTTTGAGTGCTGTTGCTAACTGTCACGTGAGAAGGCTGGTGGGTTATAAGTGGAATCATTAAAAATAGCTCATTTTAGTAATAACACAGCACTATTCATGTTTTTTCAGTATTTAACAGTTCACAGGAGACACTCATGCTTTCTTATTTGCCAGATTGTCTCTTCTAAATGTCATTGTCAACCATTCACATCCAGTTCATCCTACTGAGCAAAATGGGCTCCATAAAGCCTACCATAACCAAAGCAGCTAAACAGATGGTACACTGCATCATTGCAATTTCCTCAGGCTTGAGTTTCATCCCTTTAAAATAATAGGTCCTCTTGAGGTAAGCATGTTCCTTTATATCAAAACATGAAATATAATAATTACAGAGGATACGAAACAATTCACTCAGTCATTGAATGAGCAAGATAAATAAATGCAGGAGCAGGTAGCTAGACTGGAGAGAGGTTTGCAGGATTTCTGCTAGCATGTATAGCGTCCATTTGTTAGAAGAGCATGAGGGGTCTTAGCCTTGCAAGTTGGCCTTTGAAAGTACCAGCTCTGAGAGACAAGCTGACAGCTCCAGCCGCAGAGCTTTTCCAGCTAAGTGCCAGTCCCGCTGTCCTACCTTGTAGCCCAGCATGTACCCTAAATTGATGCTAAAGATGACTCCGTGGCTAATGCCAGACCATGAACAACAGCCTACCATACCACTTACAGCTATACACTCCCTTTCCCTTGACCTAGCTGTAAGGGCTGTTAGCAAACACAAGGCAACTGTTTGGTCATTTCAACAGATGCTGTAGTTTAAATGCTGACTTATAAGAGTTCAGTAGCTCTGAAAATTCAGGCCATTTCAGGGATGTTCACAGCATGTCAAGCTCCCAAGTTAGTGCTGAGGAAGTGGCATGTCTATATGACACAGCCACTGCTGCCCCAGCTGAGACTGGTGCTTGGGCAGCCGCGTGCAACCGGATGGAGAACTGTTGGTCTTCTCAACAGTACCACCAAAGGACTCAGAAAGTTCTGTGCATCAGTTCCTGCCCACTGCCTCTCCAGGAGCAGTTCTCTGGGGACATTTAACTCAATCAACATGTCACTCCTGTTCTTTGAGAAATTCCAACAATTAAAAGCTGCCTGCAGGTATTTTGCAAGCTTGCTACCCTGAAGCCTGGATTACAGAGGGGAATTAGAAATGTTGGTCCATGCAACCATAACTTCTCATTTGGGATGACTAGTTCTTCTATTTTCATCTCCTTGTCCATCTGATTTATTTGGATTATAAAACTCCAACCCTTACTATAGTTTGTAGAGTTCTTAGTGTAAGGAGATGCTAACCTCTGTGTGGGTAACTATAATATAAATGAGAGTAAATCAACATCACGAGAATATATTTATTAAACGGTTTCATTCAAGGAGATTAGGAGAAGAAGAATATACTGGTATTAAACTTTTTAAAGTTCAATAAATACAATCTACTTGCTTGTTCCTTTTTCCAGGGACATTATTTTGTTGCAGGCTTATAGTGTCCTTGCAATGAGCTTCAAAGCTCCTCCCTTCTCTGACACAGCCACCTGTGGGTCTGGCCCACGACAGCTGTTCAGCATCACAGTGGGACACTAGTAATAATAGTACTTGTAGCACTTACATAGCATTTTATACTTTCAAAGCTCTTAAATTAATTAGTTACAGGGCTACAGTATGGATTCAGGCAGGACGTGAAAAGAAAAGTGTATCCAGTGGAAACTACAGGGAGAATTTAGGGAAATGTAATGTAATTATCCAGTTTGGAATCTGGCCAGAGTACCACTGCTAGGAACGCCATGGGATCTCTAATGACCACACATGGTCAGGACCTCAGCTTTGCATCGGCTCCAAAAGATGAGGACAACCCTAACAAAAAGTGCGCGGTCACCAGGTACAGGAAAGGGATGATTCCACAAAATCCGGTTTCCCCCCTAGATGTCTTGTAGCTATGGGCACCAGGCTGGGCTCAGCGGTGCCACGGGAGCTGGTGTCGAGTCAGACCTCAGGAACTTTAAAATTCTTTTCAATTAAACAGTTACAACTTTTAGTGATATTTACAAAGGATCTACCTCATAAGTCCATTAACTGGTCTTAACTGGGTTAAAATCTCCAACCAATTAGTCATCTCAGCCATTCTCCTCTGAACCCCACCACCACACACACATGTACCCTCATTTTAGCAAAAACAAGCACGTCAGGTGGTTGCGTTGCTGAGCTACAGCATTGCTCTGTGCCAATTTGGAAATGTTAATGCCGTGTAGACATGCAAATGTCACAAGGGGCCAATTTTAGGATGCATAAAAGGGGGACCACTAACTGGAAGGAAGGGGGGAGAAAGTGATTACAACTCCCACTCACCTCAGTGGTGCCACAGGAGAGAAAGCAAAATGCTGACAAAAAACAGTCAGTCTTGTTGACAGTGTTAGAGATATGGCACATATTGGGCTGGTGGGGACAGGGACATTTCAGCTTCACAAAATGTGGAGGGTGGTAAGCCCCACATGCTGGTTTCAGGCAGAACACCCACAGCCTGATGCTTTTCACACAGCTGGATTTCTGCAATGTTTAATTTCTCAGTAACACTCGAACATGGGTGCTGAGGGATCTTTGGCTGAATTTGAAACACAACATGCAAGGAAGGCCTCCTGGCAGCTGCCTGCCTGAGCAGCCTGGGAACTCAGTTTAGTCCAGAGAGCCCTGGGGCAGCTTAGGGATGGTCTGGGGGGGGTGGGGGGTAGGTGGTAGGGGGAGTGGGAAGCCTGCCTGGCAGGCCAAGGACCAAGGAGGGTCTTGTCTGTCAAGGAACTTGGACTCTCAGGCCTCGTCATCAGCTCTTATGCTGACTACTGAATGCTGAAGATGCAGGGAGTAAGGAGGTACTTGGGGGGAAAAAATGGCAAAATTTATTTCTTTTTCTTAAAAAATGTTACATTTTGTAAACAGATTTTTCCAACATGTTGGCAGGGAGTTTCTCACAAACTCTTCTGACAAGTTGCTGCATCCCTCAGCTCACCAAGCGTTACTCAACCCTCCATGGCTGCAGCGCAGAATGAGTCACAACACGACTCCCCGCTCGGCCGGGTGCACAGCTCTAGCTGCTGGCAGGCAGCTCCCAGCGCAGGAGGTGTGAGCAGCCTATACATGCACAACCCACTGCCAAACAGGCCAGGTTTGCCCTTGGAGCTTGGTGTAACCACTCTGTTGCTAATAACTGTGTTGCGCCACAGCCCTACTCCTGGACTCACCCACCTCAGTGCTGTGCCCAGTACATCTGCTTCTTCCTTCTCCTTGTCACAGCAGCACCTGAAAGCCTTCCAGGAGAGCGTCAAGGGACATGAGCAAAGAGGACTTATTTTCTCCTGCCCTACCTCTTCCTCAGGGGAAATTTATAAAGCTCACTCTTCCCATACGTGGACATCTCTTCCAGTGCACCACCAATGGCTATAATTACATTCCCAATCTTTGCATCCTGCTTCAACATGCAAGATACACAGAAGCTTTATTTTTGCAATTAACGTTGGTAGGTAAGCAATAGAAAGCACATAAAGGACAGCTCTTGATAACATCACACTCTTCTCTGACAGACTGCAGGGACTGACTCCTCTCTTTTACCACTCTGTCACATAAGCATCACTCCAACAACTTCCATGGATTTATTCTTGATTCATGCTAGCATGAGTAAAACCAAGCTCAGACTTTTGCCTCCATTTTCAACTCTGGAGGATTCTCATCTCTTGCAGTCCATAGCTAAGCGTGTCTGGGTTTTATTTAACTAGTATATTAATTCTGGTTGTGTTTGCTGGTGGGGAATCCTCTCCATGCGTGAACCACTGCATTTGCCACACAAATGAGTCCCAAACGCAGATTGCCCTGCATACACATTTTCAGTCGGCACCACCAACACAGCCCCCTTTTAAACAGCAATCCTCTGCTTACTAGTCTGTTCAGCCAGCTATAATTAGGTTGTTCACTCAGTACCCGGCTTTGACACGCCTTTGGCAATCATCATGTTGGCATTTCTCTGCTGTAGTATTCCATGCCTTGCTTAAGCAATAGGGGTGTGACGGGGACCCCGTTACCTCCAGCACCAGTGTACCCGCAAGGGTCGCCTCCACCCAAAATGACCACACCACAGTAACCAGTGTTTGAACATGGGACCTCCAAGGCATCTATGAAATTCAACATGGCAGCTGGTTTTGCATAGTTTAGAGAGCCCTTCTGTTGGATTAAAACTCATTGCTCCTCAGACTGTAACTTGGAAGTGACCAAGCAGCAGGGAGCTGGAGAAGGAAAGAGACCTCTTCTCATTAGAGGCTGCTGCTTGTTGGGTTAAAATAACAGGTCTGAACCTAAACAACTCTGGGTGACACAATGGGACACAGGGAGGGTGGGATATCCAGTCTCAGCGTGATGGTTGCATTCAGTTCTGCAATACATATGCTGTAATGAGCTGCCAGGTCACAAGGGCATCAGCGGCACTGCTAGTTTGCTTTCACTGAAAAAGGCTCGGTGCTCTGGTTTGGGTAATGAGCTCCCTTGCACGCACAGAAACAAGCACAAAAAACTGCAGTGGGTGTCTTCAGCAGCACAGGCTACTGCAAACACATCACATCTGACCTTCTGTCACTTCACTAGCATTTTGCAACATTTGGAGTCATATTCAAGATCTCAGCTCTTGTCTCTGAAGTGTTCAATAGTCTGACCCTGGGACACTCACATGGACTTTTAAAGCTTCCAGGCACCAGGTGTTTCCCACATCACTACTGCTTCAGCCCATGGGAGCTTTCCCTGAGCAGTGGGTTTGTCTCTGTGACACGACATTTTCTGTTTGAGGCAGCTGGAGGTGGTGGGCCAGACAAGCAGAAGAAACAAGCAGTGCAACATTTCTAGCCCAAGGCTCATCTTCCAGAATTAGCTATTGTTAATATAAAAAAGTATACACATATATTCCTAAAACTCCACTAAAAAACAAGGCATTATTGAGCATTTTCTTTTCCAAAAGCAGTTACAGAGGACTCAGGCGCAGGCAGGCACACTGCAGGAGCTACACAGTCACTGCCGAGAGGAGCACAGCACAGCAGCCCACAGGGAAAATCATTTCAGAGCAAAAACTCAACGGGACCACAATCTGAGGGAATTCAGCTGTCTCAGTCATTCCTGTCTCTTTGTCTGGGCTCCTTTTAATGAGGCCCAACAGTTCACCACTGCCCTACCTCTCTCCTTACAGAGAAAGCTTTGTAAGGCCATGTGTCTCTCCTGATCCTCTGATTTCCCTCTTGCAGAAGCCAGAGTCTCACTCCAGCGGGAGGCTGGCAGGGAGAGAGCCATGTACCAAGACCTGGGCTCTTCAGGGGGGATGAGAACATAGGAAAACATTTGTAGTGTACAATGAAGGAAAACAAGCCAACTACAAAAGCTAACAAGGTCCATGACATCTCTCTGGGAGGGTCAGATGCAAATGTGAGGGACAGAGACTTCATGGTGCCTGTTAATGGGGTGCACACAGAGGCATGCACAGTCCGTCTGTACACACAGCCCTTGCCCCCAGGGATGCTGCCCTAAACTCTCTGCAGCCATGCTGGTGATGCAGGGCATGAACCAGTGGCTTTTGACTCTCAAATGACACCAAAACTGAGATGCATCTTCTGTGGATGTTTTCATTTTTTGCAGTTTTTGTAGGATTCACTGCTTAGATCTAAGGTACTCCCAAAAGCACAGATACATTTCATATGTTTTCTTGTAAGCAGATACTTCAAGAACAGCCTTTATGTTATGCTCAGTCGGGCAATGACTGCAAAAGAAATTAGGGCATGATGCTGGTATACTGACTTTAGCAGATCTCACAGCAACTTCAGTAGGAGTTGTGCTGCAGACAGAGCTTGCCCCCGAGTGAGCAAAGTGAGAGGGAGAGGGCTGTGAGTGCACAGCCTGCCCTTGAAAATGGTTGGGGCACCATGGGTCCCTCCCTAGTCCTGCTTTACCCCCTTTCTGGCTGCATATAGCAGTAAAATATCAGAATCTTTAAATGGTGCAGCTTATTCCTACGGCTTTCCACATTTTCTAGAGAAATAAGCCAGCTTCTGCACTCATCCCAGGTCAGGGTAAGCCAAGGGAAGACCAGAGGAGGTCTGACTTGCTGAATCAGCAAACAATAACAACAGCACCTGGCTTTGTTTCAGCACTGTTTTGCTATGTACCTAAATCTCTCTCGTAACACTGAACCTTGGGCAGAAAACAGGTTGTCATCTCCCTCAGCTGTCCGCTACCCAGGAGGCATCACCATCAGGAGTACTGGGGAGCAGTGTAACCCCTCTCTCCAGCACACAACCTGCTCTGTGCTTCCACGTGATCTCCTGTTACATCAACTCATTTTACTTTGCTAGATAAGTTATCTTCTAGTGAAAGGAAGGGAATTAGGTTTCATCAAGAAGCCTTTCAACAAGTTGTCACCATCTCAATGATTTAGGGTAGGCAGAACACCTCATATTCCCAGTTGCCCTCATGCCACCGCAAGCTGCCAGTCAGTGTGAAAGCATAGCCCACTATAGCATCTGGAAAGGTCAGAGTTGAAGTGTTTTCACGGAAAGATAATCAAGCCATACGACAAATGCCTCATCAGGAGGAAATGTCAGCTCCTGAATGAGGACAGTTATTGTATAAGACATTTCTTTACCTAAAGGAAGCAGGTTAATATACCTCCAAATTGCAAGTTATCACAGCATATAATGTTCAATTTCCAGTGTAATTTCCATCATGCTTTCTATAGAATGTGTGGAAATCAACTCAGATATCAGTGAAACTTTACTTCTGAATTTTTACAGCAGCAAGTCAAAAACTAATTAAGAAAAGCCACAATAAAGCAAAAGACCATGTAACAAGGAAAAATAATATTTTGAGATAAGCATTTAAAAAAAATGTCAGTCCTGTGCAAACCCTTGTCAGTTCAAATTTAACATATCACTTTAACATATCATCTTTTGCGGCTTGAATAGGAAAGACTCAAGAGGGAGTGTGCTTTGGGTTCCTGCAGAGAAGGCAGAGGGTGACAGTGGAGAGAGGGGCTTAGAGCAAAGAGCTTGCAAGAAGCACAAAAGGCATTTTAAAAATGTCTTGAAGGAATCATCAGCAGACACCAGGTATAAAAGCATGAGAGAGTAGAGAGTTCATACAGAAGCCCTGGGAGAAGAGTCAGAGAGGCGGCTCGTTGTGAAGGAGGCCGACAACAGTGTAAGAATTGGAGAGGGCTGGGAAAAAACCACAAAAGCGCTGTGAGAAAAGAGGGCGATGCCGCTCAGAAGAGCTGAAAAGTTAAAGCCAAGTGCATTTAAGAGTGCCACACATTAGGTGAGTGATGGAGTGACAGTGAATTTGAGACTCAGAATGAGGAGTAATTTCCTTTCAGGAAATATGCGACCTTTCAAAAAAAAAAAATTCCATTTATGTACACTTTCCAGTGAGCTGTAAAAAATAAGCAACTCTTTTCAAGCTTTTAAATGACTTGCAAAGCAGCCTCGATTACTTTTACTGCAACATCCTTCTCCTTCCTTTCCTCGGCTGAAAGTCCTCCACAGGCCTGCTGCATGAAATGATGGAAGCCTGCTCACAGGGTCTGCTGAGACCGGTCACGTCCGAAAGCCCTCCCTGCACAGCCTGCGGCCTGGGGTACATGGGAATAAACTTTTACCGACTGAACCACTTCTCCAGTAGTTAAAGGAAAAACAAACAGGACTCAGATGCATCACTTAGAGCCCCACAGACCTAACACTGTAATATTGCTGAGCTCTCTCTTGGTTTCACTCTAATTTTTACAGCCCAGACCTGCAGTTTTACATTTCCAAAAGTTATTCTGTGACCAGCTCCGAAGCACCTCACACTTGATTAGACGGTTCAAACGAGCTACAGTTCCTCCTCAGTGAGTCTCAAGTCATTCAAGATATATATATATTAGCCTTGCTGACAAGATCTACTTTGGGCCATGTTGTTTTTCATCCACCACCTTGCTCTAATAATAGTCACATTTTACAATTTTCAAAAGCTGTCAACATCATTGATCTTCCAGATAGAATGTGCTTGTCTTCCATTATGTGTGTTGAATTACTTGTGCCACAATTAAGTCTTTATTTAGCTGAAGGCAGCTTACCTCCACGACAGTGTGTCATTTGCTCTCTAGCACACTAATAATGGTATAGGTCTAAAAAATACATATTTACATTCCTCCCCCCCCAAAAAAAAAGAAAAAGTCTCCAGTAGTGTCTCATAAGATGGACATGCTCTGCATGGTAAACTATCACTCTGGTAGGATAATTGGTTTGGTTTGATCAAAACTGCATGCTCTTACAGAACTGAGCATCTGCCAGTACTCACAGCTCAGCATTAAAAGAGAGGATTGTCTTTGTCAGATCTGTCATGAAAACTGCAAAAGGAGAGACTGGACTGTACTGAGCAAAAATGAAGGGATGTCCTCTAAATCCAAAAGACTGTGTGCCTTATTTATCCTGGTGCTACGCATTTCGTCTCTGCTGTAAGTTCTCTACAATCTCTTTTGATCTCTTCTATTAAAGAGAAGGAAAGCTGCTAGAAAAGACATCCCACAGAAGTCCTATCCATTTCTTCCTGCCTCTTTAGAAAGGCCACGATGACCTGAGCATTGCTACATCACGCAGGCAATGAAAAAATGAAATAATGCTACCTGCACTGTTAATTGGAAAATGCATATCGTTTTATTGCCACCTACTAAAATTACTCTTGAGGTCTACAGCTGACACACTCCATGGTCTGCAAAAAGGAAAGTGGGCAGAGACCACAGCAATTAGCTGCCCTGGTGCCCTCATGTCCCACCTGCAGCGCTTCCGAGCACTGGGTCCTGCTTGGAGTGCAGCATTTCTTCCACAAAAACACCCCACCTTGGTGGAAATCCTGGAAATGCACAGCTTGCCACTGTCCTGTGCCAGTTGTTTCTAAAGCCAGCTGCACTCCCCACAACCACCGTGCCTAGCAGCAAGTTTTTACTTATTACTCATCATATCTCTCAGACTCTGCACCTGGAACGTTTATGGTGATACTCTAACACTCCTGGCATTTAAGATCCACATGTCACTTAACAGACATTTGTAAAAGATGCTATGTTTTGATTTGCAGAACAAAAAAAATTTGGTTTAGAATCCTGCTGTTTGGTGACTCCAAATAACTCTTCCAAATGGTTACAAAGGCTTGCACCTTTTACTTTGCTTTGCTATATAACTTACCCACTTGTCACTTATCTGCCCTTCCACAGCTCTTTACTCTGCATGTTACACAACTCTTTGAATAAAAAAGGGTCTTTTCAGCTGAACACAACAATTTTGTCTTTGTTTTACAAGCAAAAATAAGATGAAGCACAGGGGCAAGAGACTTGGCCAAAATCACTCAGCATGCCAGAAAAAAAACTGGATGTGATCCAACTCTGAATCTTCTGCATCCACCTTGAAACAACATTACCACCAGCCCACTAACAGGCTTGTTTTGTTTTTATAAGGTAAACTCCTACTCTGTTAAAAAACCAGAAGGAGAAGAAAATCAGCCAGTGTCTTCATGACATTAGACAGAAGATGCATCATCATCTACACAAATGTAGTTTTGTGCCCCATTGCTCTGTACAATGCAATAGAAACTGGCTTAGGAAAGGGCTGGCATGAACCCTGTTGCAGCCTCCCTTCACCTCTTGGGGCATTCACAGTGCCATTTGGGATGTCCCTTTGCCGCAGATACCAGGCCACCACCTGTCTCCCGCTTGCCAGTACTGCAAGGGCTACAACAGCCCCACCTTACAAACATGATGCTTTGGGTAACTAATGGGATACTCAGGGAAAATTTCAGCTCAAGCCTGCCCTGCTCACTAGCGCAGCCTCAGACATGCAGCCTGGCCATTTTTACATGCCTCTCTTACAAGGTGAGAAAAGTAAAGTTCCTTGTAGAAGGGGCTCTGACATCATCTGTTTTTAAAAGAAAAATGAGTTTTCCATGCAGCCAGAACCTGATTTGCTGATAAAACAGCCAACACGACAGCCAGCCTACAGGTACCAAAACAGGGGGGTCAGCACTGTCCCCCAACTTGATGCTGTGGCTGGAGAAGATGCAGCCTGCCCAAGCACCCTGCCTGCACCACTGCAGTGGGAGTGGGTCCCAAACCCAGGTCTGCCAGGCAAGAGCCCTTACTCCAAACCGCTCTGCTTTCTCTGGTGTGTGTCAGATGAAGAGAATTTGCCTGTTGTCTGAGCCCATCTGAAAACAGCACACCTCCTGATTTCAGCCCTGGAAACAAGAAGAAAATTCAGCCCAGAGGCTGAGCCAGAATTGTCGAGTGATGCAAACAAGATTTGATTAAGATTCAGATCACGTAGTTTGCGCAGCATGTGCTCTTCTGCAGCTAGAACAAGGGTCAGTTCGGCAGCTAGAAGTTCCTCCCACTGCCTTCAGGGCAACTAAGATAGCTACAGCTCCTGAGGATACATCCCATTATTTTTTGATTTGCAAGTCCAGCATGTGCCACAATGACGTGAGCAGCAGGGCACAGGATGGTCTCTGCCGCAGAGATGTTGGATAGTCTCAGGCCTTTCCACAAATGGGGCAAAACACCACCCTAGAGAGTGACAGCACTTTGAAAGGAACCCAGACTGTTCCCTGCCACTTGCCTTATCTGTCCAGTGGGTGGGAAGGAAGGAGGAGAGGACAGACTTACAGCTTGCTAGGGCACATGAGATTGTATGCTCTTCTTTCCTTCTCCTCTCCCCCTTCTTGGAAGGGTCCTGGAGTGTGACTTGCACCCAGAAGTGCAAACATATGGGCTGAAGGAGTCCAGCTTGTTATCCTGTTATTAGCAAAGAGGCCGTTACACAACAAAACCATCCCTTGGAAGCCTCCTTTCACACTCAGCTCAATTTGCTAATATTTTCATTCTTAGCGAAGGGCTTGTCCGAACAGACTGCCGCTGATGGAGGAGCTAAACTGCACTTTCTGCTGTTGTTACTAAGAGTCAAAAAAACCAAAACCAGAGTAAAAATACTAGGCTGGCCTCAACATACCATCCTTGAGATTCGTGGATGAAGAAAGTAGTACTATTGTCATCATTACTACCTTCCTGCTATTTCCTTACAAAGCTGAAGCACACAGCACCCGAATGCCACCAGCTCCCCTGAGATCAGTGCCCCAAACCCTGGAGCCCCAGCTGAGCTCTGCTCCAGGTCATTCTCAACCCTTCGTTGCCTTCCAGATGCTCTGCTTGGATCCAGCCCCAGCACTGCAGAGAAGAATACCAGGCAGCACTCTGCATCTCACTGCATGTGTCCACAAAAAGGCAAAGAGCTTGTGTGCTCAAACACTCACACTTCCCCAGGCTGCCCAGCTTGAGACCGCCCATATGTTGAGACAAGGATGGAGAATGGGTGGGAAGCCTGAGCTCCAATAGACAGATGCATGTTCAACCATCCTGAAGGGTGGAAAGTCTGTGGCTCTGAGGTTTTGGTCCCAGTCCCATAGTGGGTGTAGCTGTGAAAGCAAAACAATGTTCCCTAAAGTAAGCATGATTAGGCTTTCTCCATAAACGTTATTTATGGAGGGCAGGGCTGTGTGAGTGAAAAGCTGGGGAGAATTTCCATTCTGCCTGAATGACTCGCAAACCATAGATTAGGTGATGAAGTTTAGTGACTGGGAATTCTGCCCAGACTCAGCCTCAGTGAAGAAATTAGCAGACTCGTTTAATGGATCAATCTTTTAACGCCACTCCATAGCACAACAGCAGAGATGTGAAGTTTGGAGATGGTTATGTACATCTCAGAGATTTTCTGTGGATTCACGTCTGACTTGTGCACCCCCATGTGAAAGTGAGGTACCTCCCCCTGCCCATAGCAACCTGGCAAAATATCATAACCGAGTAATCCAACGTGAAAAATAATCAATCCTGCTTCCTAAATCTCTACCATTTTCTCACTTCAAGAAGTATATTTTTGCAATTATCACACCACTGTGTTGAGCAGCTAAACAAGGAGGCAAGTTCAGTTTTGTCTCAGTTCACTGCTTAATAGCTATAGCGATTTATTTATACACATATATATACACACACACATATATATATATTAGTGTTCCCAAATGGTTTCTTGAGGGGGCAGGCAATAGCTGGTGCATACTCTTTGTTTTAGATGGATTTTTTTTCAGTATTTGTAGAAAACAAATACAGAACAGACAAAAAAAAATGAAATAGAGAAAATGGAAAAAACAGAAATTGTTCTAGAGATGAAAGCAGTCATTGGTCCAATATGCTTTGCCATGTGATACCCAAAATGCTCACCTCTGAGTACTCTGAGACCTCCCAGCATAGCTTCTACACCCCAGTGCACCAGATGATTACTCAAAGTTCATGTAAGTCTGTAGGAATGGTTCTATCAACCCAACTGGCTTTGGTTCAGCCTTTAGTCATGCACATATACAACTGAAAATTTGAAAAAAAATAATCACACAAAAGAAAGGGCACGAAAGGCATGAGGGAATGAAATGTTTCTTGCATTAACATTTCTGAAAAAGACACTGCTGCAGCTCCCACTAAGCTGGGGCAATGAGAACAGGTTTAGGGAAGCCTCTCCTCAGGGCAGCACTGAAGCAGGTTTGTTCACTTGCAGCTGAGCATGTCCTTAAATATGTCCATTAATTAAGGTCAAAATGCTTAAAGCAGTTTGGATCCTACAGTTGCCTGGGGTGTTGTGTGGAGAGGGAGTGAAAACTTCAGACAAGTCCACATGCAGCTGAACTCCATCTTATGGTGAATTCTTATCACGGGAAAACCTGGGAGAAAACATGAACAGCAACTGAGATTAAGTGCCTTTGATCTCCTCTGAGAGCAAAAGAGCACACAGTGGCTACGACTGTGACCTGCTGCAGCCAGCTCCCACCGATGTCCATTGGGGAAGCCAACATTGGTGTCACCTATGTCATTTTGGAGACTTGGGGAGACATTACTGATTGTGGTATTAAATTTACTGCCACTGGGTGCCTGTACTACTGACACCAACTCTGTGGTCACTATAGCTTAAAATACAGGATACAAGAAGGCAGACACCAAAATTGTTGTTTAAGGACCACATACTACCAGCAGCAAAACCCCTAAAAAAATTACTTTAAGAGCCATGGAGGTGGCCATTACATGCTACCTGACCTTTGCATTGAGCACCTTGCCCATGGTGCTCTGCCCTGGGGCTCCAGCTGCCCTGGAGCCCCGTGACCCCAGATCCAGGGGTGCTGCTGGAGCTGCCCTGGCCTCCCAGGGTGCAGAGCATCTCACTGATCTACCCATCAAAAAAAATCTGATTTTGAAACAAGCCTGGTGTTGTTGTTGTGTTTAATGCAGGAGTGATATCCAGCGACAGACCGCCTGAGAAAAGCTGTGGGGGTGAAGGGAAATTATAGTCCTTCATTTACACAATATTCTTGCATTTGATTAGCGTGGGGGTAGAGGAAAGCAAAGATGAATGCTCTCGCTTTCTCCCCCGCACACCCGCCCCAATCACCCCTGGCTCATTATGAACTGCATCCTTGCGAGCGCTGCTTAAGCAAAACTGGGTTCCCATGGTTACACCGAGGATTTTCTGCCGAGGGCTGCACGTGATGCGAGTTGCGAGAGTGACTCGGCTGATATGTTAAATACGGAGTCCCCTTCCAGACCCAAGGATGCACCAGCTGCATGCTAGCGGCATGCACCCCTGGAGAGCTAACCTCTCCAGCGCACTCAGGGTGTTGAACCACTACAGTGGCCAGGCAGGGCTCGTATATTTTAAGCGACCTTTTCCACAGTGCAGCTAAAAGCCTACCTTCCCCCATACCACCACAGGCTTCACCTGCAGGTTGCTTTCGCTGTGGCACCAAGCTCTGATCACTTCTTCCAGGGTGACTGCAGCCCCAGTTTTAAACCAACACACAGTGAGAGAATGAAGAAAGTATCTCCCTCAAAAAAAACTCTGCCCCCAAAAAGCAGCCAGAGCTGATGCTGTGGGTTATGGAATGCACTGAGCACCCCAGTGGGCCTAGCAAATTCAGTAATGTAAGAAACGCAAGCAGGACAGCCATCTTGCTGAATGACAAAGAGATACTGTCTGTTATGAAACATGAGCAGGAATCCAAGTCGAGACCTGAGAAGGATATTGCTGGTTCATATCACAGCTGCTGGAAGGAGGGAGGAATTTGAAGTCCCACGTGAAAGGTGATTCCTTGGTAAGGTGGGGCAGCATGCAACACTGCCCACCAAGCGACACCCAGTGAGGGAGCAGCACAGCCCATGCAATTCCCTGCTCCTAAAGCCAGGAGTTGTCCATATGGAATATATTCTGCATGTTGAACTAGTTAAGAAATTATTATTTCCCTATAAAAGAAGCAGGAATAACAAGTTTATATAAAAATAATCTGGAGTTTTGCTTTTCCTGGGTATCTTTGGCAAGAATAATAGTAATAATCAGAAATAGGACTGTAAAGAAATTCAAGGAATTACTTAGTCCTTCCTTCTTCCCAAAGCAGATCCAATCCTATGTACATACTTCCTGTCAAACATCCCCACATGTTTTTAAGGGCCTCCAGTGGTGGATCACATGATGGTCCACAGAAAATCTATTTCATTCTTTTTTAAAATTCAAGTTATCTTTTTTGCAAAGCTTTTGTCTCACATTGGTCACCAAACCACAATTACACACAGAAAGAAGTCCTCCTACTCCTGGAACACTAAAACCTTCTCCAATGTCATCTGGTGGCAGGCAATGTGGGAAACAGCTCATATTCACTGCACACTAAATCTCGTTTCTCAGGCTTCACTCTTGCTGACAGAAATGCTACTGGGAGCCTGCTCGGGGAATGATAATTAGCTTGTTGATTAATCATCAGTGCTCAATGATATGGTGTCATTCCTCGTGCTTTTGGTTTTGGAACTGTTCCCCACAGCAGAGGAAGCTTGGGATGGTGCTACATCAACCCAGCACCTGGAGAAATGTTCCAGACTCAGGCAGGTGTCCAGCAGGTCTCCAGGTATGCCATGAGACCATCACCCACCCATGCTGCCTCTCACCAAAACCAGGGCAGAACCACCAGCCAACTGCACCGCACAGTGAGCTTGCAGTCCTCACTTGACTCTACCTCTTGTGCCAATAAAGCATTTTTAACATTTCCGGATCGATTTTGTTGATTTCCACGCCCCTGCAAACACTCTTTGTTAATACAAGTTGTGAATTTATTTCATTTCCTCCAGGAGCTCCTACACCATCAAGATCAAATTTAAGGTGTTAATTAAATGGAATGTGTAACACAACAGCCCAACAGACAACAATTTAGGCTAATAGCAATGGCTAGAGCTGGGTTACATCTGCGGGGGGGAGGGCTCCAACTGGCCCCTGTTGCCTTCCCTCCTACTAACCAATATTCGTGGTTTTTTACATATTCTCCCACTCCCTGAATTTCAATAATTACTTGACTACACCTCACTGACAGCACATATTCAATTTAAAGGCTTTGCTTGTCAGCTTATACATGCTTATCTGCAAAAATAATTCTCCATGTTTATGGTTTTCAGCTCCTGAGCCTCCCAGATGTCTTAAAGTTCAACTTTATTTTGTCACCGTCTTAATTCAACAGCTGTAAAGGAAGACACAGCAGCTTCCAGGTTAACCAGTTGATGGGTTGTAGCCAAACATTGTAAAGAGTTCACGGTCAATCACAAATTCATTTGAAATGACAGCAAGAGCAGCAGATCATTCTCTGCATGACAACTTGTCTGCAGAAAAATCAAACTGCAAACACCAATCAGAAAAATCCCAGAGTGCCCCTGTGTTGCCCTGGTCTGTGCACCTTGTACACCAATATAAAAATTTATATTAAAATGAGTATTTGTTCAGGAATTCTTTTGTAATAGTGGATAACAGAGTGCCTGATAAACGGACAGCTTATATTTTCTGTAAGCTTGTTTTAAAAGGTGAGCTGAATGATCAGACAGAATGAGATCTCTTCTAGGTATGGACTGTCCAAAAGTGGCATCAGATTTTCCAAATTGACTTATCGTCAGTCTGAATATTTGTCATGACAATTAGAGCTGTTCATAAGGAATTTGGTGTTTGATACTGGAAATGCGGATCTTGTTCATTAATTTGCCCAAGATATATATAGATGGTGGCATCTTATTTTGGCCACTGACTGAAAACGTTTCCAGTTTGTGTATTTATGTGCAAAAGTTCAAAATGTCTTTCTATGCACATTCTTTGCCACCAACCTCTAATTCCCTGTTTATGTGAAAGTCTTTGCAAACAAACTGCTCTGTTACAATCTCCTTGGAACAAAATACAAGATGGGTGCAAACACCAGCAAAGACAATCCAGGGTTTTGTTTACTTATTTACAGACAACTTGTTGAGGGATTTTCCCTGCTTCAGTTAACAGCTGCTTTACTTTTTCTGTGGAAAACTCATGAGTCTACTTCAGGTTCTGTCATGGTGGAAAGGCAAACCCAGCATTGAAATGGGGGATAAAGTTGAGCAAATGCATTAATGTAGTGCACACTGTTTGCTGCCTAAAGCTACACAGCCCAGCCCATACTTCCAAGAAAGATTCCATTTTAGCTCAGTTTATAAATATGCACAGGTACACTGCTCTACTAAAATTAAATGATAAATGTTAAAACAATTTTTATCAGTGTCCACACCCAGCACCTTTTCATCCTGGAAGCTGCATTATAGTCCCTCACCACATCATCATACTCCTGCAATCACCACCATCCCACATGGAACAGAACAGGTTAACTTTTCCAAGGCTGAATCATCACAGAATTCATCTATAATAGCCCATGCAGAATAAAAAGCTAGAGATGCATTTAAATACCCCCAAAGTAATTTGGTTAGTCAATGAACCACAGTATCTTCTCCCCACTCACTGGTTCACTTGGCATCCATCACTTTTATTTTGTATCAGATACTCATTGTCTGGAGTGATAACAGATACATGATCCAAAGAAAGGAGCATCCCGTTGAATTGCTGGCACACAACATAACACTGTCATTATGCAGCACTGTGGTGCAAGCCAAGATACACATTTTTAACGTGTTCCCTGTAAAGACATGATGGCACCCACAACTGCTACATAATCTCAGCAAGTTATTAAAACTGGTAACACTCTTAATTTAGCTTCATCCTGAGTGAACTAACATGGGTTGGTCTTAGGTTTAAACACCTAATTCCACAGATATAGGTGATGCTGACCCCTTTTTTCTTATCTTTTCCTCTTCTTGTAGAATAATGTTTTTAAAGTTGAAATGAAGTTTTCGAAGTTTCACGGCACAGAAGCTGTGAGCACAGTGCTTACTCCTGAAAATGCATACTGTAAAGCTGACAGTTTAAGAAGAGGTGAATTTTGGATAAATTACTAGGAAAGAGGGCACAAATGTAACAGAACACCTTTTCACTTGTAGCCATGGGTACCAAATGTACCCAGGGAATTCTGTTTCCTTTGCTGCCATGGCCATAGCTCTTTCTTGCAGCTCCAAGGATGAATCACATTTCCCTCCCACCTCCTTCCAGCAGCTGCCTCGCTCCTGTCTGCTCATCCTCACCCTGAGCCTGTTCTCTTGAGGCAAGGTGTTTAGTGCATTGCACAGCAAGAACATAGCATGGCATAATGGTTATATATCTACAAATATTTCTACCATATTTTTCTTAGCAAAACTCGCAGTCTGCCTGATGGTGACTTACTCCAAGGTACAGCAGCCCTATCCCACCACTATGTCCCTTCTGGCACATGCCATCCAGGGTGCCTCAGCAGAGGGGAATTAATTTTATTTCACCATGCACTCCAGGAACACAGATGCTTGGAGAAATCTGGAGCAATCTCAGCTCTCAGAAATAGCAATCCAGCACCAAAACTTTGTTCAAAGGGAATTACCTGTCTTGGGACAAAGGCTGAAGTCACAGAATCTTACAGCTTGCTTAACCCTCTCCACCCAGAAAACCTTGAAATCCAGTATTACTGTGCCAAGCCTATTACCAAGGACTTAAAGGCCTGCTCACAGGTAGCTCTAGGCAGTTAAAGATGCTGTGCAGAGTTGCAGGCCCTGCACCTAGTTATATGCATAGGATTTCTCCTTCGTTTAGGTGTTCTTGCAACCTATTAGTTAGAGTGGAACCTGTGAAAGGATTCAAATGATGCTTCTTTGGAAAAACACAGAGAGACCGTAGTGGATCCCCAGACAAACCACCTTGGGAAGGGTAAGGCAAGAGGCTGCAACAGCCAAGTTGCTTTTTGGGGCTATGGCACTTGTAGCGCAGTGGGGAGGGCCACCAAGGCGAAAAGAGCTTTTGCGGTGGAGGTCCTTCAGGGTGCATGGAATGTGGCCAAATGGCCTTTCCTTCTCTTTCAGGACCTCTAGCGCTTTCAGGTGAAAGGGATAAAACCAGCAAGATCACAGCTTATTTCTCCACTTTGAGGAGAACAAAGAAAACCAGAGATAACTTAGCAAAAAATGCTCATACAAACCGTCAATGGGGGCTGCCCTGGGATCCGGCAGCAACATGACGTCTCAGCAGGCACACTGAGTGTGTTAATCTTGTGCTGCAAACCTTCAAGCACCAAAACCAGACAGTGCTCCAGTGCAATATATATCAAAGCTGAGGCTCAGGGTTTTGGGCTTTCATTCAGGCACATTCAAACTGTTTTGGTTTGATAATTCCTGGCCTAGCCAACAGGTAAAGTTTAAAGGTTAAGTGAAATGGCAACAAAATCAACACCAAGGAGGATTCTCATTGATTTTTGAACAGGATGACGGAGCACTGGTTTGCACCAGCTCTCCGGAAAGGGAATTGTAAATAAACAGCCTCCACCACCTTCCTCCCACATGCGCAGGCAAACAGACTCTAAGCTGCTATCTCATTTCATTCAGCTCTGACAGCTCCCAGTATTAAAGATAATTAACCCTTTTTATTATTAGTTCCAATGTATGGCATGCTTGCATTTTGCTATTATATCCTGAGTCTTCTAACTCAGACCAGTTAACCACGTAAAACAGGAAGGGAAGCAGGAAAGAAGAGTTATTACAGAATTATACTCAGGCAGCCCCTTGCACAAGGACACATGAGCTAAACTGGGGGACCAACACTGTTCCTTCAATGCATGCAGAACCAGCACCAACATGGTGTCCTCCTGCAGACAGCAGCCGCTTGCTAGCAGCTGACCAACCTACAGACTCAGGCACCATCATATTTATCCCTACTGAGCACTGAACATTTCTTTTAATGCAACATTCATTTGAACCCTAAAATTCCCACTCCTGACAATCAACATTGCCTATTTTGGCTACTTTACCCCAAAATAAGCCATATGGCAATGACCAGTTCTGGGGAATAAAGCAAGCAGAACTGCTTTCCACCTAAGCTCAGCAGAGCCTGTATCTCTGCATTTGATCTCTCCCTTCATCACTAGTATTGTTCAGAGAGCTGGGAACACACAGTCAATGCAGATTTAGAAAATATCAAGGGGTTTTAAAGATGTAAAAGTCTAAGATAGGCTCAGAGATTTTCAATACAGAACAACAATTCAGGCTCCCAAAAGAAAAAAAAAAAAAAAAATATATATATGTATGCATATATACGTGTATGTATATATGTATATACATACACATACATACACGTATATATGTATATATACACATACCATGGGCAGGGTACCTGGACGCCACTGCACAGCAAAAATACATTGTTTCATGTGTGGGGAAGGCTTCAGCTTTGCAGACCCGGATTTAGGCTCATGGCAGCTCCTCTGGCTGCAGCAGTGGGCATGAAAGGGGGTTGCATCAAGCTCTCACAGCTCCCTTCTCTGCCTTGCAAGAGATCAGAAGACAGCTGCAAACCTCTGGAAAACCCTCCTCTAAGTCCCTGGGTGCACCCTGGGGCTAGCAATTCCCTGGCGATCCAAGCCAGTGCTCCTGCACAGAGCTTGACCCAGAAACAGTATCACCAGCCGACAGCTGTGAGTTTCCCTGCACCACACAGCTGTCCTCTTGCAGCAGAGAATTTCAGTTCATCTCTCAGATGGGTTTTTCCACTTCTGCAGCCACAGGAAGGACACTGTCTTGGCTGCAGGGCTTGCAGTGCTTTCGGTGCATGCATGAGCACAGCCAGGAGTTGAAACAGGGCTGGGGACCAGGAAGTGCTGAGCCAGGGTTTCACCCCCTCATTGCTGCATGCCACTTGGGCCAGCCTCTCCACAGAGCAGGGGAAACACTCAGATGCTGTTACGAAACCGCGTCCGAAAATGGGCTTATTCCACAGTGAAATTATGACAGCCTTGACCTGCTTTGCAGGCATCCCGGCTCTCTGCCAGGCTGGTGAATCAAGTGATGCTGAACCGCCAAATCCACCAAACATCAAAGGAAATTAAGCTGTTCCCATGGGACTCGTTTTGCTCTCTGGCCACACAAATGTTGCATTAGAGCTTCCCTGTGAAGAGCCAAGCAGTGAGGTGCAGCAGGATCCCCAGCAGCTCCTCAGCAGGGCCAGCCAGCTCAGCCAAACAGGGCTTTATCTTCTTTGCAGTACAAACCAACAGGTCTCAAAATGATTGTGAAAAATC
>JAVJGI010000003.1:21231550-21309612 GCA_035590275.1 Ibycter americanus | reverse complement strand
TGGGGGGGTTCAGCCTGGAGAAAGGGAGGCTGAGGGGAGACCTTCTCGCTCTCTACAGCTGCCTGAAAGGAGGCTGGCGTGAGGTGGGGGTCGGTCTCTTCTCCCAAGTAAGCAGTGACAGGACAAGGGGAAACGGTCTCCAGTTGTGCCAGGGGAGGGTTAGATCGGGCATCAGGAAAACTTTCTTCACTGAAAGGGTGGTCAAGCATTGGAACAGGCTGCCCTGGGAAGTGGTTGAGTTGCCACCCCTGGAGGTATTTAAAAGACATGTAGACGTGGTACTTAGGGACATGGTGTAGTGGTGGACTTGGCAGTGCTGGGTTAATGGTTGGACTCAGTGATGTTAAAGGTCTTTTCCAACCTAAACAATTCTATGATTCTAGTGATAGCTCGCAGAAAGCAATGTCTGTACATTAAAGTTTAGTGCAATAGCAGCTTCTAGTTTTCTTTTTCCACTTTTTGGTTTTTAACACATTATTTCTAAAGAAAGGATGTTTCTGGGTTTTTTTGTTGTTGAAAAAATGCACATATTTCTGATAACCCTGCAAACTGGGTAATTACCAACAGCTACTAAAACCGGCTTCCTCCATGTTACCTTCAGTTAGCACTGAAATGAAAAGGGACATCTTTAACTCTTTAGCAGAACACCTACAATTTACTTACTAGAATGCATGTTACACATTTTAGTGCAATAGCACCCTGCCTTTGCTTGGTGAATATCTACCTCCTACTGCAACAACAAAAGCAATGACTTAGAGTAGAGTCAAAAAGCAGGGGTTAGTGAAATAGTTTTGCATGTCTAATTTCAGTGAGCAGGCTTGGTGCTGAGAAAGAAGGTAGCACTAATGGTCTGAGGCCCTGTTTTCTGCAAGATAAGTGAAAGAAATGAATGCATCAATGCTCTAGCCATACTTTTGAGCTCATTCTCTTTCACTATGGCACCATTAGCCAGATTTTCCTGGTTCAATCCCACAACAAATTCATGCACAAGGAGAGTACATAAAACAGCAGCTGATGTTCTCTACTTGGCCGAAACCTACCTGACTTCTATAAAATATTTCCTTTGGAAATGACAGCGCTTCTACAGAGCTCATAATAACCTTCCAGCTCTGTGACTTTGTGAATTGAAGTTCATAAAAATCTATAGGCCACATCCTTGCTGGTAGAAAATGGCTTTCAATAGGCCAGTACTTTGGTTCTCTCTCCTGCTAGCCACACCAAACAGCAATAAACAGCACCAATACCCTGGGAAAGCTGACACAGAGACCGGGACATGGACACATTCAGCACTTTCGGGGGTAGCTCCTACCACACCAAGATCCACGCAAGACTAAAGTGTGTAAAAACAAACCCACTACACTTTTCCTTTAAAAGTTAAGCATGGCACAGGATTCTTGCTAAAATTTGACAAAAAACCCACCAGAGGCTGACTGTCAAATAAATAACACTTGTAAAAGATGTTCCACAGGGATCGTGCTGGCTTTGACCAGACACGGACAGCAAGAATGGCAGTTGGTTTGAACTTCTGCAGAATCTGTTTTTGTTTGTTTTATTTTAAATTGTAACAATATGAAACTGATCTTCCAAAACACTTTCTTTTTTCTTTCTAAAAGATAAAACCCCAGAGCAAGAATATTTGCGCTGAAAAAAAAGTCTTTCAGATGAATAGCTTTGTACATACAAGGATAGAATTGCCTGAAATAGCTTTGTTTTGAAACAATGCATTGTCTCGCAGGAATTTTAGACATTCTTTAGGAAGGCAGCACTTGGCATTATATTTCATGCCTTTCAAAGTATCTGTTTTCTTAGGAAATGAAGGAAGGGGATGGGAGAGAGGTGTTTTTCACCAAACTGACTTTGCAGTTGTAAGGATCTCAAGCAGGAAGATGCATAAGAAGGAATAAAAGAGAAAAGATTACATCCTACTCACTCCAAATGGCAACAGGAAAAATAAAGGAATGCTCTTCTCCAGATCATGTGCATGAAGAGAGCCTTTCTTTGAAGAAAATCTTCTCTTTATTGCTAAAAACCTGTTTCAGCCTGACTGATGAATGCTGGAGAATTGCATAGGTGAATTCAGGAGATCACAGCTGACAAATATCACATCAGGACAGATCATTCCATCAGCTCAAATATAGTCTCTGTTTTCCTAGTAGCTTATTTTGTGTTTCATACATGCATGTTAAGCCTTTTTTTTTCTTTTTTTTTTGAGCAAATATAATGCAGTAATGTTTGGATATGAGCCCTATTTACAATGCCTCCAAAACCTGAAGGGTCTGATCTAGTGGTCTGGTTCGTATCTATCTGTCTCTAAGGTCCAAGGCACAAACTCCAATTCCTTTCCCACAGCCCTGTGGATACAGTATTCTGGTCTGAATTAATCTGAGAAATCTCCTAGGACTCAGATTTCAGGTCTGGAACATCAAGTCACTTCAGTCTCCCGGTGGTTCCATTAATTATGGGGAAGCACCACAGCGGAAAGAAAGAAAAAAACCTAGCAGGTACACAGAAACTTTATGTTTCCAAGCTCTAAATCCCACATCATTCCCCATGCCCCCTCCCCTCCCGCACACACAATGTGGTGCGTGCCTGTTTGCTACCACATCTTTCCAGAGGACTAGCTCACACCTCAGCTTCCTGGCTTCAATTTCAGTTGGTAGTTAAATCCATCATTCAAATGATTTTTCATTCGTATATTTCTTCTGAAGAAATGTCCGTGGTGGGTACATTATTATTCACTCTCCATCTCCAGTATAAATTTTAAGTCACCTCTTTGTCCCTTGTGCAGCCCACACACTGACGCAGCATCTTCTCACACTTCTCTCCCACACAGGCAGCTCACGAAATTACACTCCTAAACCATACAGGGGATGATGGATGGCTGGTATTTATCTATTCTATGCAGGACTCGCTTACTCAGAGGCTTGTAATGTGTAAGAGAAGTTTTAGCTGGCCCAAGCACCATGCAAGATGTGCTGGCTGTCTACATATAGATCCATAATTGCTTAAAGAGTTGACTTCACAAAAAATATTTCTGTGATTGACAGGTCTACAGGCAGCCTCAGGCAAGAGGTCAAAGAGCAGAGGCAGCTGATTGCCAGCTGGAGCTGAATACTACCAATTCATCAATCGGTGACGGAGCTATCCCAGAGGAGCATTGACTGAGGGGGTTGTGTGCAAAGCGATCAGTACAAGGTTGCTAGAGGATGCAGCTGCGGGGGGAATTGATGAGAAGAAGGAGGAGAGGTTTCACCAAGGAATGGGAAAGGTGGAGCTGAATATGGTATTTGTGCCCTTGGCAGATAATACTACCATGCAAGAGTGAAAAACCAGCTGTAGAAATCTGTTTTTCTACTTTACCCCTAACATCCGTAATTAATTGCAGGAAATCACCCCACTGCAGACACACTGGTAAAATACACTCACAACCTGTCTTACTTTCATGTCAGGACTTCTTTTTTTTTTCCCCTGGCCAAGGTGTTGAACACTAGGCCAATAAATTTGCCTCAGAAAAAAAATCAGCTTGGAGGAGCTGCTTCATCATCTTCCTTCTGCTTTTCTATAACAGTCAGTGTGGCAATATCCGTTTAAGTTTAGAAAGCATATTGTTACAGGATGTGTGGGAACCACAAATACCATCTGAGGCCAAGTTACAGTAAATCCTATTCTTAGTGTCATTAATGGAAGTGCTTCCTTCTCGTCACAAAAGCAAACGAAAGAAGGTCCATTAATTTTTCACTCATGGAGCAGTAAGGCCTTTAAACAAGGGGGAGAAAGGACTCCAGTCATGAGTGACTTCAGACCTTAGTACACAGCTGAACCCAGAGACTGGAAACCAGTTCTGTCTGTGAATGGTCAATACCTGAGCTCTGCTTGTTGCTTTATAAATATCTTAAATATAAGCTCAATCTGAATTTGTAATTGTGTTTGTGTTAGCAGGATATTTGTTATTAAGGCCAAACACTGCAATAAACAGCTAATCATTACTTCTGCTGTTCCTGGCCTCTCTGTGTGTTACAGTGGAATAAATCAGAAGCAATGCATTTTCTACTACTTTGAATGTAATAAGACATGAGACAGTAAATATTTCACTTGGTCTTAGTGCTTACACTCCCTGGACTTTGTGTTCCCCTGATTTATACTAAAGTGAAGTAAAAACAAATCCACCAAAGTCAATGGAGTTAAGCTAGGGTAAATCAAGCCTTCTATTACCAAAAATCAATTTTCAATTTGTTTTAATAACATTAATCTAAACGAACTCACTTGATATTCTCATACCTCTGATATGTACACATAATTTATGGCAGGGGTAATCCTGGGCGAACCTGGGTGCTTACGGCTTCTCACCCCACTCAAATTTGAATGACTAGTTTAAATAAAAGTATTAATAGGATTTATTTTTTGATCTTGTACACTGAAGCCAAGTGCAGGGTGTCCAGTTAACTTAAAAACATGTAGCAGACTTCAGACAGTCAAGCATGTTGTTATTGCCCACCTCCTTTATCTTGGGGTCCATTTACATTTCCAGTTCTAGCTGAACACCTATTTGTATCATGGCTGCAAAGGTTCAAACTGTCAGTTAGAAGAGTAGGGTGCAGACCCCACTTCTGAGCCTGCCTCACTGCCAGCTTTGGGGGTTAAACTGCTCCCTTGGTCTGCCTTGCCAGAGTTCTTGCTTCAAGAAGTCACCAGAGCATCAGTTCCCAAATCAGATGAAAGAGAGGAAAAGCTAGATCTCATTTTCTAAAGTCTGCCCTGTGAATACCTGTGTGCACTGTGTCTGAGCACGAAAATACACCTCGCTAATGCCACTGTAACAATGCACGCAAAAGCGTTACATGAAGAAACAGGGCTAAACACATCCACCTAGAGATAACAAGTGGGAAGAAAACTCCAGTGAAAAAGGTAATGTTCCAGAAAGAAGATGCTTTTTAAAAAAAAAACCCTAAGAATTGCAAGTGGGAATAAACACTGATCAGCTTTGGGGTTATAAATGCTTTGTCCAAGGCTGGAGTGAAAGCGAACCGAAAGCTAAATATGGTCACAAAATTTTTTTTTTGTTGTTTTAGGTTTGCTGGTCACTGGAAGCAGAGAAAGAAAGACAATGGGAAAGGTCATTTTTGCCTCAAGGACCTGGCCACAGGTGAGATGTGGGGTTGGGTGTCATGAAGACAAAAGACCTAAGTCACCCTGATTCTTACTCCCCTGAAATTTAGAAATTTAGTTCCCAGGCTCATCTCTGAGACATGCTCCCTTGAGCATCAGGCCTGTGGGAAGGACTCTTTTGTGAATATTGCTCCTCCACTGGCCCCAGGCAACACTGTTTGTCCAGCTGTGCTTGGATGCCACAGGATGTCTCATTCAGTGATGCATGTGTATAGGATCTAATGCAACCTCATCTGGAAAAGTGACAAAATCTTACATCTAAAGCCTGCAGGAAAACTACATCACCCAGTTGAGTTACTTCAAAAAAAGGTCACCCAGTGCTGCATACAAGGCTCTGAAGGATGACATGAGGCATTGTCTTTAATAAATAGAACATCTAGTTCCTGTGAAAGTCCATTTCTTGTTTCTTCATAATGTTGCAGTGAAGATTGATAGTCATAATAAAAAAAATCTTAGCATGTCTGCATTTTCTTACATATATTAGGTAGATTAGCAGGTTACTTCCAGCAGAAGTGCTGTAAACAGAAATAAATTATGGTTTATGTATCTTGTGAGCTGCTAGTATTAAGTCTAAATATTTGATCAGACACATACATCTTCACATTTCTTCTCCTCAGCTGATAATGCAAACACAGAGTAGTCAACAAGAACTTAAAAGAAAAACAAAGACTCCTCTCTGGTAGCTGGCTATAGAGAAAGGGGGAAGCTCTGAAAGGCCACAAGACCACTCCAAGTCCTGAAAGGTCGCTCTCAATGAACGATTACGAATGAAAACTCATATTGGCTTTGTGAGGCACCAACTAAGCAAACACATGATGAACAAGGAAGTGTGTTTTGAGGAATGGATCCAGTTCTTCCGGTTGTGTAGAAGAAATAACACTTTGAGCCTGCCTTGAAACCTTTCTTGATTTGCTTCAGGGAACGTGCCCTTGCAAAGTCTTGCCACTATTAGATCATGTTAGTGTATCACTGCAAAGACAAAGGCACAAGAACAGTGAAAGCAACAAGATGAGGAGGGGACAGGGAAGTGAGTGGTGAGAGGCAAGGGAAAAGGGAAGAATAAGGAAAGAGTAAATGGGAAGGATGGAAGTGAAATGAAAACAAGTACAGGAAAGCTGCTGAAAAAGGACCAAGGAAATCATCCCCGTACAACAGCACATTCATTTCCATCATTGCTCTGCTCTGAAGTCTTGGTTTCTAGATTCTGCATCACTTCTGCCTTCCCAGAAACCTGGCCCTGGGAGAAACAATGCAGCTCCCTGGGCCAGCAGCCAGGATGCTGTCTGCCTAAGAACATTTTTATTCAACTTGAGGTTACAATTCTTTGTTTCCGAAAATGTAACATTTGATATAAACCCAGAGTGCTGACCTATTCCTTTTGAAAACGTAAAAGTCATCTGGGTTTTAGTTCCAGCTTTTGATTAAAAAGCTTTTAAGGGAAACCTCAAAAAAAATTCCAATGAAAATTCCACGCCAAACCCATTTTCTGGCCTTTAATTTCCAATAACCAGGGAGAAAACATCCATAAGTGGGGGGAACAGAGACACATACAAGTAACTTCAAGGAGATTATTCATTTTCCTTAATAAGGGTCTTTAACAGCATGATGACTCATGCAATATAGATAAGCAGAAACAAATAAATCAAGAAATGAAATAGAAATAGAAAACAAATGGAAAACTCAGAAGCAACGGCATTTAATAAAAAACTTGGGGAAGGGGGGAGGGAATGAACCAGTTCCCCACCAAATGCCATTGGCTGGGGGTTTTTCCCTTCACAGGCCATTTCTTTTGCCTACATCTTTCCCTGTGACAGGAAAAGTATTTGGAGTTGGTAGAGCTCCCTCTCTTCCTCCAGTGATAGAACCAATACGACAAGGAGGCCAGGTCCTTCCCATGTCTCCTTCTGGCACGTAATTACAGACCCCTCCATCGCTTACCTGCCTGGTCTCTTAGAAGCAAAGACAATTGTGGGAACTGGCAAAGGGGTGCTGTGAGGATGCTGAATAAGGACCACCTTCTGCTATAAATACATTACAGAGATGGAAGAGAGATCATAGTAGAAAATGGCTATGTCTGGGGTTGGTTCTATTGCAGTTTTAAATTTGGATTTCAACTGTTCTCTGTCAGAAATCCCCTGACATGGACAGGCATCTATATTTTTGGATTTTATGGTGTTCCAGTTTTGGCAGATCTGTGCAGTGGTACGTTTAGACCTGCAATAAGGGACAGTTTGATTTGTACAGTTAAATCAAGTGTACCTTACAGTGTTTCTATTTGTTACCTTCTTTGTACTTAACACCATTATTTTAGAATTTTTAAAATGGATCAGAGCTAGGTAATACACCACAAATGAACAACGGCTTAATTAAAGTACCACCTTTCTTTTGTCTTTCAACCTGAGAAAATGCTTTCACTCTTTAATGCCCATCATTCCAGCATTTGCTGATGCTTTCTTTTAATGATGACAATCTGTTGCAGCTCAAACGCAGAACTCACATTTTCCCCTAGACACCCAGTCATTTGTTTCTTTGTGTGTGCACTTTATTTTTTATGGGGCCAGCTGCTTTGTGATCAGCGAAATGTCAGAAAAATCATCTTACCATAACAAAGCTGAAAATAAAATATTCAAGGAAGCAAACTCCCATGGAAATCTTTAAGGCCCTAACAAGGGAGAATACTCATCTCTGTACACATGGGTGACTCACTGAAGTAAATGGGAATTACATGACTGCATCAAAGATTTCAGTATGAAGAGCACACATTTTCTCCCAGCTTTGGCCTTTTGGAATGAACTCACAAATAAGTTTTGACGAAGATTCTAGATAAACTTGCTCAGTGATATCAGCCGTGACCAGAATACCAGAATAATTTGAGGGACTTATGGTATTTTCCTATCAAGATTAATTGCATGCTTAACATAATATGCCCTTAAATGCTTTTTATAAATCAAGCACTCACATTCAACTGTCCAATTTGCAAATGGAATGAATGATACTTAAAGGTCAATACAGATGTATCTTTGCAAATATAGAGGTTAATTGACATAAAACTTGTTACAACTTGCAATATGGAAGAAAGCTGTTTCTGTAAATATTGTAATTAAACAGAATGTTGTTTTTATAATTGTTAGAAAAGAAAGCCCCAAATTACCAGGAGGAAAGAAATTAGAGCAAATAGATCTGCAGGAAAATAGTCTCATTTTAAGTATCAGCTAAAATATAAACTGCCTATGAAAAATTCACAAAGATATACTCATGATGCATCAAATTATCCTCTTGGGTTTCATAATTCTGCAAGTGAGTGCAATTAGTTAACGGTGGTGTTGTTATAAAACTACATACTGTGGCTGGCGGGTTTTGAAACTACTCCAGAAACCAAAGTCTGACGCTGAACAACTATTGTGTTTGGGTATTAGGCAACAGGAAATCTGCCTGATGATAACTGAGTTATACCAAGCCCTGCAGCAGCCACTGAGACACTATGTCCATTTAATCTGCAGATGGCAAAGTAGATATGCCATTCACAGCTGCATGCATGAGGATATGACATCTTTGTCTATATTAATCTCATGGCTGGCTTCACATGACTCATTCAACCTTTTTTTCTATTACATGAAAGGGAAGTTAACTAGCAAGACCTCTGGTGATTTTTAAATAGGTCCAGCCCTGCTGCGATGTACATTTCAAGCAATAGACGACAGAGCTACTCTCCATGCTTCTAAAGCCCTCATGCCACACAGTTGTGTAAATACACTGTATCTACGCAAATGTGTTATTAGCTCATTTCCCAAGCAGTCTTGTTAAAACACACAGACTGTGATGCCAAGAATATGACAAGTAGGTCAAATGTATTAAAGTATGTATTGAGAGAGACAACATCTATAGGCTTTGTTATCCCAGTTATCAGTAGGGGGATAAAAGACTTAAATATATGAACAACCTTAATTTTAAAAAAGAAAAAATCTGCAGTATCTCTGTTTCACAGTGATAAGCTGACAGCTAAGGCGAAATGCGGCTATGCCCAGAGGCAGCAAGAGGAGTGTAACAGGTCTCCCAGCTTTCCTCACCCTCTGTAGCAAGGTTAAGAAAAACACCATGGGTTTAGCTCCAAGTGGTTCACAAGAGCTTTGCTGTTCAGAGTAGCTTGACTTTGAGATCTTGTGCTCTGCTTTTCAGTCAATATTCAGATAAATACATCTTCAAAGTGGAATATCACCAGGGGAAAAATACCAAGCTTTTTATCATCTTTTCCTGGAAAAATGCAAAGGACCCTCACAGGTTTGAAAACATCCACACAACAGTATTATTTTCAGTTATGGTAGCTCCTTCAAGCCTCAGAGGAGACTCTGTTTTGAAGAGCAAGAGATCTTCCCCTCCCCAGAGAATTAACTCCTAGAGTTAGGCAAGATACTGAAAGTCAGGAAGAAACAGAAGCAGAGAGCTGTCATGGTTAGCAATGGTCATAAAGACCCCTCAGGGCAGGGTTTAGCTGAGGATGCAAAAGGAAACTGAAAAAATAAAAAAAATCTTTCTTAAAGCATTTTCATGAGGAAAAATAAACATTTTCATGCTAAATTCCTATTGTGAAGTTCAGAGCCTAAGTTTTTCCATAATAATCTCATCCAGCCTTATACAAATAAAAATAATCAAACAAGACTGGAAAATTTTCACCATAAATACTTGTCCTATGTGGACAGGAAGCTCCAGTTGCTTGCAGAAAGCTGAAGCTGAAGAATCAGGCTCCAGCCCTACTGACAAGGTTTGCAAGATTTTCTTGTTTGCATCTCTCTGCTCCATTAACAGTGTGCTGCTTGCTAAAAGCTAAGGCAAGTATACTCAGAGAATAACAAGTTATCAGTAGAAAATAACTTGTGGAGAGAACATCTGCCCCAGAGAAGTGGAACCAGATGCTAGCAAAATGTTTTAAACCTCCCAGACAAGTACTAAAAGCCATGGGCTTCTGTAAAATACATATCATCTCCACTTTTTTTGTATGCAAAAAACAAATACATACTTAATATACTTTAAAGTATTTGAAGATGTCCAGATTCTTTAGGAAGGCTAAATTGAGCTTTTCAGAGGTTTTTTGATGATCAAAAGTCAGATCAGCACTGCTCTTGAAGAAAGCTCACTAACTGTGCTTGAGAAGACTTTTAATTTCAAAGATTGATGTGCTTGAAGGGCAGCAAAAGAAGTAATTTGTTTTAAAAAAAAATATCTAAACACAATCAGAAAGACTTTGATGCATACCTGTGTTGACCTGGGAGCTGAATTGTAGCAGCCACATTTGTAAGTTACAACATGTTTAGAACAGAAGGAAGTAGCCAACTTCTTGCAGAACTAGGAAACCAGTAGATATCCTTGGACTTTGCCAAGCATATCCAAAGCTGCATCAGATCTTGGCAGGTCAAAAACCCACAGCTTCCCAACATAGAGCACTTGCAGGGAAGAGCAGAGATGCTTATGAGTATTCCTAAAACCCTCCAGTGACAAGAGTTCCAGTACTGTCCCCAGGCAAACTGTGGTGACAAACTTCTTTACCTCTTCCAAAACCCCGGTGCATTGAGCTAAGAGAGCATTTACTTTTTCTTCAACAGATCAATGCTTATGACACACAGATGAGCAGACTTATTCCTTAATCCTACTGTGCCATTACCTCTTTGTGTGTATGAGATGTAAAGTAAGATGCTGATACCAGATTTGGAAACCATGGAAAGGTAAGTGGCTTAGTGTATGATAACAGAGACCAAAGCGATAGAAGGCCACTTGTTCATGACGCTGATTCCTACCTAGCATGAAATATCACAGTGTATCTGGATCCCAAGGTGGACATTCACATTTCTGCTAAGCAATTTGCAAAGGCAAAGGTATTTCAGTCAAACCTAGAATTTAATGTCAAGCATGGAGGTAGCCCTGGATTAAATTTACTACTTGCAGTGCTGGCTAAAATTATTTGTCATGTTACCACAAGATAAAGAAGTGGTATGGCCACAAGATAACCATGCAGTTACTCTTGTTTGCAAGGACTGCTGGGTTGTTACCATACATCCGTTTTAAGTTACCGTGCATTGTTTCTGAAGTAATATTTCAGTAAATAATCTGTCAAAACTGCAGCAAGACCCTCACCACGCAGGTCACTACCCCTGCAGGGGTACTCAATAAATAGGAGCTGATCCCTCCTTTGAAAACAGAATATTGCTGAAATCTTGCAATCTTACAGTGAGAAAAGCAGAAATGCTTTCAAAATTCAATTCAAATTTCATCCTTGTACAATCCTGCCCTTAACTCCTCACTCCACTTGTAGGAAACAGACATTTATAGCCACTTTCTTTCAACTGTCAAACCTGAAAACAGAATTAACAGCTCTGGTAATTAGCAGGAAAAGTACCTTGCCAGGCATAAGGCTCAGACTGCAAGGTGATCTACAGACTTTTTTTCCCCCCCAGGGTCAGGATAGAGGTAAAATCATAAAAATGGTGAATTGCTTATGATATGAAGAGAAAAGGCACAGCTGAGCCACAAATTTTAGCTCAGCAGATTGTAGTCAGGTACTCTATAAAGACATCAGTTAACCTATACCTAAAAGCTTGTTAAAAACAAAGCAAGTATCTTAGAAACCCAGCAAATTAGATATACTGCAGACAGTTAACAGGAATAAAGGAGATTAAGTGGCCACTAGTCACGCTTTCAAAACCAGAGGAAAATTTAGGAGAATTTAGTACTCATCTGAACAGCTTCAGACACAAAACGCTAGCCTCCCAATAATACAGAAACTAAAAGTATGAATCCTGGGCTAAGAGGCTTTCCGACCACTTTTAAAATAACCAACACTTCACATATTTCTTGAGCTAGAAAAGTATAGAAAACTACCAGAGAAACAGATGTTTGTATTTCCCTGTACTCAGTGTACAATATTTGGCATCTGAGCAATTCCAAGCAACCCAGAGCCCTGTCTGTATTAACAGCACTATGGCTATGTGACAGAAAATCATAGATGTGCACATAGATGTGCTCACTGTTACAGAAATGGTCATGTTTTCTTTCTGAAGGAAAATGACTTTTTTACCAAAGCAGACTTCTCCACAAGAAAAAGCATGTTTAAGTTGGAAAGCGTTCATTTTCAGATGACCAATGCCTTTTTGGAATATAAAAATTGAAAATTTTTTCAGAGAACATGCTAGTGAAGATTTTCTTTTTTAAACCAAGAGTTCACTCTTTTTTTCTTCTCCGTCCCACACACCCCCACCCACACACCCCCAACCAGGAGGAAATATAGCCTCCCAACCATCTGTTCTCACTATTCAGAATGCATAAATATCAAAACAAAACAGAAACATGAGCAGTATGGAAATACTCTCGAGGAATGATAGACTACCTAGTGGCCTAGTCTGCAACTATAACTGTAAGTTACAGTGAAACCCTCTTCCTAAATAGCCATAAAAAAAGATTTAAAAGATGTGCTGACAAACCAGAAAGGTCTTGTTCATTTGCAGGCTTGAGGGCTACACAGCACTGCACCGTGTCAGGAGCAGCCTAGGAAAAACTCTTTGAAGATATGCATGACACACACAATGACTTAGCACCAGGATTAACGTGACACAGCACTGGGACGCAAACACCGGCAAGGAAGGACTCCCCTCATTTGTTATTAATTAGGCTTCGGAAAATACTAAAAATCAATAGTTTCAAATTTTTAACTAGTTTTCCTTTATATTTGAAAGCATTATTTTTATGTATATTAATAATAACCAAGTTAAGCAATTGTGTGTGTTAGCAGCTACCCTAGGACATAATCAAGCAGCCATTGTCCCTTTTGTGCTTCTAATCTAAATGTACAGAGAAAGCACTGGGGAAAGGAAATGTTATTATTCCCACCTTAGAGCTGGAGAATTGAGACAGATAAGAACTGAGCAATTTTCCTTCCTTAGAAGGGAAGTCTGTGTCAGAAACCAGGACAGATTGCAAATTTCTACAGCTATTCTGAAAACAGGTTTGTTGGCATAATTGTTTTTTGACTGCACAGGTTGCCAAAGAATCCTGAGGAACATTTATGGAAAGTGAACCTTAAATATGTGCTATTCAGCTAAGAGCCCTTTCATGTTAAGTAGGTGGATGGAGAAAGATTCTGTGCAGCTGACTTCAGAAAATCGTAAAGAGGAAAAAGTGACAAAAGTAAATGGAAGAGAGGAACATATGATCCAAGCAAAGTAAAATGCAGTCATGTCAGATACTGTAAGCACAAACTGCAGCATATGTATGGAAGATGATACTCAAGCACAGCTGGGTGGTCTGTTAGCAAAATACCAACTCAAGTCACTGAATTCAGCAATGTTACTGCAGCCAGCTAAAATCATTGCAACGCACTGATAAACAAGGTGAGATCTAGACAGAGGGAGGAAAATGGCATATGAATGCGTGAAGCTTTTGCTGATAAAGCACTCCTATAAATTCTGAGGGTCATATGCTGACACAAAGACAAACGTAACAAAACCACACATGCACTGCTGGTACCCCACTGAAATCAATGGGTTTCCACCCTCTGGTAGAGATACAGTTTCAAGAGTGGATGTGCAGAAATTTAAACATCGTGAGATTTTACTGAGGAAGACAAAATTACAGGCTGACTGTGCTTCAGACCACAGCCATGGTATTGATGTAGTTTGACCTTTTATCAAAACCATCACCCGAAAAAAATCCACACTGTGCTTGATTCCAACTTTCAGATTTGGTACAAATAAATCTGTTTTGTTAGGAGCAATTGGGTAAGTATAGCACTTAAAGATGTATCTCAAAGGGTTTCTCACCCACAATTCTTTTATTTATGGGATACTAATAGTGGGTGGATTTGCAATTAGGGTTGCATTTTCCCAAGATTTTAAAGAAAACACTAATATTTATACGCAACAAACACAGCTCCTTCCTTTGGTATGGTAATTCTGCTTTCATAAAGCAGCTGAGCTTCTCCTATCCTCAGTATAACTTGTCCTATTTAACAACTTAGACAGAAGAGCTGTAAGAGGTAGCCATCACTCATTTGTATTTTTCTACTAATTTGTAAACTGCTTTTGCAAAGTAACAGCTTTTCCACTTTTAAAAGCAAGGAAGGGCTGCCTGGTTTGTATGAAAGTCCTTACTAGCACATGCACTTCCGTAGAGAAGCAGTGGTTGTGATTCCCACTGCTGCAACCATAGTTAGTGCCGCAGTAATGCGGGATAAGAGGAAGGGCTGCTCCTGCCCCACAGCCATTCGGGAGTCCCAGGGCTGCATGGCACGGAGATACGGAGATACGTCAGCCTGAGACACCTTCGTACAGTAAAGCCTGGCACCAATGCCACCAAAGAGACAAAAGATGTGCTCAAAGGGAACAGCTCTGCAAGGGTGAAGGACAGCAAAGCTATGGCTACAGAATCTCACTAGACAGACTGCTTCACTCATCTTGAGCTGTGCTTTTCCCTGGATGCTTATTATTTTTCATCCCATTAAACAAAAGGATTGAGACCTAGCGTATGCCTGTGTGTCTGTATATTTGTAGCAGTTGAATCAGATAGGAGGGCGATGGGTGGCTTTGCTAGCTGCTGTACCCCATCAGATCTTCCTTGCATTGACTTTGCCAGCCTCATAGACTCAGCAGAGTTGCTCTGAGGATTTATCAGCAAAAGCAATGTCAGAATAAGACCCTGTGCACTTCTCCTACAGCCTGTGGCAAAAACATGATTTCCTATTTGGGAGTTACTAATCTATCACACATTAATTAATTGTATAGACTGTAGATAAAGCATGGTTGAACAAACTTGGTAGGGAGAGGAATTTGAAGCCACTCCAATATCCCCAGGGCTTCTCATAGCTCTGCCCTCCATACTCGGAAATGTCATTCTCTAAAGTAGGTCTTACATCTTTAGAAGATGAGCGTGGGGAAGAGCTCTCATCTGGGATATAGAGACAGTTTCAGGCAAAATAGCAAGAGTAGTTGCTCTAGTTTGATGAGGGTATCCTTATTATGTTCTGTGCATTTCAAATGTGAGAGTTTGGTTTTGTAATGATATTGCACATCATCTTTGAGCCTCTGGGGGCTGGATGTAGGATTTCAGAAATAAATATATTAGCAGGAACAATTGCAGCTTAGAAGAAAAAAAAGTTATACTTTTCCAGATAGCTTCTGTTTGCCACCTACAAAGGCTTGTGTTTCTCTGCTCTGGAGTTTCCCAGGCTCTAAGGTACTTCAATTAATTGCCATTTATATAACCAATGCATCCCTTTCTCAGGGGCAGTGAAAGCTCTGACTCAGGAGAAAGTCATCAGATTCCTTTCATCAATCAGGAGCAGGACCAGTGACTAAAAAGCATAATATTTCATTTGGGTTTAGTCTCATCACTGCAGCATATTGTAACAGGCAGCTCTCTTTGCTGCCTAGTTTTTGTTTGCTGACTTCAAGAGTGTACTTCAAACGCTTCCTGTCCTCCTAATGAAAGTGCTATGCCTGTCTTTTATCATATCCTTTGTTCTGAGGTTTAGCCCACATTCCCAAATGGAAGATGAAAAGTAAGAAAACTTATTCAGCATGACAAAATAGTCTGTATTAGGAAAAAAAAAAAAATGTAGCGTGTATCCAAGTGAAAACGTTAGAGAAAGAAACTCCTAATAAAGAGAGTAGACCTACTGAGGTATGTTTTTCTCCTAACACAGTGTCCCTGCCCTTAAATAGAGAAAAGTGAAACAGAAGAGTCATATAGAAAGGCCCATCCAAGTCCAGCTTCAAGGAATCCTGTTGAACAGGGTTGGACATATGTGACAGAACATGTGGTTCATCTGCTGCTCATGAACGCTCTGCCCTCAGCTCTATATACTTCTTGTCCCAACTTTTTTGAGGTCAAAGGAAGACAGTCCAACAAAGGAAGTGTTGGACAAAATAATTCTGTATTTGTAAGGTGTCTTATTAAAAAAGTTTTTCCTTGGCTGATTTCAGTCTGATCCAAGGAATTATTCTTAAGATGTAATAGTGGTTTGTAGTTATATTTTCAGGGTATATTTTTGAGTTTGAAAAGAAAAGGTTTTAATAGAAAGGCTGTAATCTCAGGATTATTTATGTCTCCCTATGATTAAAAAATTTAGTATTTCTGTCTAGCAAGCTCAGTCTAGTCTTAGTGTTCTTCCTGGTGAGACTTACACAATACTCATACCTACCTCCTAGGTCTGACTTCCTTAACAGTACTTTGGACTGGATTTGCATCAGCTAATTAGCCATTCCAGAACAGCACAGCAAGTACCTTTCAATCCTAATCTTTTTTTGTATAACTTGCAGTGACATTTAGTTAGAACAGAGCTCTCCTAGCTTTCCATGCAACTTTGAAGAGCTACTCATGATCCATGTGGCATTTGTCTCTTAAAAGCCTGATTTACCTGGGTTCTGAGCTGCAGAGTCCTGGCAGGAGGAGGGCATACACTACATCAAGCATCCTAACAAAGTATAGTTAGTAACTCATAGCTAGCTGCATGTCAGATGTAAAAAACAAAGTGGCATGATTTCAGGAACATCAGTGGGCCTGAGCTCTGGGGAAATGGCAGAAGCACAGCTAATCTGTTCTCTGCTTACAGGTTGTTCCCCCACTTAAGTCATCCAGTAAGCCAAAACCACTTTTTATATGAATGAAGTATTTGCACACCAGGAATAAGAGTGAAATGAGAGATACTTTGCAGAAGTCCAGGCTAAGGCAATATACCCACAGATAACACCTATGAGTAAGAGTGCTGTGTATCAATTCTCTGACAGCCTTTTCTCAGAGAGACCCTGTGCTCCCTGCAGCCTCGAGCAGTACTTTCACAGCATGTACACAAAGCCGTGTATGTGATACCGCAGAAATTCCCCTTCACTAGCTAGGCTCTGTTGCCTTTTTCAAATACAACAGACCGCATAAAGCAAGGTACCAATGCCACTGCATGTCTGCATTTCCACGATTGCATTTATTTGCATTGCTGCTCCAGTTAATTAGTGACAGCACTCTCAGTCTCACCTTCTGCGCAGACCCTCAATAATTCACTCTTATCTATGAACCTGCCTTACCCTTTTTCTTTTACTTCACAGCTGGCAACCTAGACTGGTCTCTAGACTCAAAAAAATCCTCTTATTTATAATCTGGTTGGCCTTAATCTACTAACTCAAGCTCATGCTGAATGATCTGTAAAAGGTACAAAACAATTTTTAGGCTTCCACAAGGAATATGAACTATTTTGTTCCAGTTTGTTAATTTATCTATATCAAGATCACAGATCTCTGTGGGTCTGAGCAGGTTACAGATCCCTGGTATGCACACACATTTTTTAACCTGAAGTGTCTCTGGCTTAAAAAAATTTATCTGTCTCACTTGTTCATTTTACTACTTGACTTCAATCAAAACTATCTCCACTGAAGTCATTCTAGAGATTTCATTTCTCTACTTAAACACACCATCTATCCTCACTTGTACCACCTCCCTCCTCCTACTCATTTAAATGGGCTGTTATACCAGGGTAGATTAATGTCACAGTTGTCTCCCTTGATTTAAATGGTGTTTGATTATATCTGTCAGGATATACTTCTCCCTGAGTATGTGTTCTTGCCTGATGTGTTAATCTGATGGAGTAAATGGGCCTAGAGATATGGCCTAATCATTGCACAACACTAAATAGTTAAGGCAAGGTTCAGGCCTCCAGGTACAGACTTGTTGTATTGGTAATCCCTACAGGCAGTGGAAACATGCCAGGTTTTGATGATATAATGGCCAAAACACAAAAGTAAAGTAGCATTCTCCAAGCGTGAGGTAGTCAGCAAATTCCACATTTTCTACATTTTAACGTCTTTTTTTCCCCATTCCCCCTCTTTTCTTTTTTTTTCTTTTCTTTTTTTTTTTTTTTTTTTTTTGAGTCAATCTTTGAAAAAGCTGCTTTGTCTCCTGCACAATTTCAGAGCTGGGACATCAGCCATGAAAGCTGCTTGTCTTGCACCTCAGAAAGAAAATTAAATTTTCAACCTATGACTGAGTCTTTCCCTTTCCAACACTCCCCTGGGTAAGGATTGTTGGATGAACCATGTCACCTCCTTCAGCACGGACAGCTCCAAGATGAGGTGAAAGCGTAAGACATTGGGGATGGGAAAAGTCCATGAAAGCAAAGAAAGGTGTTGTGGTTTAGGCCAGACCTTACTGGAGAGGATCTGGATTCTTCTTCAAGGTCGCACCTTTTTTTGGGGTGTAGTGTAGACTCTTTAAGACCTTACCAGCCTTTGACCATAATTGGATACTGGTTTTATGTTAATTTCATCAGTGAGTTTGTCCAGTCGAAGAGTACATTTCCTATGAGAGAATTTCTGAAAAGGAGGTAGAATTCTCTCATTTGCTGAATACTCCATAAATTTGGAAGTTCATTTTAATTCCAAAACAGAAAACATAGCTTTGATTAGCAAAAGAATACAACTTCAATTTTTTTTAGCATTCTACTTAAGTTTTTTTTCTTAAACAATAATTGAAATAAGCTTTTAAGATGATCACTTTCAGATTAAAAAAATCACAATTAAAATATTGAAACAGACTAACTATCTTATTGAGAGGTTTTTTGACATTTTTCTCCTATCTAGCATTTTAATCAAAGTTAAACCAAAGATGTTTTGATCTAGTTTAAAAATACTTTTACTAAGAAAAATTCAGAAAAATCATGAAGAAATTGTTCTGGGAACATGAGTAGGGACTCAATGTCATTAAAACCCGCAAGTTTTAAAGAAAAGCCCAAAATCAAATTAAAGCCAAAGCAACGCCCATTGTACTCATTTTTGATTACTCCTCTTGGGACAAGACTTGTATATTTCTTGTATCTTTCTCTCTCATGATGCTCTTTGCCTATCAGAGATGTACCCGTACTGCAGCTCTGTGATACAGTTCCACATCTGTTGTTGTCCTTCAGGTTACTGCAGCCCTTACCTTCACACAAGAATTCTTGGGAACACTAACATTGGCCTTTGTTTTCTGCATATCAGCCCAGGGGCAAATCCATTGCAAAGTCCCCCACTCAAAACTTCTGTATCACAACCAGATTCGTGCTTTATATAGAAAAAGAATGAAATAACATGGACAACAGACTTCTTCCATGAAATGAATATATCAAATACGGATGAAAATCTTCTCTGCCAAAAAAATCTTTCCTCAGCAACCTAGATTTGTGGTAGGACACAAATGAGGAATCAAAGGAAATGCTGAACAGACAGATGATGACACGAAAGCTTCCTAATAATGCTAGATGCACTAATTTTTTTCTTAGGTGCAATCTTATGACTAAGCATGACACTTCTTATGAGTGATAGTAGAAAAGAACCATAAACCTGACAGCATAACGTATGACTGTGGTCCAAAAGACTGATAAATGCACAAGGAGAGAAGAAAACTAGTCTGGGGAGGAATTGTTCTAGAGCTCTGCAATAAGGGACTTGTTAAACAGTTTTGTGGCAGTTAGACACAATATTGGGTGTACATACAGTGGAGGTAACCATGATAACAGCTTCATATTTCTCTAGCACCTTCCTTCTAGATGGATCGTTATTTATATAGCACTTGGATGTGGGCTAGATGTCCCTTATAGGAATTTACAATCTCATTTCATTCATGATTTTCCGTTACTGTGGTGAAAAGAGCCATTTATATCTAGAGACAGATAAGCAGTAAGAGTAGCAAACAATGGGGAAATGCAGTGCTAGAAAAAGCTGCCAAAAATCAGGATCCCAGAAAGTTTATGCATTGAGAAGTTTGGGATGACTTCCTCCAGTTACAATGAACAGTTACTTTGGGTGATGGTATATCATGTTATACTTGATATTAGTACAAATCCTTCCTATGCATATTCATTATGTTCACATTCATTCCTCATATTTATATGCACTGGATCAAGCCTGATCCAGAGGACAACAACTTTCACAGCAATGCAGGACTGTGGTTATCTATACACCAAATCAAAGGACACCAACAACATCAGACCACAGAATGCTTCAACCCCAGTCCAACCACAGAGAACAAGACAGTTCAGCAGAAGTGGGAGAACAGGTGGACCTGTTGTGGAGTCCACACGGCAGCTGAGTAAATGCCATCAAGGTGTCAAGATGAGCTGATCGCAAGAAAGGAGGTAGGTCCAAGCCACAGCTGGCCAGTTCTGCTGCCTGTCTGTAGCCTCCCTGCTTGAGCACCAGCCCTTTGGCAGCTGATGTATGAGGAAGTGCACAGATCCCAGGGGAGAGCCCAACAACAAACTCCTCCACAATCATTCAGGAATTATACAAGGGAAGAGAAAGAAGTGATATTGCACCTAACATGCAGCATTGCTATTCCCAGCCCTTGACCTCTTGTTTTATGTTTCATTACTCACAATATCAAGGCTTGCCAAAGCCACCTGCAACAGAGTACAAGTAAAATGTTTTCTCTCCTCTGCCTCCTGAAATAAATTATTTTTTAACCAAGAAGGTTTATTGATGGTATAAGCATGAAAGAAAGAGCTACTCTTAATTACATCCCTATAAACAAAGAAGGTTCAGGGTAAGCAAGAAAAACACATGGAATTAGAAGGGCCAGAAAGAGAGGATCCTCCTCTCTACTAAGAAAAGCTTAACGGTAATAGGAAAAGTATGGAGAGAGAAAATCCTCTAGCAAAAGGAGTAGCAGTGATTCACCACTCATTCTTGCATGTATTAGATTTGATGATGGTATGCAAGAGCCCACCCATCCATCAACTCTTTCTCATCATCATGAGTCCATCATGGTAATGGGATAGTGGTATTTGCAAGGCTGATATACAGTAATGATTTCTGGTTAATGAATCAGACTTAGCATTAATTACTTTCTGTTATCCTCACAGAACGCCACTACAAAGATATTTTATTATGCCTTCTGTCAAATCACCATCCTACTCCCTTCAGCCCTTAGTCCTTTCACACACTGGCTAGGCAGCTAACCAGACAGGCCCCTGTGTAACCAGTACTACATCATTAATGCACATGTATAATGAGCTACTCATAGGCACGGTACTACTCATGAACATGGCCTATACCTATTTTGACAAAATCTACAAAGAAAAAAAAAAAGAGATTGTAGTTACTATGCAGAAAAAAAAATATTTTTCAACTAAAATGAGATTGCGTGACTTCAATCATGTAAGCTAAAGTACTTTTTCCTGAACTACATTCTAACGTTGTTTTTTACACAAGCATTGATTGTGTATACAAGATAATAAATGTTGAGGCAAAGTTATTAGAATTGTTCATCTAAAATGAAAGGTGGATGTTTCCTAATCAAAATAACTGTGCGTAGAGAAATGAATGAAAAGAAAACAAATCCTGCCATTATCCACACTCGGCTCCATGAACAAAGTGTTAGGCTGAGCCAAGCACTGGTATCAATTTTCTTTGCTTAATGAAAAGGTTTCCCGAGATGTAGTCCTTTCTGCTTCACTGTGGATTGACAATACATTCTGACCTAATGGATGCTGATTACTGTTTCCATTATGCAAGGCTGACAGAAGCAGTATTTCTTCGAACCACAACCTGTTGTTGAGCACAGAGCTATTGTAGTGTGACTCTGTGCTACAAAGGCCTTTTCATATCACATGTTTCTCATCTGCTTCGAACTACCAGACGTCCTCTCACGTGACAATAGGAAGACCTGTGGGGCTGTCCCGCCATCACAGCTGGGATATCATCACTCAGGAGAAAAAACAGAACCATCTGGAAGACTTGGTTCAACATGAAAACCAGATGAAACACATACTACATCAGTTCTCTAAATTTAAAGGCAAAAATGAAGTAAGCACCACAAGCGAGAGATTAACTGGGTGGGAAGTCCTTAACTCCTGATCTGCCCAAGCCTCCAACTGAACACTACCAGAAGTGGCACAAGAAACCACATTCTTCTTGCAAAACAGAAAAGAGAAATTTAAACAGTATTGCTGTGTACATCTTGTATCCACCAAACAGCTATTTCTATTTGGATTTCGAAATACACTAAAGCAGGGGCAGACTGTGGGCTGCTTGAGCCAGGCTTGTGTTCAGATGCATTACATACAGCCCTGCCTCTGGCTCCTCTTCGAGCAACTTGTATACCTGGTATTTTGTTTTTGTTGATCATGTACATCAGTGTTCTTCCCACCATTTACATTTGATAGCCTAACAGATAAGGCCAATTCTTCCAAGCTCCGATAGCACACTAGATGCTCATCTTGCTAGGAACGCTACAGGCTGCATTTCCCAAGGCAAGCTTCAGATGTCCCTTCCCACCAAAACAAATTAGCCTGGTCAGTGCAGGGTGCAGTCAATCTCACAAGACTGTGTGAAGTAGGAAACCAACAGGCTGGTGTCTGACATGCTGTGCCATTGCCAAGTGTTAAGTAGCAATGTGTCCTGGACACCAGGAGAAATGGGAAATGAGGAAGAAGTGAATAGGCAGTGCTAAAAGTACAAGCCTGTGGAATCACTTTGAAGAAAAATTGAAGGTGGAAAGCTTGGTACGAGAGGCAGAAGAAAGTATATTCAGCTGGGGAGCAGAGTATCCCACTGTCTCCTGTGTCTGAGCTGTCATTGTGGGGGCTGCTTTGAGGCTACTCAGTGCTTTCCCTGTCTCTTGGTTTCGGCATCACTGTGCCTGGCAGCCATTTCAGGAAAGACCCTCCTGGGTGCTTTGCTTTGCTCATGCGATCAGGGTCGCTACGGTTTGTGGGAACCCTTAATGTCCTCTAAATTAGATGCATCCTTGCTAAACCAGCTGTGAAACACGCTTGTGCCTGCAGAGCCTCAGGAAAAAGAAAAAAACCCACCAAAATGAAAAAAAAAAAAAACATTTTCCAAAGAATATTAAAGGAGAACTAACACGGTTTTCACATGCTGGGTGGGGAGGCCTGAGTCAGCATGGGAAGTGGTTGTCTCCCTACACCACCTCAAACCACTCTCAGCTGTACTGAGCCTCCGAATGAATCTTCTCCCAGACAGAACAAACTAACTGCCAAAATATCTTCCTGCGTTTTTGGTGCATGCATTTGCTCCCCATTTGGCTTATATTCACTCCAGCTATCTGCTATCAGAAACGTGTTGCAGTAAGTGGCAGGGCACAGGCAGTGCTCGAGAGCGTTGCCTGGACCCCATTTCCACATGCCTGCGGCAGACCCCTCGCCTATCAGTCACCAGCTCTCTCCAGTCTCTGCTGACCCTGAGAACAGCAAGACTTCTATGATTGCTTGGAGGATTTCTCCCTGCGCTTCTGTTGTGTTCATGGCTTCACCTGCCAAATGGTGTGCTGCTGCGTGACTGGGATTTTGTTAAGCTGCATTGAAAGCAAAACCATTTGTTGCTTTAAAAATAACAACTAAAAGAAAAGGAAAAAAAACCCAAAACATTGCTGGATGTGATTATTCTGCAGGAACCCAATTGCTGGCATGGTGCCACCAAAGGCACAGCAGCTGAAGGTAGGACAGAAACACGTGGAAAGCCACACACCAATCAACTGTCATTACTTGTGCGCTTGTGTTTTTATTTTTCTGGGACCAAAGGGAACATGGGGTTCTATACCTCCATGAACTACAAATTTTCACACCAGGCTGATATTGCAGGTAATCCACTTCTATGGTAGTGCAAATACACTGCTCTCCTAAACTTGTCTAACACAAGTGACTCATGCTTTTTTACAACTCCACACAGCAAACAGCTACAGAGAGGACAGTACTCTGCCTGTGTCACTCAGTATGAAACATTCCCATTGCTCCACTTTCCTCTCAGCTTTCTCTAAAGACACCTGGTGCGTCTTCTCAGCTGGCCACTTGGCACCTCCACTGGGCATCTGCAGTCAGGCAACATGACTCCTGCCCAGGGCCCAGCACTCAGCTCTGGCACTCAGGGGTCGGCCTTTGCTTGTCAGTCAAGCTTGAGGTGGAGGGGTTTGCCTAAATGGTACTGTACCAGTTTCCTGAAGAGCCACTTAATGGCACTGATGATCTGGGGGACAATGACCAGTCTTTGGAGGTTTCCTACTTAAACTACAAAAGGTGGAAAAGGAAGCAGATGAAGTGACCTCTTTAAAATCAGAGGCACAAGTAAAACCACAACTTTCCCGAGCTCTGTGCCGCAGATTTATTCTTGGAGCCACAGACCACAGCATAAGAAGTTGCTTGACTTCAAAAGCCTGTGTGGGTGAATGAGAGCAGCAACTCTTTCTAGTTCCTTTTTGCTATGCAAGATAATCCTGGTATCTCTCACACATTCTTGATGCATCCTGTCACTTGGCTTTCCTGCATAGGATAGCTTGATTATCTGTTTACCACCTTACCTGATGTGCAGGACAAATAGTTTGGGTTGTGAATTATGCAGAGTGCTGTACATTGTGAATATGAATTTTGTTTGCTATTCTTGGGCTACTGAGATCCTATACCAATGCTGTGTAGGAAACAGCTATGGACACATGCCTAGTAGATAACTATGCCTTGCCGTCGTTCTGCAAAACTGTACACTCTTCTAAAACTGATTGATTGTAGCTCATGTAATATGGATGTCTTTGCCAACGGAAACTGTGCTCACAAAACAATTCCATAAGACATGCAGCCACACTGGCATTTGCATATTTGTATACTTCACTTAAAAGGGTCTGCTGTGTGTTGTGGCTTATTTTCCAGGCAAGGGTAAGTCATATTTTCCTAGCTCTTCAATTTGTAGCAACTTCACTCTCCAATTCCCTCCAGTTTGCTATGAACACTGCTGCTGCAATGTTTTTCCATTTAGATGAACAAATAAGTCACACAGCCCCTTGGAAACTGTTACCACAGGTATTCAGGAAATAGCTGGCAAAAAGAATGCTGCGGTTCATATTCCCCTGGGCAAGCACAAGATTGGCACAGTGCAAAACCAAGCCAAAAAATTCATAAATACAGATGAAAAGAAAATTCAGCATAATCCTTTTCCAAAGCCGATCCTTAGTGAATCTCTGAGATGGCAGGCTGAGTACATGCCTGGCTTTCTGCTGACATTATAATGGCTGATAAGACTTTGGCAAATGAGTAGCAGGGAATGATCAAGGGAAACAGCTTTTGCCTCCTTAGCTGTCTCTGAAATACATCTCCAGTTGCATCTCACATAACCTTAGCAGGGAACTTAACCACCTGAAAGCAGCACTGCAGCAACCTCAGAAACAGAGCTGAGGAGACCATTGTGCCAACAGAGAGTACCGGTTCACTGAAACAAAAAACACTTTGCAGAATGAAGCTGATTATGGCAACAACGCAAATCAGGAAAGTGTATAGCAGAAACAGTGAGCATCTTGTCTGCTAGATGTCAGCAACCCACCTGTCAGGCTGACTGCCCACCAGTCTGGGAGTCCTACCTTCCAAAATCCTATTTTCTTTCATTTCCTTGCAAATCAGACTGTAGCTCCTGGGTACTGTCTGGTCTCTGGTTATGCAGAGGGATTTCCCCAACACTTCACAGCAGTCTGATTTCTGACTTTTTTTCCTACATGCTGGTTTCAGACAAGAATTTCAGCTTCTAGCCAGGTTTGTTTCTAACAATAAGAGCTAGATCCTCATTTGCTATAGATATCTCTCTCTCTCTCCATAGAATATAAGGTTAACACCTGACTAAGAGTGTACCAGGGTGGTTTTCAGGGAGCAGTGTGATTCTGACTTCCACTTTAGCTCCAGCTGGGCCAGGATTTGGGGGTCTTGGGGTAGAAACTATACATTCAAATTTCCTTCAGTATGGTACTTGACTTTTAACCATAGTCTTCTGTGAAAATCCAAGCACTCTTAGACTGCATGGTCTTTTGTCACATTACTTTAAATATCTACTGCTTGTCATTTCCTTCTGGGTCTGTGTAGAAACATTTCTAATGATGCTACCCAAAAAGCAAGTTAGTACAAACTTATACAAGCCTCTTAGCCTCTAAGTGGTAATGCTGACTTAAATGGAAAGACTCCAGCTGACTTCATGGGAAGCTGAATCAGGTCAGTAATGAAGGTTGCAATTTCAGTTTTGGATCAGTCACACAGAAGTTCAGAGACTTGTCTAGATCTGTTGAATACGTGAAATCACCAAGACTTCTGCACTTTGCAAGAGCAAATGCTACTACAAGAGTCTTGAAAATGAGGATACTGCAAGACTAAGCCTTCGCATGGCATTTGGTATAGAAATGAACGCAATCTTAAAAAGTGGGATTTTTTTTTTTTTTCCCCTGCCTGGATACTAGTCTTTATTTCCCTTCCATTATGGCATTACCTCTTTTCATTTGGAGAAACAGGATACTCCTCACTGCTTTCTCAGGTGCTAGCCTTAGTCCAAATTATGATCTTAACCACATATATTATTAGTTACATGTCTATTGCGATCAGCTGCTCTCCTCTACAAAAGGCTCCTGCTCCCTTATTAACAATATTTCATCGCTGCATAGATAGATATGGAATGACAAAAGCATACAAAATAATGAACACCACAATGAAAGCCCCTTGGATTTTCCTATTCTACCTGTAGTACAGGAGAAGAATAAGGAGACATTTCATGAAATTAGAAAGGCTGAAAAGGCTGATATGGATTAAAGGAAAGATTTTTCCTCTTTGAACATAGTTTATAACCAGCCTGTGAAATTAACTGCTGCCTACTCAGAGCTGGGGAAGAACAAGTTCATATTTTCTGTGCTCTTTTTTTATGTGGTATTTAGCAATACTCTTATCCTCAGAGCACATTTTGAAATAGAGTAATAAGGGAACATCTTAGTTAAAAGAAAAGATGAAACAGGAGGTATTGGTCTGCACAAGGCCCTTACAGGAGCTGTTGGTTGTTGTCTGGCTGGATTAGCCTTAACAACACTCTTAAGAGAAGCAGGCTTAGAATAAGATGCTTGAAAAGTAGATGGGGGCAAGAAAGCTACTGAAGAAAAGGAAGAGGCAAAGGAAGGAAGGATGAGATGCAGACTCAACAAGCTGAAGACCTTCAGAAGTCTGGGTGGACTTCTAGAGCAGGATGGGCAGTTCTGTCTATCCCACAGTGGGAACAGTGTCTGAGGCAAGTCAGCAGTGCCTCTCTGAACTGGGGCATGTCAGAAACAATGGACACAGGGAGCACTGAGGTGGCACTGCCTGCCCCCCCACCCTAGGGTCAGAGGGGCAGGGAAGACGGGTGCTGAGTCCCTGCCTGCCAGGACACAAAAGTCAGGTGACTCTAGAAGCAGGGCAGCTGTTCGCACAGCCCAAGCTCCACACTGCTCTGTGGGTTGCAGTTTGCCATACAAACTCATCAGTGCAACCTTCATTATTCAGGAAACTGCACCGTGCTACATTTCATGGTTTCAAGCATCTTTAAATAAGAAAATCAAAGGTGGCCTAATCCTCTCTGATAGTAAACATAATAGTAAAGCTATGCTCAGCTCCTCTTGTAAGCTTGTGTCTGTGACTATAAATCCCTGATGTTTACTTTTGATTTCTCTGGAGCTACTCCTGACAGCACTGCTGGTCACAGTCCTATTCCTCCACTGGCACGAGCAGCTATCCTGACTGATCTGTTTGCAGAAACAGCAGTGGAACAATACAAAGACCATGCTGCACCTTCCCCACCAGCTCCTTTTTGAAAGATGAAAATCACATGGTATATTACTGAAAGATTCAAAAGCTCATTGCAAAAGCTTAAGATCCACCAGCAAAATTAAAAGTGATAAGGGATGTTAATCTTCATGCTCCAGGGTATAAACTAATTACCATCTGGAGTCACAGGAGGAAGCTTTCCTCTTTATACTGATACAGCCTTTTACTGTTGCCTGGGAAAATGATGAGTTTGGAAGAGGTTGTTCCTCTCTCTGATGCATTGACCTTTGTCAAAGACTGGATTCTTAGCTAGTGGATCAATGGCCTATTTTAAGATGACATTCCTGTGTTGATATATCACCTTCCATTCAAATACATCCATTTGATTCAACATCCATTAGCAAGGTAATGCCCCAGAGCTTTGTATTTGTCAAACTGTTTACTCTTTTTATTCTGGAGATTAGTGCAATCTTACATGCAAAGTGTGAACGAACACACTCACTGCTCCGTAATTCGCCTTTCATCTGAAAGGTTAGTGTTGCCTCCATGCCTTTTGGAGGCAGCAGTAATGGTGACACTGGTACAGACCTAAGCCTTTTATCAATGAGCAGTGTGGCATGTCTGTTTGTTTGAGCCCTTGCTGACACCCAGAGTCTCTGTAATTCAGTCTGACAGATTGAGGCCATGTTCCAGATCTCACAAAAGAAGCAGAGGCGGATATTGATTTTTCTGTTATTGTTGGTGATTTGCTGCTTCATTCCTTTAACAAATGTTAAAAAAAAAAAAAAAAAGTAAACAGGAAGGTCACAGCTGCAGGTTGGCAGAGCACACAGTGTTGTTTCCCCTGTTACTCTCTTCCGTCTCTATCTCTTTGACTCAATGGGCATGTTCCACAGTCCTTGAGCAACAATGATGGATAAATATGAAAAAATAGTCATAAAGCTGCTAACAACCCAGACAGACTGCAGGAGAAATCTGGTTCCAAGCATCTTTCACACTGCAACTTTGAGTAATGCTCCTGAACGACAATCAAGAGTAACAACTGTATTTATAGCTTCTCCTGCATTAACTCTGGCATGGAGATAACATTCATGTTCAGACGGAAGCCAAGCCCCTCAGCGTACTACGCTCAGGCTTAACTCTAACTCACCTCAGATGTCAAGCCACCTGCCAATGTCCAGACCCAGTGCAGATCCTATGACAGATGTGCTGAATGCTGGGGGCCGTGTTCTCTCGATTCTCCAGGTACCACACAGACACCTCAGATCAGTACATACCTGCCCTGTGCATCTGCTGCATTTGTTTGGCAAGGTGCACATCCTGTAGCACCTTAGTCCTGATGTACAAAGACACTAAGGTATTAATCTCCCATTAAAACAAACGGAACTTAAACACCTAGATCCCTTCCCTAATATACTCTATTGGTTCCCATGCTTTTGGGAGCTTTCTAATCTCCAAGCGTACTAAAGTAAACAAAAGATAAACCCTTATGGGTCTCTTGCTTATGTTACACATCATCTCAGGATTTCTGTTTTTAGGGAGGATGTACAGATTGAGGTCTGGACTCCTGGACAGAGCATGCTTCCATGTGCAGAAATAAGTCATTTGTAGAAATTCTCAGATAGATTCTGAATTTATTATCAGTGTCTTCAGATTTATCTTAGAAAACACTGAACACTGCTTTGTGTTTAGCACTGTGTTAAAAAAAAAAAAAAAAAAAAAGAGTTGTAGCTGCCCAGGTTTAGGGTTTTTTATTTCTTGGGGGAGCGGGGTGGAGGGGAGAGCCTGGACTGCTCCCACATATCCTCAGCAGAGCAATAGAAACAAAACATCAAGCACTTTAATGGTATGCTTGTGCCTCTAATGTAAGTACAAAATATATAAGGGAATTTTTTAGCAGCCTTTCAGACTCTGAGATAAGTAATATCTTCGTACTGTGAACGGAGCCATTTTCACTATCGCAGGGCTTTGACAACCAGCTTCCTACGCAGTTTGTCATGCTGAATGTCACTAATACTGTCTGAATACTGATATTGTTCATGACTTTTTGTTATGTCTCATGTAAAGATTTTATGTATTTAATTTAGCAAAGGCATTGTTAAATGGATATAAATCTTTGGAGAGGCTACTGATAAAAAACTCCTTTAATATCACACTGATGTCTGTGCCGTGTTAGGCTTCAATAGTGTTTACATTTTATCCTTTTTATGAGCTCAGTGGCATTGCAGTGATTGTTCTTAAAGATGACTGAAAAACATAGTAATCTCCTGGGAACACTGACATAAATTTGGAGTAACCTTGTTGCTTCTGGTGGAGATACTTGTGCATTATTGGGAATGTTGTTCAGCCCAGGGATTGTGTCATACCTGCAGTTACCAGTAAGGAGAAATAATGCTACATGTCCTTGTCCTTTCTCTTCAAAATCCTTGGTTTGTTTACCAAAACAAGTGGTTTCCCTTCTCCATTTGTGATGCTAGTGTGTGTGTGCAATACCTTTTTCTGGCACTGGCTCACAAGGAGCATTTTCTGCTCTCTCAGAGGATGGGCCAGCAAAGAAGAAAACTGCTGCTGTATGTGTCACTGCTCAGAGAGAACAAAGCAGGACCACCAAAATCAGCAGAAATCTTTATTTCTCTTGCTCCTGGCATTGCTGGCTTGCACTTCATCCAATGCAGCCTCACTCCTATCAGCTGGCTTAAGAGCACAGTGTGAGAGCATGTCCCTTAATGGCTGTTCTCCAGCAGGGAGTTTGCAGCATGGGCTACACATGGCAGCTGCAGGCTGAACAAACATCTGCTTCAGCTAGCAAACACTGAACTACCAGTGGTTTGGCTTTTACCAGTTATAGCCCTACCCATTCCACTTCAGTTCTTTACTTTTATTTGTAAACGTTAAGGAAAAAAAAAAAAAGTCATGCTTTCAGGGAGACAAATCACTGCTGTCTCCATCTCCCAGGCAGGACAGTCTCCTCTTTGAAAGGCATGAGGTTTAATTCCCCCAGTGCCACTGCATTTCTGTTTTACATACCCAGGCCTAGAGGTGATAACAGCAGTGGGGGCACACCACTTCGCACCTTAGGGATGCTGGCTTATATCTCACAGGGATGCTGACATGTCAATGGATACAGTCCTGCAGCCCCACTGAAAGAGAAGGTGTGACTTTTCACTGCTTCCATTAGCACCATGCCAAGAGGTCACAGCAAAGGCTGAAGGGAGTAGGATCACACTGTGAGCGTAAGCACAGGCAGGTAGTCCCAGCATCAATGTGTTTAACCAAAATATCAAAGCAGAGAGAGGTGGGCATAAAAATGAAGGCAGAGGGAGGCAAAGTGATTGGCCCAAGGTCAAAGAAAAGCTCTTTGCCAGAGCTGGAAACACAGCTTTCATAAGTCCATCTACAAAGCTCTGCTGATCCTCTGAACAGCTTTCTCATAAGTGGAATACATGCCTGTTTTGACAGTATTTTATTTGTGTACAACCTTAATTGTGAATTTGTTGTGGTAGATTGCTGTGTGAAACTTGGTCCTATTTGGAATATTACTTCTTCACAATATGCAAGAAGTCTACCTTACAAATGTTATTCATGTTATACCTCAGGGGCAAGATAAATAATACATAAATTGAACGAACATCCAGGCCCATTAATGGCTATGCAACTTCAACTACCCTATGAACTTTTCCATTTTCCTCACTGAAATTGTTTCTGTCGATATTTTGATTTAAATTGGACTGAAAGGGAGGAAGGAAGAAAGTTTAATCAGAAGGTTGTCAACAAACTGTGCTCACTTAAGAATTAGTGGACAGTGCCACTACTTGCAGTTTCATATACTATATATCTTTCCTACAGATACATTCTTCTTGGGGTTATCCAGGCAGGGGAAAAAAAACCCACCAACACCCCACCCCCCCACCCCCACCCCAAATCACCATATTTAACGTTTACTTTGTTTTAGAAAAACGCTGATTGGAATTTTTTTATTGCTGGTGTATTTTTGCAAGAAGTAAAAACCTTAAACTAGTGCAAAATAGTATTTGCTGTAGCATTACTTTTAATTATAATGCCGTTTTCTTCAGTGTTGGGAGACTCATGGTTAGCTGTTAAGGTTATGCTAACGGAAATAAGGAAAACTATGGAAACACCTTCTGCTGTGATAGATACAATACCGATACCCTACCAATTAAGCAGCTGAAGAGCTGTCAGCTTTGCCTTTTGGCTTCACTATCCTCAGCAGTTCCCACCCTCTCTCCTGTTGTGATCGTTTGTTACTTTCAGCCCTTGATTTACAACATGAGCTCTGCAGAGCAAGAACTTGTCTCTTTGTTTAGCTCTTGTAACATCTCTTATTCCTAATACATACAATTAACAGTAACACCATGGCAATGCAAAACCTCAGATGGTGCACAGCTTGGCGGCAAAGCAAACGTTCATCATTATCTACAGTCTACTAAGATTTAAGAGTTTGAATTAGAAGAGACCATTGTGTCACCTAGCAGTCAAAGGCTAACTTTAGCCCAATAGGCTCATATCCACCTTCCAGAAAAGCTTCTCTTCCCATCAGGTACAGGAAAGCAGTGGTCCTACTTCACAACATCCTTTCCTCTGTTTAACCTAGATACTTCTATCAAGCTCAACAGCCTGTGATCTGTGGTGTTCATTGATAGCCCATTTTTATGGTGGATAAAACCCACTGATCCTTCACTAAGGTGCTTCCTGAACCTGGCCTTTATCTTTCTAGCATCAGCAAGATCTTACCTTTTAGCAACAGAATCCAGCCAGAGATGGAAAAAAATACTTTTCATCTTGGTTTAACATAAATCGGTCAACCTAAGGAGAGCTTTCTTTTCCAGAGGAGAGAGAAAACGCAAGAAGGGATACAGAAAGGCAGGGAGAAGTTGGCCAGGTAACACAAAACAAGCAAATTCTACTTGCATATCACCACTGTTTTCTCCCTGCCCACACTGATTGACCTGGTAACAGCATCACTTACAACGGATGAGCCTAGTCCCAGTGCGATGGCAGCTGTTTGGCAGCTTTGTAAAAGGGATGTTAGGCTAGGTTTTGGTAAACAAGTGATCTTGTTTACCAAAACAGCATTCCTGGACTCACAGTTGTATTGCTGGCAAGACCAGCAGAAGCCCCAGGAACTTGGAGAAATTTGGTGGCAGAGGATGGCAGAAAGATTCATGTCTGAAACAGTCATATACTTCATTGTACAATGATATAATGAAGACTGCACAGGTTCGTTTCATTGAAAACTAGGAGTTTTGTTTGTTTTTTTAAAATAAAACACTAATTCAAGGTCAATAGTAAATACCTGCAATACTACAAGTAGCAGGACAGACAGAGAAAGCTGGCCCAGAATATAAAAAGCATCAGAACAGGAAGCAAATTAAGAAGTGCTTATAAATTGATGGTGTTAAAACCTGGGGAAAAGTAAATGAGGAACACTCCAGTCAGTTATAGAAAGACTTAGATCATTTAGAAGCTAATGGCAAAGACAGTTCAAAGCTGACAAACACAGAATAATGAGGACTTTTAAATATCTTATACTCTCTGTGAATCTTAAAATGCACAGATTAAAAAGGTAAGGAACTCCAAAGGGACAATCTAAGGGCAGGGTTGTTTTTTCTGTTCTGGAAATGGAGAGCAAAATGCAAAGTCTTTCCTGAGAACAAGTGTGTTAAGTAAATGCTCTTACACCAGGAAGAAATTTAGCCAAAATAGAAATATTTTTTAGTAGGTAGCATAAAATCTAAGGAGAACAGCAAGAATAATTTAGAAGGAAATAATTTGAAATCAACAGAAGTAGGAGTCCTGGGTAGTTCTGTATTCTTGAAAATTGTAATAAACATCTGAATTCCTTTGCAGGCCTCGTCTTCAAGCACTTAGAAGTCAGGTTTCATTTAGGAGTCAACATACTTTAGAGTTCACTTGCTTAAATCATCCTTTACAGTGAGACTAAGGCTCCTGAATCATTTCAGTGCTTTGCAAAATACCACTTTACACCCAAACACAGTAACATACCAAGCCCATATCAATCACACCCTCCTGCTCATTCTGCCAGGCCACACTTCAAATTTAAACATAGTCTATACGAACATTCAGAGTGTAACTTTCAAAGCATGCAAGACCCTACTGCTCATAACAGAGCAAAGCAGATCTACCGTCACCTGTCTGGTGTTTAATTAGGTGATGTAACCTTTTGCTCATTTCCTAAAATCATGTTTCTTCCAAAATGAGACAGCTAACGTAGCTTCCAGCAGATTCTCACTATTACATGGCTCTTCTAAGAACATAAAGACCAGAGTCTTTCTCCACAATGGAGCTATTCAACAAAAGTAAAAAGGTGCCATTTTCACAGGATCTCTTGCACTGTGAAGTCCTACGCTGGAACCAACTCACACCTCTCCAAGATGACCAGCCTATTCCTACACTGCAGACAGGCATTCAGTCACATCTCTGAACATTTCCAACGCTTCATTAAAGCACTAAACTGTGAATGCCACATTTCTAGTCTCACAGTCCTTGCTTGCCTCTAAGCTGTGGAAAACTCAGCAGTTCAATACAACAATGGTCATTTACCATATATTAAATCACCTTGACAAAAACTTTACTAAGCTCCTACAGCATAATGTACAAATTACTTGGCCAACAAACATCATTAAGCTTTGATTAATAATCTTGTAGCATTTGGCAAACATACTGTTCAATAAGTACCTTATTAAATTTAATTTAAAGTCTTTCTTTGACATATGTAATTCTAAGACTGAGCATGTATTTTATTATAAGATGAAAAAAACCGAGTAGGTGATTAAAAGACCTCAGAAGATTAAAAAAAAAAAAAAAAAAAGTCAAGCAGACGTACTTGAACACTCCATAAAACAGTGCTGAAAATTGTCTGGATAAGGAATTCACAGCCATTTTAAGGGCTGCGCAGTTTCAGGATGTACTCTGTAGGTGTTTAATGACCAGCAGGTCTGCACTGCCACGGGAAAGCACAAATACCTGCAGATGACAAGCATGAAACAAAGCGCTTAACAGTAAGAGACAGGACAATTTTTGGAGGATTTCACACTCTTTTAGATATAGCCTTGCAGGTACTGAAGGGGCAAAGAGAAAAACCTGTGTTGAAGTCATGAAGGTAACTATTTCCCATCTGCTGGTCAGTTTGTCTTGATTATGTGGAAGAAAAAACGAACTGGAGGAAGAATAACCAAGTCAGTCACCTTGTATTCAGGACAAACTGATGAAGAAGGGTGGTAGTAATGCACGTAAAGAATGACTGACCAAGCCACAGTGTGACAGATTAAAAATAAGAGGAAAATAGCCTATAATTATTAGAAGCACAAAATGCAATTCCTACTGAGGCTTCAAAATTCACCAAAGGAGTGAAATAAACACACACAATAATGTCTTGTCCCAATTTAAAAGTGAATCATTGGAGAAAAGATTAAAATTTAAAGCCATATATTGAAATGGAAAGAGAGAATAAGTAGATTTTTATAGTTGTGTTCAAGAAGGGAGAATTATACTAAAAATACAAGAAGATTAAATAGACTGAGTATGTAACTGTAACATCAGTTACTGTTACAGCAACAGCTGCTGTAACATCACAGTTAGAAACCTCATTGAATTCAACAGTTATAAAAATAAATAAATACATAGAGATTGTGTGTTCCAGGACTCTCAGTTACTATATACTGGCCTTAACGCACTCATTTTACTCTAACCAGTCAGCTCCACTCACCATATACAAGGACAGGTACAACACAGAGCATCCTAAATCCTTTGTATATCTTTTTGCCATTGAAATGCAGCTACTTCCTGGAAAGTGTGATGATACAACGCAAAGATCCTATGCTTAAAGGAGCATTCCAGAAAACCAACATATTTTCCATTTGGAAAACTCAAGAAGAAAATCCTCATTTATACTTTTGAAACGGGAAAAAACGATCCCCTTGCCAGGAGGCTGAAGCTGTTTTGAAATTTTTAAACATTTAGGTATTAGCCAAAACATTTTGCCCAGTTCTGCTCTAACAGAAACACAGAAATTAAAATTGAGACAAAGATATCAACTGATGGCCCAGACTGCCACAAGTATTAGATCCCTAACCCAGGATCCAACCTTACCACATGAAAAATATTATTTGTTAAGAAACATCCACACAAAAGACTTTCATTTGAAATATCTTGTCCAGGTAATCCACACCTGGCAGCCTTACAATACTTCAATTTATAAGCTGCAGAAAGCTGAAGGAATGCCTTTTAAATATACCTGAACTAGTGTAAGTCTGTGTGAAATCAATAGGCAGCATTCATTTAGCAGGAGGTTGAACTCACGGCAGTTCTGAATGAACTGGAAGGTCAAATAAACAGATATTTCAAGATTAAGGTTTGGGAAAATTAAGTGACCTTTCATATGCTTCTCTAAAATTGCTTCTTTAGTTCTGGGAGCCAGCAACAGGAGCTGGAGCTCTACATTGACTAGACCACATCGATGACGCGAAGTTACTGTGCATAGCTTTAATTTAAGGAATGATGCTATGGCTAAGCACAGACGTAACAGGCTGTGCAGTTTCCCCAGTCTTTCATGTTTTCCAACTAGTGCAATGGCTCTTGGAGGAAAAGAAGACACTATGTCCTGCATCGGATTTGCAAGCTGTGGGTCTATATCTCTGTGCATGAAGCCAAGTTTCATACCTTTCTGCTGCACCAGTTAGGAAAAGTCCCGGGCATCTGAACCTATCATTTATGCTGGTGGAAGAGCAAAGGCACCATGCCCATCCCTTCCCTGGCACACTGTCCCTCTTGCCACCCCCCGTTCTCCCCTACCTAACTTTCAGACAACAACATTCTGTATTATTGGCTCTGCTGTGGAGCCACCTCTGCATGAAGGCAGAGGTAGTGTTTCAGGGTAGGAAACATTTTTCCTCTTCATTCGGTACCTTCTCACCACCAACCATAAATAAGTGACCATCATTGATGAAGCTCTGACTGCTGCTTCCTTTTCATCTAGCGTTACTACATGTACATAGGAGGAGGCAGTCCTTGCCCAGAAGGGCTGACCAACTAAATAGCAAGGAATGGGGATGAAAAAGCATAAATACGCTGCACCTCACCCTTAGCCATGGGCCCACACAGAGTTCAAACATGTCCATGGAAGCCACAACTGGTCTCCTAGTTCCTGATGTGCACCTCCCTCTCAGCACAGAGGGCAAAAGGTGATATCTCTCTTCAAAGAAAAATCATCGCCAGTTATGATAACCTGAAATTCCTCAGCAATGAGGAACTTTTTGAAGCTGGGCCAGGTATGGAGGACAAAAGGAAACCAGTGTACACAGTAACTGTTCCCAGAACATTGCTTCAAAGTTTCTCCAAATGATCCAATTTTCACGCTATTTATCTGTGCAAGAAGGAAAATACAGCTTACCCGAGTAGATTATAGTGTTGCTGATGGATTAAGACTTACAGCAAGTCTTGTCATCTTTTATTAGGCATAACATTAGAACACACTGGTAAGGCATAAACTGCATCATTGCTAGGTAACATCAGATTTTTCAATTATTATTATTTCAGTCATCATCGTGCTGGAACATGTAGAGATTTAAAAGGCAAATACCATAATTATACCCACAGGAGAAGCATGTGGAGGGGAGTCCTTGCTGGGTTCATAGGTACACATTCTTGTCAGGTTTGGTTTCTATATGGCAATTTTTATTTTTTTTTTAAAGGCAGTGCAGCAATAATTCAGGCATTCAGATTCCATTACCTTTCCCCCCTTGCAAATATTCAAAGCAATACATTCAAGTACAGGTTGTCTCATCCTGTCTCATTTATTTTAGAAATCCTAACGACAGTACATTTTGTTAGTAACCTTACTGAAACTCAAGTCCGGGGTGGTGAAGTGAGAAAGTCACTTTTTCTATTAGCAGTGAAGTACCACTGGTTACAATTCAGCAGCTATATTTGAATGAAATTCAGGTCAAGAAGAGAGAAATCAGTGAAACTGTTGCACCGAATTCCTGAAATTTTGGGTAAGGTTGCATTTGTGCAGATTTAAGCCCAGTGGTGCCAAAGGAATGGGTTGTATTTGATATGCAAAAGCAGGTAAAACATTTCTGCTCATCTTCTACAACCAGCAATTCTGCCCAAAACCTGACCTGAGCACTTAGTTACTTCTAAAAGAGAAGTATACCTCTTTCAGTAGGTTGTAATGCTTTCTGTTTCCTCCTGTCACTTAACAATTTTAAAGTGGCGTTTTATTGGTGTTAATCATGATTTAATGGTACAATCATTTGCTTAATATTTTGTTACCTGAAAATAATTATTTCTCCACTGGAGCAGGTATGTTTTGCTTAAGTACTACTGCAATATCACCTCTGTTTCAATGAAGCTTCACTACACTAAAATCCCTGTTATATTCCTTTTCTCTCTTATAGCTTTGACATATCTTACTTATAAAAAGCAGAATAAGAGTACAAAAATTTTAGAACTATGTTTTAAGTTTCTTACTAAGCTTAATTGTCCAACAGCACTGTGCTTCAGTTATTTTTCAAAAACACAAATTAAGTTAAGAATTATTCCATGTTTCATTTACTTGTAACACCACAGTGCTGGTCAATGTTCTTGATGCTCACAATGTGAAACTGCTTCACAACGTACAAAAAAGGCAAAAGGCTTGTTGAGAACACCCTGGTTCATGTACCAACTTCTATTACATCCAGCAGAGAATTAGCTGGTAGCTGCAGTGTCATTACATAAAATTTAAGCAAACGCAAACGAAAGCAGAATCTAACCCAAGGTTACAAGGTCTTATGACCTGTGAAGAGATGTCTTGGTTCAGTTGTCAGGGTTGTCTTATCTTTTGTTTAGTCAGTGCAAAAAAGCCTAGACTTGAACATACCCAAACCTTCAAGGCTTAAAATTCATCCCCACAATTTCCAGCTGGAAATATCAGAAAGCCACTGCTTGTGGATGTCTTACATAGCAGTTCATCTCCCCATAGGGAACCATGTGCTGAAGAAAGAAAAATGTCATCTGGTACCAGTAGGCAAGCACCTTCAGGCATAAAGCGATGTCTTCCTGGCTCCCAGGTGAGAGTTCTCCTGCCTGGGGAGCCAGGCTCTCCAAGGAACAGAAACACTGTACAGCGAGAAATCCAGGATGAGCCACTGACTGAAGTAACAGAATGGCTCCTATTTTACAATTTGGAAATCCAGCAGGAGAAAATGGAAATCAATAAGGTTGAATATTTCAGAAACTTGGGAAAAAAAAGGTTTCTGAATTTCAGGGAGCCTAAATTACACAAGGGTGTGCTTATCTCTGTTAGTACGTCTCCCACCCACCGCGAAAGGCTGCACCAATGTTGCCTATTTAACAAGTTACAGGAAGCCCTACATAATACATCCGACACTGATGACCTGATCCAAAGCCCCTCAAGGAAAGTAAGGCTTCCACTGACACCAGTGCCTTTGGACAGGGTTGAAAGGAAGTGTTGGAAGATTTCTTTGGGGAAAAAAAAATAATCAAAACAACAGGCTGATGAACTTGGCACATTTCTAGCATGAAATCCAGTAGGACAGCAAAGGATAGGATAACCATACCAGGGTAGAGGCAGGAGGACGAGGGTAGTCACAGTAGGGTGTCTCTGGTCTTTTGTCCCCAACTGGCTGCACCACCAGCTACAAAAACAATACTGGGGGTGGATAATGTTGCTGGAGCAAGCCCCTTACAGATGCCTGCTTGCCCACACATTTCCTTCCCTCCTGGGCAGGGCAGCTGTGCTTGGCCCTCGGATTTTCCAAGGGATAGTGTCACATACCAACCTGAAGTGGAAGCCCAGCTCTGAGCTGTCTATGGATGGGATCTGCTCCTGTAAGTCAAACAAGTCGTTCTAGCCATACCTATTGCTGCACTTGCTTTTCCCTGCTGCTAGTAGGCAGTTTCAGTCAGCATAACACTTTTTTTATTTTTCCTTTAAACCATCACTCAGTTAACCTCCGAACAACCACAAATTGAAGAGGTATTGGAACCATTTAATGTTTCAAGTAACACAACTGCCTAGACCAACTTCTACTGAAGAACCAAGACGAATGGGAAGGTTTAAAAAATTTCATCACTTAGCACCAGGGAATATTATAGGATCTTGACAGTACAAATCCTGCTTCTGAGCTGTAAACATTGGATATCTGACATGAGAACCCTAAAAGTAAGTTAACTTAAATTTTAAAGGTCTTTGTACCCCTGAAGACCAGGTCACCACCACCAGTATAGTTTGTTATCTCATCAGTTAACAAACTGTGGGAGCCGCACAGCCTGAAATGGTCACGTAAGTGTCTGTAGCTGTTCTGCTACAATAGGAGGGGAATCAGGGATAATTACAGGCTGAATGAGTCGCATAATACAGTGTGCATTCTCAGCGGTACATTGTGTCCTGATTACCAGTACAGAAGCTAGAGCTGCATTGATATTATAGTTTTAAATTCAGCCGTCTTTATTCTAAGAAACTGAATGCAAGAGGCAGGAACAACCAATTTCAGAAATGAACAAAAATTGGTCAGGGGCTTGGAAAGAATTGTATTGTCTTTTGGCTGGCAGTTTGACAGCTGCTGATTTCTGTGTAGCACTGTGTCTCATAAATAGGTGGAAAGGCCTTCGAACAGGCTAGATTCCCCTCCTTAGTTCTTCATTAGAAGGTTTAAATTTCAGGACGCCATTCTCCTCCAGTTATCACAAAGGGTCAGGAAACCTATTTCCAGTGTCCGCTGCCCAAGAGATAAATAATGCCAGGTCCTGGCAAAAAGAGAAAGGATGAAAAAGAGAGGAACAGCTGCTCAGTCTGATGCTCAGAGACTGCAAAAGGGTGGATTTTAAAATGAACACAACCTGCCACATGCTAAAATGTCCAAATAGGCTGCAATTCAGTTCCAGATCTTCAAAAGGAATATTTTCAATCATGTCTTTGCAGAGTCTTGGAACTTCTTATTAGCCTACTCCCTAAATGATTTCTTTATTCTCATCTTCTAGAGAGGCTAGCCCCTTCCTGAACATCCCACGCTCCGTCTCTTCTGGCACTATCCCTACCACCAATCTGGACAGTTTGTCACAGTCATTTTCATTTAGTATCATGTAATTTCTTACTATATTACATTGCAAATAGATTAAACTAATTTACTCCTGTTTTATGTTAACAAACAATTTTTAGTGAAATCATGGCTTCCTTCAAAGACAGTATTTCTTTTCATATTCTGCTGTACGCAAAATGCCCACAGAGCCTCTTCCAGAATTCATTATTTATCACTTCTGATGCAAAGATCAAAGGCATACAGGATTGACAAAGTTGAATTTTCCTCAGAAGCAGACATCAAGATGTCCCATCGATGGTTCTGGCACAGACATGCAGGTATATATGTATAGTCATACTTAGAGGGGGTGGTGTGTGGGGTGTGTATTTATTAGTGTTCACCTTATTATTTCCGCTTTTCATAGCTATTCTTCTGAATTAAAAAATAAATACAATTAAGTCACATTCACTAGAGGAAGGTACCAATGTATTTGTACAGTGTTTAAGTGTCTTAGTGACCATAGATGCCAAAGTGCTGTCAAAATGTTGCACAAGCCTAAATCTGCCCAAATACAAGGCAAGGCGGCATGATCAGAAACATGAGTCATTGAATCTGTTGTCCTTACATACAGGAAAATCCCTTGATACTTTCATCCACCATGTCCCTAAGCACTGAAGTCCCCATCTAGATCCAGCTGTGTCAGCACAAGAAGGTACAATATCAAGCTAACCCACTCTAAATATATGTCTCTGCTAACCCAGGTTACTATGACCTCTTTCACAAGCACAACTGGAACAAAAGTTGACCGTGGGACCACATCTGAAGGGTTATTTCTAGAAGGAACATTTCTTGCATCATAAAGAAAAGGTGAGCTTAATCCCAGAAAGCTTTAATTCAGCTCCCTAGGAATTGTTGAGTGAAATATCTATTTGGAAAATGACAGGCAGACAACCCCATTTCCTCTAATTAATGCAAACTGAAAAAACCGCAAGAATGTTAGATTAAATACTCTTAACATAAATAAAAATACTAGTGGATCATTCACACTGGTATGGTCATAAACTCATACTTAATGTTCAAAATGTAAAAGTGCTCCTATAAGCTGAGCTTCATCATGCAATATAAACAAAGCCTTATTATACTATGTTAACATGCATATGTCAATAAACCCAATATTTACATTAGTAAACAGTTTGGTTTTTGCTAATATTTTAAGGGGTTGTGGTTGGTTTCTATGGGGGTTCTTGGGTTTTCTTTTTGTTTGTTTTTTAAAATCATATAGTATTGACTAACATTAATTTCAAAATAAGTGACCTGACTCTGTGCATTGTGTATGGTATTCAGGTTGATATATACAGTATAAAAGTTTAACTTTCATTCTGAATTGATTAAGAATTAATGACTACTTAGAGTGTTAGTCATGTCTTGAAATGCTATTTTTCTCAAAGGCAGGCAGTGGCAGAATTAGTCAACTCTGAGTAGTACAATTAGATGCAGCTTCATGAAAAGCATGAAGAGTTCAGCACATTAAAAAATATTATTTTACTGAGCATGTTATATGCATCAAATGAATCTTTTGTATGTCTGCAAACCATTTAAAATTAATTTATTTTTCATTCAGTCTTACATATTGTATTAGAACTTCAGCTATCCAAGTTCATTTCTTCAGTCATTAAAATTAATACATTAGCATACTCTGAAGTAGGGCTGGACCTATAGTTTAAGTAGCTTCTAGCACAGCACAGCAGAAATGTTCTTAAGGGATGCGGAACCCTGTGGTTATCATTCCTCCAATTTACTACCAAATGTTATACCACTTCTCCCCCCTCCTCTGTATGGGAGGGTAATAAGCAACAAGGAGGCAGTAAGGAATTTTAAGAGAAGCCTGGTTTGGCAACAAAGAGCATGCTTATTGCTCAGTTTATGGGAGCCTGAGGTTTGAAGAGCAGTTCTGCTGTACAGCCCTCCTTTGCAGGTGTGTTTCACGGGCTGGCAGTTGGAAAGCATAAAAAGGAACTTTCAGCTACAAAAGAAATCTGCACCTGGGAACTTGCCCATGAGGCAACCGATCTGCCTTGGGTAAGGGTCCATTACAGGTACATATAAAATAATCCAAGATCCCAAGAACCACAACATTATTCCTGACGCATTCTCCACTAAGGATTATTAAGCACTGACAGTATGCTTGTCACCTGGGGTTAAATGCATCCCGTGGAGAGGAATTACACAGGTCCATATGCCACATTGCTAGAGCCAAGCAAATATTTTTCAGGCAAATATTTTATTCACAAAAAAGACTTATTTCTCAACTGAAATAATTTGCAAATGCAGATCAAATTCACTGACTTGCCTCAGAGGTTTAATAAAGGAAAGGAAAACAAGCTTCTAAAAAAATTCTGTGCATATTTTAATCTGGTAGTTTGAAAAAACAAGTCTCATCTTTCTGTTTTGTTTCGAACTTATTTATTCTGCCTAAGAAGATATTCCAACAGAAGATTTCCATAAACAGAACGCTTCCCTCCCTGCATTTTGGGCCAGATTTTAATTTCACATGAAATTAATTTCGGAGGTTTGTGGGGAAAGGAGTCATCTACATTGTAAAAGGCCATTGCTGTGTTATACAGTTATAATACTTCAATGCTTTAGGACCTCATCCTAATTTAGGTAAGTGTAAAAAAAGATTTGATCAAGTGAAAACTGCAAGGCTAGGCCAATTTTTATGAACTGTGAAACCAAGGTGCTAAACTGTGAACTGTGCGTCTTGGGCAGATGAGAACATGAGAAGAGCAAAAAATCCAAGAATGTCTACTGAGTTCCTACAAGAAACAAGATCACTGCTTTTCAAACGCTCAGAAAGTTCCCAAGCCAGCAAGACAATTCCCATATTAAAAATTAGGAATGTTCTTCCCCATATTGAGGCTTAAATTTGCTAAGGCTAGGGACTGGATTTGTACTAATTTAATCTAAGACAATGAGAATATAGAAATTGTGCACAGAAAACAAGGGTAGCAAGAGATAATCATAATAATTGAGTTCAAAACCCTCCAGGAGCTGAACAGATGATGCCAGTCATCAGTGGAACAAAGGGAAAAAGGAGATGAAATTTGAGGGGAACAAGCACTTTTACAGCTCCAGCTAAATAAAATCTCTAACTCTCCTACAGTGCATTAATGTTTATTGAGCAACAGAAATACAAAGAAAAATGTGACAGCAACATTACAGCCACCCACAGCCTTCCTCAGGTTATGCTTGCAGGGATAAAAGATGAAGTGGTTTAATACCTTCTAATAAGACTGAGTCATATCACCTCTTCTCATCTGTGGCCTTCATATCAGCACAATGGGAACGTTCTCACTTGAGCAGACTCAAGGATACCTACACTGTCACCACTTTCCATTGTGTGAGCAAAACGTTTGAGAGGGAAATCAAATTATTTCAGCATCAGACAGGCCATGTATCTGGGAACTCACCTACTGAGCACCCTAAATCACTGCATTTATAAAATGGACTATGTGATGCAGGAGCCTGAGAGAGCACAGGACCAAGCCTGCCAAATGAGTGGAGCCCTTCCTACCCTACAAACTCATCATAGGGCTTGCTGGGAGGCTGAAACAGTCACGTTGCTGAAGTGCTATCCCACATCTCCCCACCTCTCCTGGTGCTCCCACCTCAGCTGTGCAACTCTCCTCTCCAATGCCCGTGAATCCCAACAGGGTAAGGCAGATCAGCTTCTGCTGCCAGCTTGGTCACCAGCCAGGACTGGAGCCCAGGTTGCATATACAGTCAGCACATATAGACTCGGATGCGAATGGGGACACAGCCACGAGCAGGTTGTTACAAGAGGGGAATTTATGATAGACATCTCTACTAGGAAGTGGATCCCTAAAAACCACTAATACCTATTTCACTGTATCATTGCATCCAGGCCAGTCCTGGGGCTTGAAGTCAGCAGGAAAGATGTGTGAAGACTTCATTTTAATTACTACTTAGAAAGTCTAGAAACACCAAAGATATCACCACTTTCATTTCATCCTGCTATGCACAGAAATATAAATTTTGTCCTTCTGTATTACACCAGCTTTCTTCAACATCCCCCACTTATTCAGTGAAAAGGGTGGAAATCATTTGCAGAAAAAGCAACTACTCAGTGCTTTCCTCAGGTATCCTCACTTGGAAAAATCTCTCAGCCTTTTCCCTCCTGCCTCTGTTGAGGCTGAGCTCTGACAATAGCATTGCTTGTTACCTTGTATGCTTTACTATAATGTGGGACATCACAGAGCATCTGCATGATTCATGAGGAATCCAACACACATCTTCACTTTTATGAGCAGCGGTATATTGTTCTCATTTTACAGATGCAAAACTGAGATGCAAGGGGATTAAATGGGAAAAAAAATATCCCTTTGTTCCTTCACATTTTTAGGATAATTACTTTCCACGCATATGAAATTGTGACAAAGCCTTGAAAACTGAGCCTTTCAGTGCCTAGTGGCAGAAGGCTCAGCATCTTAATGGCTTTTGACCCCAGTAGCCTGAGTCTTGCTGAAACCTCCCACACATCATTGAAGCTGCCTCCATAGCAGAATGGTGAGTCTGAATGCCAGGAGTACAAGGGACCAGCCTCCATGGGGCTTAGGTACACACAAGACGTCCTGGCACATTCTCAGTTTGGATGCCAGGCAGACTGGGAAAGCATCTCCTGAAGGCACCCCCATGGTCTTCATTCACCATGAAGTGCGGGTATGGATGAGAGATTTGGTGTTCCCAAAGTGGGCAGCCCCTCCTCTCATGGGGAAGAAAGGTCAAGCTGTGGTGTCTTTGCATTCTGTCACATGAATTATTTGTGCAAGTCTGTCAGCTAGATGTTATCAGCTACAAAAGGAGCAAATCCAGTCCTTCCCTTACTGGTGATAGCACCTGAGTGAATGGCACTAAGGTCTTTGCTGTTTGAGATCTTGAGTGTATCTTCTAATTTCAGCCCAAAATACCAAAATCTAGTATGATTAAAAAGAGTGAAAACTGTAAGCAACTGCAGACAGCCTCTCTGCTAATGGAAAGCCAGTAAATAATGAAAGATGCATGCTACAGTTTAGGTTCTAAAATAAAGAACAGTATAAAGCTTGTGATTTAAAAGACTCCATGTTTGCCTCTAAGCAGGCATCTCATTCAAATTCTCACTTCTCAGACCTACTCACCAAGAAGTGGCATTGGCAACTACTCTGAAAATGTATCCAGAAAAAGGGCTGGAAGCAGCCATATAAGCAAGCAAATTTATTGCCAGATCTTGGCGTGAACAGTACTTGCCTTTCTCATCCATGACAAAGAAGATAATCTACTGAGAATGGTAGAAGGAAACAAAACCATGAAGTAGGAAATGATATTTTGCACTGTGTTTGCTTTTCCTTCCTCTCCTTGTTGCTTGCTTTCACACATAAATGATGACATGCACATATAGAAGAGCAGTTTGGTACCTCCAATTCCACAAGCCCTGGCACATATCACCAGAGCTCCTCTGCTTTCAGCACAGTGAGGGCCAGGTTCTAGCCACTGAAGTGTCTCAATCAAATGAATATAAATACAAGATTTTATAGCACATGAAGAAGCATCTTAGCTATAGCACCAACTGTCTGATGAAAGGCCCCTAAAAGCATCAATGTTCATCAGTGCAAAATAAATAACAGGAGGAGGAAGAGCAAATGAGACCAAATATTTTTGAATTTGTAAGTGTATCCACATTCAATTCAGCTGGTTTCAGAAACATGGTTATCAGTAGATTAACATAAGCTGCAGATGAAAAAGTAAGTCTCACAATATGTTCAGAAAAGGGTGTAGTCCCCCTCTAAATTCACTTAACCTGAATGTAATGCAGTCCTTACTGGGACAGATGGCTGCTGATGTCAGTTTTGGATTACTTTCTTTCCTGGAATGGGACCTTACCAATATATGCAAATATGTTGTCCCACCATTTAGCCACCCTTTCGATTTTACAACAGGTTTTACAGTATTAATGACTTGAAACTCCTCCTGGAAGCATGTTATTATGGGAAATCCTTGGCCTTCATATTTGAAGAAAATAAATTTTAGTCATTGAGACTGGACACAAAAGCATGAGAACATGACCTCTAAGGTACTGATATGGGGTCCAGCTTCACTGAGGATTTTTAATGTACACAGCCTTCAAGCCAGTCCCCTGTTTTGTGTTTTTCTGCCCAGTCTTGATTCCCAGTACACTGCCTTCATTTTTTCCATCAGGGCACTGCCAAATAAAATGCATTCCCAAACCAAAATTTTCATAGAACAACTCATTTAAAAAACCAAGATCAATTTTAATAATACTTCATATGCTTTAACTGCAATGGAAACAATTGTGGCAAAACAGTCTCCAGCCATGGCTGTGATTCAAACGCTGAACTGTGGCAAGGCTAACGCAAAACAGATAATAGGAAATAGTAATATGTAAATAGCAGTAACATGAACAGTGATTTACACTGTCTGCATTGAGAGAAATGTGAGCAACAAGACAAGTCCATTGCATTTTTAGAATTTTCCTAGCTTTGACTTAATGTTTTATTGTCAAAGAAAGGATATTTGTCATCTGTGAGGAGATAATTTCAATAAACTACTGTCCCGTTATAAACCATGTGATTTTGAATCAAGCCTTTTTAGTAATTTTTAACTGATCAATATATACAGATTAACATAACAATCTTTTATTCCTGAGTATATTTATATTGATATCTACACTGCAGGGCTTCAGGTTTGTAACGTTTAATTACGTGGCTTTATATTGCTTGATTATGTAATTCCGTAAAAATACAAACATGCAGGAAAGTTGTCAGTTTGGAAAGTAATCTGGAATCCAATTCTTTCACACAATTTATTCCTAAAAAATGAGTCCCACAGCTTCAAATATCTAAGAACTTCAGTGCTTCTTTCCCTGAGTGAGCTCATTTGAAGTCTTTCTTTGAAAGCAGTGTATATTGGCATCTACTGCTCTCAAAGTAGTTTAAATTAGGTCAGAAATAGATCTATTGCCTATAAAAATCTTCTCTTCTATAGATCAGCAGTTAGCTCATGGTTATTGGAAATTATTTCTCCCTTCCACTTTAATCCTGCCCTGTTGGGTTTTTTTACTCCTGCTTTAGAAAATAAACACACCATGGAAAAGTGGAAACAAGAGACAAGTAAACATCCCCATCCCCATAATTTTGCATCACTGCAGACTTCAGATACCATGACCCGATTCCCTCAGGCCTTAGATCCAGGAGTAAGACAATTCTTTTGACACAAGTCAAAAAATCTATAAAAACAATGCTGTTGGGAAGGGCTATAGCAATGTACTCTTCAACAGTCATCGAAACTCCAATTAAGAGTAAGTATTAAGGGCCACATTTGTGAGTTTTTCTGAATTTAAGGCAGGTGAGAATCTGGCCTAGAATGAACAACAAATGATTTGTTAAATTTCTTTCAAATAAGAATCACAGTATCTCACAGGATAAATCTGTTTAATTCTGATTCATTTTACTAAAAAGCTGTTTTCAGTCATCTTCATGTATTTCCAGTTCCATGTGGTCTCACCAGCCACTGAAAAATATGAAACCTTTCTCTTTCTTTGTATTCAGGAAGCTGGAGACACCCTTAGCTCAGAGCATCTGGCCCTAGATTACCTGTTACCAGCATGTGGCTTGGATTCAAGTTTCATCTAGCTGCCCTGAGCAATGATGATGTGGATACATGCATTAGTTTAACTCTGTCTTCTTAGCAGTCTTGTATTGGTAATTATTTTTTCAGATACACAATACCTGGAAATATGTTGGATTTTCCTGATAATACATTAAAATAAATTTGCCTGTAAAAGTAGTGCTAAAGTTTCCATTCCAAGCTGATAGCTATCACATAATCTAGGCCAGAGTTTACATCTGGGGTAGGCCAGCCGAATGCTATTTCAATCTAAAAACATATGACAATTTATATCAGTTGAGAATCAGACCAGCTGTTTCTAATGGGGTTTCATTTGAAGCAATTAGAAAACGTAAAGTTGGAAACCCTATCATCTTCTTAGTTTTCCAAGGCCTATTATCTAGTCTGTGTATTGCTTCTAGAGGAGTGGGGATCTTCTCCAATTACTCATTCTTAATTCATATGCCAGACTCTCCAAGCTTCTCCCTCCACGACTTCCTGTGACACAAAGAGAAGCTGCTGCATCACCTAGCGGCTAAAGCAAAGCCTTCAGAGGCTCAAGGATGCTCGCAAGAACGGGCAGCTTCTCCCAGTGCTTCGGCCTCCCATGTTTACAATGCACGTGCAATATTCAGAATCATAATATATATAATCTCAACTGCAAAAACTGCATGCAATATGCAGAAATTTTGTTGTGTATATTTTGAGACGTAGTGCTTGAAAATATGTAAATATAGGACAACAGTTCCTCAATGGGGACTGCCTTCTCTTCCCAGGTGAAGAGCAGAGGAGCCACCATGCAGAAGTGGAGAGAGGCAGGTCGTTGGCAGAACTGCAATTAAAAGCTTCACCTCCTGACCCCCGAGCATGGCTTAAGTCACTGGAACAGAAGTGAAAAGTTTCTTCTCTCAAGCCCAACCCAAGTACTACTAAGTCTCACATGCTATTCACCTAGTCCACAAAATCTGTGTGACTTCACTGCATATGATTCACCCTTGAATCTGCAGTCTGCATCAACTTGAGTAGGAGTCACTACAGAAGTGGGATGCAGCATTACTTTGAATGCAGTTAAAGGACAGACTTTTTTTCCCCCTAACACAGTCGATCTAAACAGATCATTACAGTGCAGACAGAAAGAGAACTTGCCATACCATAACTCTGAGAACAACTATTAAATAAGAAGCTAAACTCCATATTATTATTAGATCTGATCGGGATTTTTTTTCCTCAAAACAATTGGTAACGGGAAAAAAAACCCAACAACAAAAGCAGATTTTGCCAGACTGGAATTTGCCACAGGAAGTACTTTCTGGTTTCTCTTCTGTGTTTAGGATTTTGTGGAAACCATAAAACAGAGCATAGCATGGGATACACCACACTGCAAAACTTCCTAACCTCTGCAGTTGAATAGAGGCAAGAGACACCTGAACTACAATTTCCATAACATATTCCCAAGTCATATAACATTATAGTGGTTCTAAACAAAAGGTTTCTACACTACATGGCTCTTCAGAACTCCCTGCTCATAAATATTTTCAATATTTATTCCCATTCAGGACAGAAACTTGTCAGAATATCAGAATTTTCTATGGGTTATGATTTCCAGTGTTAGCACAGCTCAAATAATATTTATCTTATACACAACAGGTTTTCTCCCAGAATGTTTTACATTTCAGTACTTTTGGGATGACAGGGCAAGCATTATTAATTTGCAGACTATTATATTCTTTCAATATCTTAACAGGAACTCAGAGCATTGTTAACAAATAAAAAGTGAGAAACACTCCTATGTAAAAAGTCACAAGCTATACAATACAGGTGGTTGGGTTGGTTTCTTGTCGCTGTTTTTCTCCCTCAAACAGATAGGGAAAAGCAAAAAAACCCTCTAGGAATTGCTTATCTTAGAGCAAAATGAAATCCCTCCTTAGACAGGCCACAGCATAAAAATCTTCTGAGTACCAAAAAAGCTGCCAAGAAAGTTTTATATACACATACACAGGGTGTTAATACTAGTGGTATTTTCAAACCTGACACCTGGAGCTTCATGACACATGTCAGACTTTCACAGCCTCCTAGGAAAGCTGCCTGCACAGTGAGGTCTTTGTCAGACACTTCCTCTGATTCATGTTCTCTATGACATGTGCTTATATCACTGTTACTCTGGTTAATAACCTGACCCTGAAAACTGGAAATATACCACAAATCACCATCATGGAAGAGTTTACATCTCAACTTCCCGACTGGATTCAAAGTTCAAATGATAAACTCATCAGTGGGTGTACTGCTTTCTGGCTAGTGGAAAATCTGTTACAAGAGGAGAACTATTAATCTTCCAAAAAGAACTGCAATGCCTTACTTCAGATGATAGCTTTGTGGTGGGGAAAGCAAGAAAAATTGTATGGCAATCATTGCTGACCCTTGCCATTAAAATGCAATTTAGCAACTCTTCAATCCAGCAATTCAAACCCAGTAGGCAGCTCGCCAACGAGATCAAAGTCAGTAGGAGCTTTGCCCAAGTGAGTAAGTATTAATAAGTGCCCAAATAAGGCACTTATCCAGAATGCAAATATTTCTTCCTTATTCAGCATGTGGAATTCCCATTGATGGAAATGAAAATACCATGTGTACAGAAAATGCAAACGATATCTACAGCATGGATCAAGGGAAAGAATTTTGCCTGCAGTGTTACAAAATCTTAATCATTCATACAGCTCAAGAACCCCAGGCTGCAGCAAAGAAAAGTTGCACATATTCTGTGTGAGAATCACACCATCCACCATTTCAAAACCTTCTGAACTGGAATAGGGTTGTTTTTCAATTGCCAAACCGAAGAAGTGAAGAAACTCAATGGGTTTTGCATGGAAACAGAGACTGAAGTTTATCAAATAAAACTGGGCTAATTCTTATACATGAATAAAAGTATCAGGGTATCTTTAAATGACTGTAACTTAGTTACTTAGTCTCAGAAATGTGATGTTTCTAATACTAACATACAGGCAAACTGACTTTTGCACTACATTTATAACTCTTTGAACAAGAATACAGTACCTGCTTCTGTGCCAACAGCCCTAGAGGACAGAAGCACGCCTATTTTAGTTCATCATTCTGATACAGAAATCAGAAAACTTGCTCTTCTGTGGCCAAGTTTCAGAACCAGACAAGTAACTCAAGGCTTGAATTGACCAAAAGACGCAATCATTTTTAGAGAATGATTTTGTTTGCAAACTTAACGGAGCTGGACAAATGACAAACTGACTCAAATAAGTGTTTAACTAAATGGATGAGACACAAATCATTATCATTCACAGAGGTCAGACTACCCAGGCTTCAACAATGTTCTTCTGATTGTTAATATTCTTGAAAGTGTTTGCGAATGCCCCAAGTTGCATGTTGTTTTCTAGTTGTCATTCACCATTTGCTATTCCCTGTCAAAATGTTTCAGTCATTAACCAGAGAGCATAAAATATACCACATGCCCAATCACACTGTGAATAACAGAAGTAGACAATTTGTGAATGGTTTGTGAACAAACCCAGAACCAGAACAGAAATCATGCAAACCATGTAGCAGACATCTGAATAACAGATCTCTTTCCAGAGAACAGGAATGATTTGCAGGTTGCCTCTCAATTAAAAAGAAAACAGTTAAATCCATCAAGCTTTGTGTTTTGAAAAGTAGTGTTAGTATAGTCTTAATGTTTCATCTCTATTTCTACTTTCAAAGTGGCTATCAGGAGACTACTTCAATTTACCTTTTCTATTCTGACAAAAATAACATTTGTTAGGGATTCAAGCTGAAAATGCTTATCAGGAACGTATGTCAAAGTACATTACAAGGGAATATTGATTAGCTTAGAACTGAAATTCCTAAGTTCAGGAAATGCAAAGAAAAAGTTAAATATTACAAGAAATACAAGCATGTAAAGATAAAAAAGAGTTCAATGAGTTCAGTTTTAATTCTCCCCACCACACTTTTTTAAAAACATTCTGAGAATCGACTGAAAAACTAAGTGTTCAATATTCACTACGCAAAATGGCTTGCTAGCTTGATGTGTCCCAGAGAGGCTGTACAGAGCTCTTCCTCTTCTCTTACTGAACCAGCATGCAACTATTTTGTAGCAAAGACACATGGGACCATACAGTTGATTTTTCTTATATAGCCACATAACAAAGCTGAAAATTTACTTTTGTAAGCATTCATACCACTAAGTCTGAATATTTGCAGAAAGCCAGCCCAAAAGTAAAATAAATGCCTCTGAAGCAATTTAAGTGGGATTGCTTTAGTATTATCAGCCACACAGCTCACACACAAATGGAGTAGATTACCACAGTGCCTGGGGTGTGCTCATTACTCAGTTTTCCCATTTGTTTAAAGATTGATATTCTCATGGCATCTCTTTGGACTAACATCAGTGCATCCTATGGCGAAACACAGAATTAGACCTTTATAGTGTGCATGCTACAACATAAATCTACATTGCCCACATCTGTTCTCAGTACAGAACACCCCTTCCCCAAAGCAGGAGTTTTACAGCTGATCAGATTACATTTTCCATGTTCTGTTCATGGTGCTCATTCTAGATGGAATTTGTTTCTACACAGAAGATGAGCACAAGGCCTGTGTGCTATTTAAGTTGCAATTAAGCCCTCAGAAATAGGTCTTAAGTGATGCACAGGCTGCTGTCAGCTCTCTAAATTTCACCCTATGTAATTTCTTCCATCACCCACTCACATTATGTTATTGTCTATGGCTTCAGAAAATTACTACTAGTGCATTCATAACTTCCATTCAACAACGAGGCTCAATGATTGTTTTCTTTAACGCCCTCTGAGCTTCCCATATTGGCTGTTGTGCTTTTACAAGTACATTTCCCCAGTATGAAATTTCTCTTCCATCTTATATGGGAAAGAGTATAATTCAGAGTTCACCCTGGAACATCTCATCAGGGAAAAAGAATTGGATATGCACTATTTCCATTCTTAACATTATACTGACCTCTAGAGTAAGAAGTGCTGCACACCTGATAAATCAGCTGTGTAACTAAGAAAGAAGTGAACAGTGAGAGGAGGACTACCAGGAGCTGCCGGCTCTCAGGATAGATCCCAGGAGCAAGGCACCGAAGCAGCATGGAGCCCTCAAGGCTGAGACGGATCTGGGTCAGCTGATAACTCGGAATAAGGATCTGGCCATGCCGTAGCCTTTGTGAGTTATCCTAAGAGTCTCACAACAACCCCATGCAGCATCTTACATTTTGATTCAGGTCCTGAGGACTAGAAAACTGAAGGCTCATACAAATTAGCAACATTTCACACAGCATCAAGTATTTTCTCTCATTTCCACTTTTCAGAATAGTAGTAGTGTAAGTTCTGAATGCCTTCTGAGCTATATACCCTCTGCTGAAAGCATTCACTTAGCAATATACAATTTGTCCATAGTTTTCTTTAATGGCAACAATTTCCTTTATTTTGTCTTTTCCTTTGTCTGAACACTTAACCAAAATATTGATTAAAATACTTCCTAAGCATGAGTGTGATTTTTTCAGAAAAACTTCTCCAGGTTTCAAAAGCATGTTCCAGAAATACTCAGCCTGAAAGTAGGCTTTACTTGTCATCACCTACATTTCTCCAGAAAACCCCTATGGCCTTTTACTGGTAAATTACTAAAATACAGCCTCACTCTCAGAATGAGAGCAGAAAACAACTGCTTTACACCATGTTGACTGGGCTGCCTCTTAGGTATAGTCAAGAAATAAAAATACCTAAGAACACGTTACTAAGGGTAAGAGAACCCGTTAAGAGATGCATTGCTCTCATTCAGGCCCAGACAGCCTACAAGAGCAACATGGACAACCACTGCCAGTTTCAAGAACTACCAACAGAATTAGCTAGCTAAGTTACATTGTCAGCCAAGCGCCTAAAAATTTCATTTTGCACCCCAAGTACAAAGTTCTCTGGACCTTTGAAGCTGTCTTGCAGTCAGAGACATTTAGGGATGATGGTTTTGTTTGCACAGTGATTGCCTTTAACAACATATGGTAGCTTCTCATATCCAGCAACAATGTTTTTTCCTTCTTTTTTAGTGTAAGTCAGCTATTTCTGTTCATTCCTTCCCTCATGTGACATCAGACCAATCTATAACAAACAGGTATGGTCACAGGCAAGACCTGTGAACTTCCGCTGACTAGAAGGCAGTAATTCACTTTCTTTGATCGTCTGTATTACTTCAGCACAGTTCACAGTAAATTTAAGCACAGCACAGGTAAAAGTTCTTCTGTTAAAAAAAGAAGGTCCTCTAAGAATTGATACTTAAAAAGCCCTTTCAGGATGTATGTTGCACTACAAAAAGCTATTCTATAATTTTTAAAAATGGCAACTACCAATAAGACATTAAATGAAAAGCAAGCCTCATGCTTAAGATTTCAAAAGGTAGAAGACTTGTGCTGATTTTCTGCATTAATTCCCTTCATGATCAAAAGCAGCATGTACTTTTTCACAAACCCATGAAAAGCTCAATTGTCAATAAATACAGGTCAACATTAAGTTTTTTTGAGAAGTCAGGCACTGAGCACAAACATCAAGTGAAATGGCAGGGGCCACAACTAACTTGGTATTAAAACACTGGTTGCAGAGTTACAGCAATAAAGGATACAACAGGTTTCTGCAGAAAGGAGCTGTTTTTTCCAGACTAGCTTATACACCAGCCGTATGGATGGAAGTACATGGCAGCCAGCAAGCAGAAGAAAGGGGTTCTCCTAGCTCAGGCTAAGAACATTCTGCACTGGGGTACTAAACAAACACAGCACCCACTAAGCACAAACTGCAGTCACTCAGGATGGAAGCAAATGCAGATACTTACCCCCTCTGCAGCACTGCTGGCAGCTCAACTGTCCTCAGAGGAGAAGAGGTCAGCAAGAGGAATCTGATCCCACAAGGACAATACCCCTAACACATTCTCCTTAGCACCCACCACATGCCCACAAAGGCTCTATTCACAGCTGTAAATCATCATCCCCCTGCAGATGTCATTGGGCAGCTAAAGATAACATTGCCCTTGCACTACAGGGGGAAACTGAGCTGAAAGACAACACAAAATTCTGTCTAACCCACTGCAGTGGGGCTGCAGGTGCTTTGGGCTAATCCTAAAGACTTTGCAGAGGAAGTCAATGGGTCTTCAGCACTGCAGCTTTGAGGCACCTCCAGCTGATGGGCCTTAAAATGCATGTTATTTTCTTAAGGGGGCCATGTGTCTGAAGCAATACATACTGCTCTTCCATGAACCCACTTTTGAGCTCATTCTACAGCACTGTAAGCCTCCCAGCAGTCTGAAGGTGTCTTGATACCTGGATGTTGAGATTTCCCATCCCCAAGCCTTAGCACACCTTCAGGCCGATGGATGGCCATGATACAGGACAACTAGCTGAATATGGTAGGTGTGCCTGGAGTATAGAGTCACTCTTAGCATGTAGATTCAAAAAGGACTTCAGCAGTGACATGGTAGGTTGTCTGGAAAGCCATACAAGGCAGAAGACACCACCAAGGGAAAGGGTCTAATTCAGTTGCAAAGCACTATGGAGGGCTGGAGGTGTGTCATTGTACCACTCTGAAGTTCAAAACATGCACACACACAAGGCTGTGATGCAAACCACCCAGCAGGAATTAAATCTCCAGAGAAAGTCTGCAGTTAGATCAGTGCAGGGAGGTGCATTGCACAGTCTGTGAACATTGCTATGATCAGGTATCAGTGATGAAGTGGCTGCAACCTGACCTAGAAGGAAGCCACCAAAGCCTGCATTTTATTTATAGGCTTTACATGTTACCTCCTAAAATAAAAATCAATGTATGTCAGACTGGTGATTTTTAAATGTGTAATTCCCTTTCTAGTAAACTGATGCTTCCCTTTACCTGCATGATAAGCAGTTCTGGGAACACAAAGTAGGAAGAGGCCTCAGAGAGGAGATGCGAGGGGCTCAAGAGATTTGATGTTACTGGAGACACTGGAGGAGGGGACAGCAAAACCAAACTCACTAACTGCTCAAGGTCAAAAACCAATGTGCATTGTTGAGATGTGCTGCTTCATTTCTTAACCCCCAAGTTAAGAGAAACCGAAGACCAGACTCATTGTGTGCATCCTCCAGGGCAGGACTGAGAAGAGAAGTAGTAAATAAGTAACCAAAATTCAACAACCCATAAGACAATACAAAAGCAAAAGGGAGAGTTAGAGGACAAGGTGTGCCAAGAAGGGGAGCCCAGCTCTTCTAGCAGCTGAGCTGTGCCTGCAAAACAAGCCAGACTGGGGCCCTGGTGTTTTAGAAGCTGAAGAAAACACTCTGCATAGGCAAATACACAGGTCAAGGATTAATCTTAATTCTTACTGCATGTGAAATACAAGGATGCAGTCATCTGTTTCAAGAGCACCTTGGCTGATCAGCAGTCATTGCCACCAAAGTTCTTCCTCTTTAGGCTGTTTAGTAATTGGCACTATGCTGGGCTTTCTTTGTTCCCCTCTAATAACCATGCTGTTTCTAATATTTTTTTTAACCTCTGATTGTGTTTCAGCCTATTCCTGACCCAGAAATGAAAAGAATTAACCCTGTTGTTATTCATTATCTACTCTCTTCCTCATTTAGTAAGTGCTTTGCTTTTGAGTGAGGAGCAGAGGGCAATGACTGAAGTTCTGTGGGCCAGACTGTGGGAAACTGCCAGCAAGCCTTTCTAAATAAAGGTAGAAAGGGTGATGCATTGGGAACTGTGCTTTGTTGTAGTTTGTAAGAGCCTCAAAGTGTGCTGGGTTTGTATCTATGCTCTGCCATGCTGCTCTTTATTGAATAACTTGTATTTTAAAAAACAGTGGTGTTCTGCTCTCTGCAGTGGCATACACTTGGCTGCCAGCCTGTGTGATTAGACCCGATTATGAATGGATGAAGAAATGCAGGAGGTGACAGCACTGGGGACATAGGGGTGGGTCAAGAGAAAGCCATTTTGTGGACAGGAATGTCCCAACTTGGACTGGCCAGAAACCTTAACATGATACCAAAACATTATTTGATAAATTATTTGATTAATTTAAGTCTTTGTCTGTTGAGGTAGACCAACTTTTCTGCTCAGGACAGAGAACCACAACCACTGGCCAGTGTCTTTATATGATGCCGCACTCTCAATCCCACCTGAAAAGTCAGCATACAGTGCTATGGTGGGGACTACTGGTGCCGCAGGCCTGCCAAGGGCACCTAGGAATCTCTTTTTCCTTGCAAGAGAAAGCATCGACATCTAGGAGAAGTTAAAACTCGTTTGCCATCTAGGGCATTCACAAACTTGTTGCTTTGGATACACACCAGTTCCTCCTCAGGAATGGGTAATGGTAATTTTACAATGTCATTTCTCAATCAGTTTAAGCCAGTTTAGCAGGCCGCTAGAAGACGAAGTCAATCTCTCTTCCAGAAACTCATGCGCATGCCCTGTGCTGCCAGCTCCTTTGCGCACCAACACAAGCATTTGTCTGGCCAGGATTTTCCTTTGTAGTGTTAGTTTTAACCTAGACCAGTTTCTTGGCCTCCTTCTCTGAAAGAGCAAGCGAGTTCTTGTGATGGAAGAAGGGACTGTGTAGGATGATGGACAAGAATGGGCAGGCAGCAGCACCACCTTCCCGAATCAGTGACAGCTTTTCATGACTTTATATGATTATGAAATTATGGGACAAGTTGCATGATACCATTCTTGGATGACTGGATAACTAGAACTTCCTAAATAAGGATTGTAAGTGATAAATAATTAATTAATTGACGGGTAATACAAGACATGCAGTTAGTACTCTTTCTGGGAACAAACATCTAATTATTCAATTCCTCTGAAAGACAGTCATTTGCTAAATATGCATGTGAGCAAAAGTAGTCTAGTATGAACATCTGAGATTAGTTAATAATGAAGACCATAAATGTGGTCAAAATGCACAGTCATTCAGAACCGAAATAACGTCATTTGGACGTGAGCAATGATTTCATGGCATTCAACCAGTCCTCTGAGGATTTTATGAAGCTCTAAAGCTTTGTAGTGTCAGGCTCCTTTCTGACATTTGGAAGCCAGGTATCTAAAAATGCTTAAAGGGGGGGGGGGGGTGGGGGGGGTAAGAAAGGAGGCAGTGAGGAGGGAAAAATGTCATGGAAAGGACACCTCTTTCCAGCTCAAAAGAATCTAATGAGGAAAAAATGGCAATTTTCTCCTTATGCCCTGAGGCCTTTCTGCCTGAGGTGTGAGGTCTGAATCCAAGACTTTCCTAGCACAATCCTCTGTAAAACCAAGCAGAGGATGGTATGTGCTTAAGGTGACAGCCGTGGGAGGAAATTTCCAGGAATACTTTGAAACATTACTGTTTACTCCTCACTGTGTGAACAGAGAGTCTGTGAACCGAACTTCCGCAGAGGCATGCTTTGAAATGGCAGACTTCAGAATATCAATTTATTTTAACTCTTGCTTATTGTCCTCACCTAACTTCTACTCAAAGTTGAGCTTTATTTGTAAGTGAAACTAGTTTGGTCCAGATTCAAGGCCCACTAGATGAAAATGAACGAAGTCTCTCTGTTCCACAACATCAGCTCAGGGTTTAGCCTTGCGGGCAGATTTTCAAAAGATTTCAGGGAAAATATCAAGTGTTCACTATGCCTATGCAGGGATGTTACCAGAAATGCTCAACCACCTGACTAGGGGACATCTGGCACCCAGGGCTCTGGCTGTCCCTGAAGGATGAGTTAGATTCTGGTCACTTATTTGGGTGCTTATACAGAAATTAGCTTCTCTGCAAATCTTGCCTAGGGCAAGCTGTGTTATATGCAGCCTCAGAGAACAGGATTTACCAGCTTCCAGATTTGTCTGGGTTCCAAAGGCATTACTCATGAAAAATTCAAAGACAGGGAAAATAAACAAATGGTAAAATAAAATAAAATAAAGATCCAACAATAATTTTACTAGATTAAAACCTGACTCAAACTGTATTAACAGGCCCATCATAGTTAGGTACTGATTTGTCAAGCAGCATCAAGTCGGTATATAGGCAGAATTGTGTGTGTGTGATGTATATATAAAAGGGTATCCCAGACAACTGCGGTGTTCCCCATAGCAACAAGTCACGTGAACTCTTCAGAAAATGTAAATAAAACCATAAAGTCATGTCATTGTGCACAAAAAATCCTGCAGAGTAGATGCCCTACAGATATGGACTCTGCAATAACCTATCCTCCTGGAAGCCTAGGTGATTTTTTTTCCCACAGCTTTTTGTCTGTGTGTGTCTGAAAGAAGTTTCCTTCATTTAATGGCTCACATTCTGTTCTGGGGCTTGTTAGTGCAAAGGAGACAAGTCTAATTTTGCTAATCCATGCTGTGAAGGGATTCAAACAGCATTTCCTATATTCTCTGCCAGTATGAAACAAAATCACACTTCTATCAGGTTCTTAATACTATCTCGCAAGATAAACTTCTGTTGCTAATAATACTTGACACTTCTATGTATGAATGCACCAAAAAAACTTCAGAACAAATTGATCCCTGGCGTAACTCTATTGAATTTACTGGAATTAAACTACTACTAACCTGACATTTTATGGGGTCAAAGCAATAAGGTGGACAGCCTCTTCTTCCTGCAGGCTCACCCTGACAGTCAAGGTTAATGGTGCCAAGCAGAGCTCCTGCCGTTTTCCTAGAGCCACCAAAGGCTTGAATTGGGATTACACAGCAGCGACAGGGAGCTGTTGTAAGGCTTCTGTTTCTCCTTCCTCCTCTTCAGTCTGCAGAAATCTGGGCAAGGAAGAAGAGTTTAAGTCAGTGTAGTTCACTGATTCCTCATGAGGGTCTGTGCCAACATCTAGAAAGCCAATAAGAACACCTTAAAATCACCAGCATAGCAGATTTTAAGACAGCACTAGAAGAACAGGTAAACTATGAATACAAAACCTGCAGTCTTGCAAAGGAAACTAGGACGAATGTGTAAAATCCAGAGGGACCCTTGACAGCAAAGTCCTTCACCAGAGTGCAGAATTTTGCAAAATTGGGCCTTTCTAATTGCTTTAAATTACAAAACAGAAGAGACTACCTTTTCTTACATTCTAATCCTTTGGAAATTAGTAATTGACAAAATAAATGCATCTTTTTCCTAATGTGGAAGCCTAAAAACATTTTTTAAAATCTACATTTGTTGGTTTTACTAGTTTCTTGGAGGAGAACAAAAAAAGTGTTTCCATTTGAAAGACTTTGATCCTTTTGATCTTTCCAGCTTTCCCTTTTTCAGCATTAACAATATGTTTCTCTTCGCCTGGGAGACACTTACAAAAAAGGAGAGAAAATACGGTTCAGGAAGTATAAGCTTTTGTGTAATTTCAGGTCTACACGATCCATAATCTGATCAATGCCCCTGTGTGATCCTGCCTTGTTTGACCAGGGTCTGTCTTTCACAACTGAGCTGTACAGCCCCAGCACTGGAGTCAGCAGAGCACTCCAGAACCTGCTTCAACCTCAGCATCAATAATGCCAGCAACCAACATTGGCAAGGGCAGCAAAACACACCCACCTCCAAGAGCTTGATGACCCTGCTTAAATATAGCTCAAATCCAAAGCAGGAGTAGTAGGGGAGAATCTTGACTTAGGTAATACAGTCAGACTTTGTTTCAAAGCGCAAAATTTGAATATAAGTGCAAATCATCATTTGCACATTGAGTTAATAGCAGGAAGGTTCCCTGCAACCATGCAGCTAAAATAGGAGACTGAATAGGTTCACATAGGTAAAAGGTATCCATTCAACATGAAGGTCTTCTGATTGCAATGGCAAATGAAAAGCTCACTGACAGGCTAAGTGAGGCTTCACACTCCTGGGGCATATGGACACCAGTGAGCAACAGAAGCCCTCTGTTCTCTCTTAGGCACAAACTCCTCTGTACCTCAGGACTTTTGTATTGCACTGTTATTTACCAGCCAGGCTGGGGTAGCTATGTGGGGTACATGTCTTTTGCCTTAATAATTAATATGCAAGTTCCTCCTGCCTCCAATGGAAAAAATGTTCTCTAGCATGCTAAGTGAGCCTTTGCCCAGTTTACCACCTAAAAAATGATGCAGAAAATTGTAAGAAAAGCTCTGATATTACAAGGAATATTTTGCAAATATGAAGTTTGTTCATCTGGTTACTGACAAAGGATGTTAAAGCAAACAAAATTCTCTCAGGGTTCACCTCCATAGCCCAGGGACCTTCTTGCCCAGCAGTAACTGTGACCTCCGCACAACACGTCTTCATGTGGCAGTAAGAGCAGAAAGGCCACATCAATATACTGAGGTATGCATCTGCCTGAGCTATTGTAGGGTACTTGGGGTAATATACTTTACAATTTACAGCATCACCATGCAAGGGTTCATGCAGCACTTCATCCTCAATGGCCTGTTCATAGAAGACAAACCAAAGAAGTGCTACCATTTTGGCAAAGTATTTTACAGTACAATGTGAGTTCAACAGATTGGAAATTATAACTGCCTATAACAATGTTCAGGGCTGCTCTGACACAAATATATTTTGCACATCTCCTAACTGCAAGGGCAGCAACTTACAGAATGCGCTTGCAGCTTCTGCAGGCAGCACTGTGACTCGGAGCAAAATATATTTATAGCACCTAAGGGAGAGGGAAAGACGCAGCAGCCTGGAGCCCATGTTCTGTAACTCATAACACAGCAAAGCTATGAACCACAGCCAGGAGACACTGAACTCACACAGCCAGCGATCCCAAGGGTTTTTGATGCTTGACAAGCAGCAACACACAGCTGAGCCTGGGTTCCACTGGCCACAATATGAAACAGTCTCTTGAGATAAAACCTTGATCTTAAGTAGTGTTTTATGTTATTTTATCCAAGTACAAAACCACCAGATCTACCTATTACAGGTAAATATATAGACAAAGATAGGTGAACCAAGTTTCTTTCTGATGTATTTCACATGTGTAGTGGGTTTGTGTGGCAAGGTTTTGGTAGTGAGGGGGATGTAGGGGTGGTTTCTCTAAGAAGATGCCAGAAGCTTCCCCCATGTCCAATGGAGCCAATGCCAGCCAGCTCCAGGACGGACCCACCACTGGACAAGGCTGAACCCACCAGCCACAGCGGTAGCAGCCCTGGGATGACATATTTAAGAAGGGGGGGAAAAAGCCCTGTGCAACAAATTGCAGCAGAAGAAAGGGGTGAGAATATGTGAGAGCAACAGCTCTGCAGACCCGCAGGTCAGTGAGGCAGGAGGTGCTCCAGGCACCAGAGCAGAGATTCCCCGGCATCCCGTGGTGAAGACCATGGCAAGGCAGGCTGTCCCCCTCAGCCCATGGAGCCCACAGGTGAGCAGATCCCCATGTGCAGCCTGTGGGACCCCATGCGGGGGCAGGGGGATGCCCTAAGGACAATGTGACCCCATAGGCAGCCTGTGCTGGAGCAGCTCCTGGCAGAACCTGCGGCCCCGTGGGGAGAGGAGCCCAGGGTGGAGCAGGGCTGCTGGCAGGGCTTGTGCCTCTGGGGAGGACTCACGCTAGAGCAGTCTGCTCCTGAAGGACTGCACCCCATGGAAGGGACCCACACTGGGGCAGTGTGTGAAGAACTGCAGCCTGTGGGAAGGACCCATACTGGAGCAGTTCATCTAGGACTGTCTGTCACGGGAGAGACCCCATGCTGGGGCAGGGACAGAGTGTGCAAGGCCCTCCCCCTGAGGAGGAAGGAGCGGGAGGGACAACTGATGGACAGACCACAGCCCCCATTCCCTGTCCTCTGCTCTGCTGGTGGGGAGGAGGGAGAGAAAATTAGGAGTTAAGCCTGGGAAGAAGAGAGGGGTGGGGGGAAGATGTTTTTAAGATTTGGTTTTATTTCTCATTATCCTACTCTGATTTGATGGGTAATTAAACTAACCTCCCCACATCGAGTCTGTTCTGCCCATGACAGTAAATGCTGAGTGATCTCCCTGTACATATCTCAACCCACAAGCTTTTCATTATATCTTCTCTCCCCCGTCCAGCTGAAGAGGGGAGTGATAGAGCAGCTTCGGTGGGCACCTGGCATCCAGCCAGGGTCAAACCACCACACGGTAGAAACTTTAACGATGTGACATCAACATAACAGAATCCCTAGATGGTACAGGAATGAGTCATACATGCACCTGGAACAGGAGAAAGGCACAGGAGAGTATTAGTGATCATATGTCTGAAATTCAAAGAGGTGGCTACTTTTATATGGCATATATTTACCATGTGGTCCCTCTTTGAGCCTGCTTCCTACCATGTCTGAGCTCTTTGACTGTGAAAGAGGCTGGCAGTGCACCACTGACAAATAACATCTGCTGGGACTCCTGCAGGCACAGACCCCTTGCAGCAAGTGAAGCACTTTGCAGGATTAAGGTCTATCTGGCTATTTTGCAGTTTGTCCGCACCGATAACCTTCAGTGACTGTAGATTCTCAGACATGTGCACATAAGGTAATATTTGCTCATTTATTGTTATATTTATTTGGCAATACATGGCAAGAATATGACCATTATCAATGAATAATACTTCAATAAAATCGCTCTCTACTAAAGCAATGACTCTGGAAACAGATACTGTACTGTGTATAATGACAAGAAAACATCTATATATTGTCGAAATAACCTTTCTAAAAGAACATTGCCGGCCCAGGTGTCCTCTGTAGTTGTTAAAGGAAATCCCTCATCATCATCATGCCAAAGAAATAAGTGCACTGAGAGAATTACTATTTTGGATAAGTGCCCATGTCTCGGACATACCATACGGTAGCTATGTCTTCTCAATGCGTTAGTTGTATTAATATGTTTATGGCATTTGCATGAGCTATGCAGGAACCTCTCAGTGCCATTTTCAGTCCCACAAAAGGACAATTCTGGAAGTTATCCAACATAAGCCAGTGAAACTCCATTCCCCAGTGACCAAGGCTGCAGAAACTCTGAGCACAAACTGTAGTAATGTGCCCTATTCACATTAGCCCTGTGGCTGCCTTCCATGCCCTACCTCTCACATACTTGCATTGCACAGGTATTTCAGTCCACAGATGGAGACTTTACGTGGAAAGCACTTCTTTGGAACAAATGAGAAGAATCAGTGAGAACAAGGGTTAGAGGATGCAGGTTCACAGGAAACTACATCTCAAAACTAAATGCCAGAGATGAAAGATGCAACAGGACAGCAAAATGAAATCAAAAGCAGAACCGCAAATCTTTAAGCATCAGAATAGCAACACCGCATGGTAGAAAAACACGAAGGGAGCATCAGATTCAAGGAGTGGGTTAGAACAATCAGCTTTGAGATAAGAAGTTAGGAGACAGATAACACTGAGGGGAAAAAAAAGGAAGAAGCTATAAAAAAAAAAAAATCCATTGCGGGAGATGTCACTAGCCCTTGGTACACTGCATATCTTCAGTTCCCAAGACAGGGTGCCAACAGAAGGCACACTCAATGAAAGTGCCCTTGGCAAGGGCTACCAGGAAGCTGACAGCGAAGCCCAGCAGAGAAATTAACTCCCAGCAACAGGGCTAAAGACAAGAACACTTCTGTGTGAATAAAGGACGCAAACTGAGGTCACACTGAGTGTAGAGCCCCAAGGCGAAACACACGTGGATTTTTCAAGGGATTAATGGGTCTTTTATTTCCTTTACAAACTGTTACACTGGCAGCAGCCACCTACCCAGTTGCATTTATGCTGGGAAACCTAAAGGAATTGGGCAATAACATACAGGCATTTCAAAGGGATTTGGGTCAGGTCTGTTCAGGTTTATCTAAGCTAGTAGGAAGAAGAGAATCTTAAACTCTGTCCTGTTTGACTTGGCAGGTAAATATCAGGTTTGTTTGTTTGTTCTCATATTGGAGCTGGTGTTGTGTCTCAGGTTTTCCCATAGTTTACTCATTCACATCACACACAGCTTGGGTTACAGGATTCAGTTTCCTCCCTATTAAAATGCAGCCCTTCTAGGGTGGAAATTGCAAGGAGAGACCTTTGCACAGGAACACTGATCAAAAGTTTGCAAGAGAAGGTGTAAAAGTTACCCAGGTAGGCATAATCCAAGCCAGTGTTGCATAAAAGAGGTGAGTATAAGCCATCAGGATACTGGGTTTACTTTTCACCTCAGAAGCACCACCCACACAAGTTCATTACCAGAGCTCACACTACGGTCTGGCGTTGCTGTAATTAGGGGTAACAGACATGATCTGATATTGCCTCCCTCCTGCTCTTATGCTACCGGTGTTTCCTTCCCATGTTACCAAATAGAATGAAAATACCATGAACAGATAACAGTACAGCAGAAACTCCCAAGATTGCCCCAGGAGTTAGCAGTCCTGGGGAGGCTATGTTGAGAAGCAGTACACCCCCCACAGTCCAGGATATTGCCCATGAGAAAGGCTGAGACACTTTGCCTCAGGCCAGGTTAGGCACAATGAATAGATAGATAGGGTTGGAAAGGAATCAGCGAGGACCTTAGTTCAGTTATCCACATTTGGATGTAAAATCCCAAGGTGAGTTTTATCATCTCAGGGCATTTTAGTGAAGTACTGACTGGATGTGGAAATATGCCTTCCCCTTTTGTTTCCAGTGCACCTGTAATCTGACAGCGCACAGTGCATAAGTTAAGTGTTCTTTTTATCCAGTGGGAATGAAATTGCATCTTATGCCTGCTAAACATTGCTCACAACCTCCCAGGGAATTTGGCTGCATGAGGAACCATTAGTATCTTGGAATAGTCTCTCAGCCAGGGTCACTTTTTTAATCTCAGCTGTTCTAAATATTATTTCCATGAGACACGTCATGCCTTTTTTGCACCTATTACCTGGAAGTGTTTGCTTGGCTACCTTTGCTGGTCTTACAGAAATAAACTGTAATTTTAGAGTTCTGGTTCCTTTTCTTAACGGAGATGCTCAGGAAATGTAGCAGAACTGTGTTCATTTACAAGATTTTTAGGTAGTTCACATTTAAACTTCCAAGGATGGATGGCCACCAAAGCCTCCAGAGAATTGTTCTGGCAGCAAACTCTCCTGCTAGGATTTTGCGCCTTCTTGTAAATCTACAGTTGACTATCCTCAGCTATGTATTTATATTTATTCTAGCAGATTAAAGATTTCTTAATTATTAAATTCATATTTTTTCTGTAGGATGCGTAAGACGGATCAAATCTTCCTTAAATTCATAAAGCTAAACAGATGTATCTGCCCTGAAAGTTATCCCTGCAAGTAAGGTCTTCCAAGGTGTTCAGTGTTTTCATGACTCTTCACTCCCAAATTTTCAACATGCCTTTGGAACTACTCTCAGTAGGACTTGACACCAAAGGCACTGAAATATGGGCTTGCCAGTTTTACTGCAGAGGTAATACCACCTCCCCTATCCAGTGTAGCATTCCCACCCGTATTTAGCATTGCATCAGCCCTTTCCACCTCCATGTTTTTAATACTGCTGTCTCAACTAGACTCCCCTTTTGCCAAACCATAAAATAGGAATGGAGAAGCTTCAAGGAAGGGCAAGAACAGTTATTAACATGCAAAAAACATTAATGAGATATAGATAAAATAAAATTTAGTGGAAGGAGGAAGCAGACTAGAAGTGACATTAACAGATGCTTATGAAAAATAAATAGAAAAGAGACTTTAAAGGTTTACTGTATCTCACACTATATCAAGAAGAGGTGCACCAATGAAATTAAATGGCAACAACCAGTAGAAGGAATGACAGGAAATATTTTTTCCCAGAACACATAATTAATTTGTGACGCATTTCCCATGAATTACTATGAGGCCAAACTAGCAGGACTCTAAAAAACATTCAGCTGTTTCCATCAATAAGAATATCCAAATACTTTGAACCGTGAATAAAATGCAGGAGGAACAATAACCTTCCAGACATCCGTAAGTGCTGAAGAACCCAACTTGTATCAAGATATACATATTATTCTCTGAAAGCACCTGACACAAGTACAATCTGTTGTTGGAAGCCAGAAAGTGAATTTGATGCTGCGTTTATAAGGGTGATCTTTATGTCCCTATACTTCTAATCTGGAATTTTCTGACAACCCCTTAAGAGTATCCATTTTTCTTCAAAAGTGCAGTTATGCACACCGTTTGGTTGTTTTCAGGTTTACGTTTGCTTTCCCCTGATAGGGCCAATCTGTGCTAGAAGATAATAAAGTGGAAAATCTTTCTTTTCCCTCACATTATTCTTCCAGAGCCTCTCTTTGTATAATCCCTTCCACACTGCTGGCCACACTATTAATGAATTTTTTGGTTTTAAAGTCTATTTAGAATAATCTAGGAAGTCCACAAAAAAACCTTCAGCACTGATAGTGCCGCTTTTGAGATTATCCCGTGTACCGTCAGCACGGCGCTGGCAGCACACACGGAACAGGTCTTGTACCTTGCTAAACCGTCACCGAGGGTGAGCCAAAGCCAGTTTGTGCTCCTTTCCTACTGCTGAAGGAGCCAGAGGCCTGTGAGGGCCATCCCCGGGTGGCCGGGCCTGGCCCATGGCAGAGCAGGGCTGGCCGGGCGGTGGTGGCCATGTTCAGCTCCTCAGGGAGCTCGGGGTGACTGGGGTGGCGGGGCCCAGCCGCCCTCCCGCGGGCCCGGGTGAGGGGCAGCAGGGCCAGCCGCAGCGCGGGATGGTCAGACAGGGCCACGGTGACGAGAAGTGACACTTCAAACAAAGACATTCCTCTCCGCAGCGCTCACCCGGCGCAGGCGGGGGAAAGGCGGCGGAGGCCCCTCATTGCAAGGGCGACGTCGCCATCTGGCGGCGGCCGCTCCGCTGGCGGGCGGGAAGCGCCGCGCCCTCTCCCGCCGGCCGGGCCCCGCCGGGATCGGCCTTTCCCTGCTGAGCTGGAGTGCCGCGATGGGGTTGTGACTGGAGCCAGCCCGAAAGCAGGGTTTCTAGCACCTGGGAAGCTCCCGAACTTCTTGAAGGAAGTCGTGCGCACTGAGAAAATGTTTTTCTGGGCTTACAGAGCCATTTTGGGGAGCACTGTCCACAAGGCGAGCAGGGGCGCGCATCCTGACCCCCTCGGCACGGGGGCCACAGCCTCCCTCAGCACACAGCCAAAATCATCCCGTGTCATGGCAGCTTTGGACAATTACAAACAAACCCCTGACTCTTGGGTGAAGAAACACGTTCTCGTGTCTCTGCCTGAGGAATTCCCCCTTCCTCATCCAAGATTGCATCGCGCTCCCATGACTCACGGTGCTGCTCTCAACAGCTGCCCCGAGGAGGCTGTGAAATGGCTGCCTGGGACAACGCGGTCCCTGGGAGATTAATTTTTCAAACAGATTATGTCAGGAAGATCGATAGTATAGCCAAACATCACAAAACGATAGTGTGCATGGGAGTTTCTTGAAGAAAATGCAGAGTGGAGGGTGTTCTGCATCTCTTTTTTGAAAAAAAGATTTTTTAAAAAAGAGAGAAAATGAGGAAGGTGGAAAAAAACCAGAGAGGAAAACAATGTAAAGAGGATTTAATATGTTACTGCACAGGGGGGAAAATTTCAACCCCTCCCTTCACCAACTCATTTTTCACCCTCATCACTTACTGTGCTTAATTGACTTTACTATTGCCTGCTGACCCAAGCCCTGTAGCTACCCGGCAATCCCAAGGGATAAGTGAGATCCATCATTCCTAATCCTGTCTGCAGAGCAAGGGACAGCATATTCTGCCTCTTTAAAAGGACCTACACAGATGCTCCCCACCTTTTTCTGCACCATTGTGATTCCTGTGCAACAGTTACAACATAGCTATATATATGGGCTTGACCCATTGTGGAAAAGTTATTGTTGATTGCAGTGAATTTACAATCCATCCCCCTCTAAGCACAGATTGATTCCTCTGTTTCTGTTTTCCTCTTTTGCTTCCCAAGAGTAAATTTTCCTGCTTCAAAATATTACAGAGTTGCCTCCGGGCCTTTCATGGTTACCAGTATTTTACGTCATCCTTTAATCTTCTGTAAAACACTTTTAACATATTTTCTAAAATGCCCTTTTCCAGTTCCTTTCTGCTTTCCCAGGGATCCTGCTGCTATTGTGAGAACAAATTTAATTTGCATTGATCCCTGTTCCCAAATGAAGCCGAGTACAATCAGCTCCACTGTTCTATAGAGTTCATTAGTACGTCATTGCAATGGACATCAACACACTTCACATGTATTTATGCTATATAAAACTGTATGTTAGCATATATGCTGTATGTGGCCCAAGCTCATAGAGTGCTTTCAGAGCTGAAAGATTAACAAGCAAAATCCGAGAGCATAAATCCAGAATTTAGACTTGGAAAGTGCCTCCTCAGCTGTCACATAACCTGTAGCCTTAACTCTGGAGAAACCTGAGTTTGTAACACTGAAGTCTATAATGTTGGACCACAGTACCAAAGTGTGTAACGCTGTGCAAGACATCTACGTGCTCTTCAAGTTAGCAGATTCAATCTGACAGCCACAGACTTGTTCTCCGATGACTCTGAGCAAATCGCTTAAGGCCAAAGTTGTGCAAAGCCTCAACTCCACCCTGTTGAGCTGTTTTGAATATCTTTTGTTAAGGGTGAATTGCCTTGTGCTAAGAACTAGAAGTCCTGCCTCCACGTTTGCACATCTCCCCATACCACCAGAAGCAATGATAATGAGACTTAGTCTTGAAACACCACCATTGTGGAAATGTCTTCCAACGCTCATTCAAAGAGGAAAGTATTTAAATTAATGCCTTCAGGCTGGCAGAATCAGGGCATGGGAACTGTGATAGCCATCAAATTGTGGGCAGTCTGCAAGCCACTTGTGCTCCACGGAGGCAAGGATGGGGATCATGGAGTCATATTAAACAGCCAAGCCTATAACATTTTCAGCTGCAAAGCCGCGTTTCAATTAAAAGGCAAAGAAAAAGATGCAATTAGGGGGTCTGTCAGTAGGAAGCATGAACAACAGCAGAACAAAGAATTTGACTGGGCTTGGTCAACATTTATCAAAAGCTGATTTTGAAAGGGAAAGTGTCAATGCTGCACAGATGAATGGCTGTGACACAATGGCATTATAGTTATCAGGAGAGTAGAGACAAAGGCCATCACAAACCTCCTTCAAAGAGAAAGAGATCTATTGAGCTAAACAATTCTCTGCAAAATATTAGAAGGAACACATCAACTGGAACATTAACTCTGGAAAATAAATAATAGCGGCCCATCTTGTATTTGACCTCCTGGGTAGATTAGATGGACTAAAATTATTTTCCCCTTCTCCAGCTTCTGAGATGCTCTAATTCAAGGATAAACACATACAGATGGAAGAAAAACATGTTGACATGTCAGCACAGAGCTTCTTCCAAATGAACAAAAAAAGAGAAAATAAATCTTATTTAAAGCTTCACAGAGAAATCTGTTTCCCAGCATAACAGCTCCCTGGTGTGCAAAGGGCCACACTCAGTGAATGAGTTGATCAGCAAAACACATCAGTGAGGCAAGCGCAGCAAATCAGTAATGGCCTTGTCTTGAAGAATTAAAAGTCTGACTGGAGCACTGCTGGTCTAAAGCTGCCCTTAGCTCCACTGAACCGCCCTGCGGGAAGACCAACAGCCATAAAAATACACCCATGTTGCTGGGACACTGGCAGTGTTTGCCGACTGGAGAGCAGGGACTTTCACTGCCCTTATCCTTCTGAAGACCCTCCCATCTGTGACCAGCTTTCCACCACAGCTCCTGCTGCTTAGGCACAGTGTGGAATAGCCAGGTGGGCCAGTGGTTGGGTGCCCTACAACTACACTGCTGAATCAGTTTACAGCTAGAAATCCTTCTAGTTCACCTTGGTGTTAAATTGCCATGATGGCATCTTCACACAGCAATGGAGTAGCTAGTTCTCTTTTTGGCTTGATGGCAATGTGCCCATTGACTTGCAGTCATGGCACCACGCTCTCAAGCAGTCAAGTCGTGCACCCCCCACTGTCAGGGTATTTCCAGGAGCACAAATCCAGTACCCTGACAATCGGCTGCCTGTGGGGCCTCTTTCTTTTTTCCGATGTTTTCTCGGGGATAGTGTGGAGTTAACAGCACAGGCTGTTTTCAGTGAAAGATGTAGTCTTTGCCTCACATAGACTAGGTACAAATACTCAAGAATAGTTAAACTTCCATTGCTGTCAATTTGCAGCACCTGTTAATCCCCAAACCTTTCAGGTTAAACCATTCCAACGCAGTTAGACAATCTTACAATCACATGAGATAATCTGGCACCTCACACCTCCTTTCCCTATTCACAATGTCCTGAGCCGCTCATTCTTACAACTTGCCTTGTGCCGGCACTGTTGCTACCTACCCTGTTCAGGGAGACCTGGTTCAGGGAGTTAAATGGACAGAAAACAGTTCAATCTCCATCTGTGAAGTTACTTTACCACCCATTTAACTCCCTGAACCAGCTCACCGTGTGTGCAGGCAAGCAGCAATGCAAAAGAGGATATATACAGAGTAAGATGTAATTGTATAATTAAATGTAACTAATTACAACAGCTAAATATACATTACACTCACATATTAATAAAATTAACATACAGAATAATACAAAGAGTGGAAAACCGGACAATTTCACTATTTTTGGTAGTAACTAGCCTCTGAATTGACTATAAACCATGTCATTGCCTGCACGTATAGCAGGGTTTGGTAATCCTGGTAAAGTTATCTATGCTGCTGGCAATGCTGCATTAATAATGAGGAAGAAAATATTCTGCTTCAGGATACACAAAGGCCCTTTGCAAACCAGTAGCTTAAATATAATTGAGCTGGAATTACCACTGATTTTCCTTTGTAAGGTGACCAGCTCTGTGAATAGTGAGAAAGTAGAAAACCAAACAAATCCATAGCTGGCAATTACTCCAAACACCTGTACCAACCAGGCTCATTAAAAGTAATTGGGAGGCATGTAAGTGATGTTCTACCATTAACCTGGCTCAATTATTCAGAGTTGGTGTGTCAAGCTTTTAACCAGCTACAAAGGCAGTGTGGCTGGATGCTTTTTCTGAGAGAAAATTATAAAAGGGGAAAAAAGCATGCTGCCATGTAAGTCCAGGTTATGCCAGACCAAAAGTACTACTCATAAAGGAATAATCCAAAAAGACTCCAAAAAAGGAAGGTCACTCCTATGTTCTTTTAAAGGTCTGTTTTTATACACAAGGACTTCAGTGGTGTAACTCAGTTGTCCTGTCCCTCTGAAACCAGCCCTCACCCCTTGTACAGTGTTTTAAGACCTCAGCTTTAAAACCTTGGCCAGATTCTGCTCTAGTGTTTGCATGCGGCCCTGCTACTTTGGTAAGGAGACAAGCATCTAACTTTGCCTTCTGACTGGAGGGGTTACTCCTGCCCAGCGAGCAGTTCTCAGCTTAAAGCAAACGGGTAAGTCAGGGCCGGGGGTGGGTTGGGGACACTTGTGCCTCTCCTGGGCTTGTGTCCCGAGACTATCGCTTGCTGAGTGACCGTTGTTTGGCAGTCTGAATGGAAAGGCTTTCTGATTTGCTACTAGCTGAGAGGAGCACACATGGGAAAACTCCTTCAGAAAACAAGACTTGGAGGAGACATTGACTGCAGTTTTCAAGGAGCCCCAAGGATACAGGCATACCTGCTCCATTGGGTCCAAGGGGATGTGGGAGCCAAATGCCTTCAGGTCTCCTTGAATATCCCAGGTGGGAACTAGAAGACTCCTTTCTCCCATGAGCTGACTTACCACCTTTGTACATGATCTGTGTGTCTCCTTACATAACTTTTAACAAGCCCCTCAGCATACCACCTCAGCATATGGAGATGGAAAACTGCAATAGCAAGATGTCACAGAGAGGGTTAAGGTGCGGGGTGGGAATAATATTACCTTTAATAGGACCACTGTCAGCTTCACTACCTGCAGCAGTTCTTTCACACCTTTGCTACTCAATACAGCAGTTACTGGCTGTGGGCTCAAGGCAGATTTCATTTACCCGGGTGAATGGAAGGACCTTAATTTCTGTCAGCCTCCCTGAAGTAGTTCCAGATCTATTCTGAGGCAAGAGGAGAATCTGTTCCTAACTTTTTGAAAACAAATGAGTTTACTCACCCTGGGTATTTTCAAACATGACACATCCATCAGTTTTTCTTTCTGACTAACGTTTGGCAAAATGTAACTGTCAAAACTTTTTAATTCAAACTAAATTGTTATTTGTTCCAAGCCACATATTAAATGTCAGTGACAAAATTTCCATAAAGCCTTTGTGGGCTCACACACATAGCTACCCTATGACCCACACCGAGCAACAGCCCTGGAGCTCGGAGAAGCTTAAATCCACCGAGGCAAGGGTGTGAAAACACAGCTGGGCCCAGCAGCTTCTGCTGCTACAGTAAATCCCACTTTGCTCCTCTGCACATCCCTCTAGCCTTAAAGTCTTTAGAGGTGAAATCATAAGCTCTCCTTAATGCAGTTCTTTTTTGGCACTAAAAATTCCTCTGAGACAAGGACAGTTTGGCATGTTTTCCCTGTCTGCCCATCAAGCTCTTAAAAAATTAAGTTATTAATCATCTAAACATTCACCTCCACTGCACTAAGGCTTTCTGGCCAGAAAGTCCCATAGGTGTTTATTTCAAATATGACTCGGCTTCCATTGAAGACTTTTAAATTAAAAAAAAATCTGAAGTATGGACAAATGCACCTTGTGATAATTACTGCCTAGCACTACACTTTTAAAGCAGTCAGCTGAGCTTCTAGTTTATATTTCACTAATTTGCTTACTTGGTAAAAAAAAAAAAAAAAAAACCAAAAAAAAATCCCAAACAAAAAAAACCCCAACCCCAAACCCCACACTTATGTAGTTTATCTGAGGTCTACACATACAGCAAAGCATTGCTTGCAAGACGAAAGAGAAGTTTGCAGCAAAATTGTTTTCTAGCAGATGTATCAATGGAAAAAGTTAGTAACTGGGAGTGTTCTCTCTTTCCCTGTCTCGCAATTGCTATTAGTGCTGGTCTTTAGGGTGTAGCTTTCCTCTTGGGCTTCTGTGTTTGTTCTACGTATTGCTTTCCTCTTCCTTTCGGTCAGGAGCCTTTTTATGATCAGGCAAGATAATACTGAGCAGCAGCGCTGAATCTGCAGGACAAAATGAGCCTTTGCTTTAAATATCCAAGAGACAAATGGAGGTAAGTAGAAACAAATGGATTAAGCTGTTTGGGCTGGGGAATTGCTGTCAGTTCGTTATTCGGACCTTACTAACAACTAGTACGTTGGATTTGTTTTGGGTTTTTTTCCCCTGTTTGACTGTAATGTTAAGAATTTAACTGAAGTCTGGCATGGAAATATACTGAAGTTGTAACTGTGTTCAGGCCTTTGGTGGGGATTACAGAGTTGGTTAGGACAGAAATCCTTTAAGCAGGGTTTCCTAGGCCTCCATGGCAGACCTTAAACACATTTTCCCTCGTCCTTTTTCCTCATCTTGCAAAGCGTCTCTGAATTTCTGATTCACTGTGCACACTACACCTAATCAGGGGGTTTATCCTGCTCCTATTATCTTGTATTTCATATATATTACAGAGGTTGTATTTGCTCAGCTGTACTGAATCCTATTATAAAGGCAGGGTGCAGAGGGCAGTTTCTGGATGCACAATGAATCTCTGTAACTAATAAAATACAGCACCTGCTCTGCTGGTAGTATCAGTGTGAAGCCAGAGTTAACAGGGTAAGTGATCCCACTGCGTAATCCTATAATGTTGATACAATTTGTTGGTACCAGCATAAAAGAGATGCTCGGAGCTAAGCTGGACTTTGAGATAAATTGAAAATACTGTCTTTAAAGGAAAACCACTCAGTACAGGATCTGATGACATGCAGATCTTTTACTCACAGGGTGTCATATCTGACAGTTAGGTGGATGAAAACAGTCTCGTTTGTTGTGTTGTACAAAAGCAGCAAATATTTCAGTTTAGAGAAGAAAGGGGTGCGTGTCCAAACAAGACTCCATAAGTGGATCAAGAGCAGACAATAAAAAACTAAATATTCTTGCCACCGCTTCTTTCTGTTTTCTAAATTATCTTTAAAGAATCTTGAAATTCACTGAGATAGAGTTTTTTTCTGTACTGTTATTACTAATAATTACTGATATTAGATACTTCTTGATATCAAACCTGAAGTTACATTAATTTTGCATGCACACCCATGATATGTTTTTGGTCTCCAGCTGCATTATCATGGTTTTTAGAGCCAGATTTCCAGACTTAACTGCCAAAAAAGAAATCATTGTTATTTATTATTTCCTGATCATTCAACCTTATGTGTATTTCAAAGTTTTCTAGGAAAATATTGATAGCAAACAATTGAAGGTGTAACTAACCACCAAGTTAATTAATATATGAAATAGAATGAACATTTTTCCAAAATATTTTGTAGAATTGACAAACTTTTTAGATTAGTTTCTTCTTCTGTTCACATAGACCAGATGCTATGTTCTTTCATGTTGTGAAGTACCAGAAAGCAGAGTAACATTTTGGTGCATGAAGGATATGTAACTTATGAGAGGACTTCAGCTCTGCAAGGGTGCTAGAGAGGGACCACCTTGAACTGGGGATATATGAATTATCTTTCTGTTGATCACATTAGCTCTGGCTCCTCCCATTCTCCTCCTGTCTGATCTTCTCTCCCATGTAGACCCAAAGATATTTGTGGCCCCAAAGATATTTGTGGCAGGGACCTTCCCTGACCAGGTGTTCATACTGTGCTTGCAAGTGTCTTGCTCTCACTTACATAGCAGCGTAGCACAGATAGTAAATCAAATGTGCTGGCTTTATTAATCCCTTTCCATAGCAAAAAGTTCATTAAAGTTGATGGAATTTTTTACATGGCAGTACCAGACCTCAAAGTATGACTGTCAGTTCATTGGTTTCATGGAAATACTGAGTTAAACTGCATTTATGTTGGCAAATCCATGCCCAGAGAGCTGAGTCACTCTGCACAAATCAGAAGCTATGGCTCATTTGAGCATTTGCTTTTCCAAAGTACATCCTTCCTCTTCCACCAAGGCCTCCAATATGCTTCTTGCTGCAGATGTTTGCTTTTCATGTGCTGCACTGAGACAAAAACAGAGGCAGTCACACTTCCAAGCTATCAGGCTGGTAACAAGGGAAAAGAGAGAAAGTCCTGTGTCAGGAACAAACCCAGAAGACAGGCCTGGGTTATGTTTATAATCTTGAACCACTGATACAAACAAACAGGGGTGTAGGTACATTATTAACATGTATAGTTATTTTCACAGCCTGATTTTAGACTCACTTATACCAGTGAATATTTCTACTGGCTCTTCAGTTTCTGTTTTTGCACAGCTCGAAATGCTGCCCACAGCCTGTGTAAAATCTGAAGGGGCAGGTTTTGGATGCATGCAAATAACTTACTGCAGTCATCAAAGCCACACTGAGGTACTTGTGAAGTAGTACCAGTCACCCCTTCTCTCCTGAACTCTCAGCTAGAGCACAGACCTTGGATTTCTGCTGTGAGCAGTTCATACTCAGAAGTTCCTCTGCTCCTGAGTTATTCTAGCTGGATTTCTAAAATAAAAAGGCAGAATCATGCTAATTCTAGAATCCAGATGCTGAGAAAAATAATATGCAAAAAACAGTACACAAAACAATATCTACCTGTAAAATAAAAATGTGCTAGGAGTCAGTAAGTCAGTGGAGAATAAAGAGAAAGATACACTAGAGCAGCCAGCTAGAAAAAAGAAAAAAAAAAAAGCCAGTATAATAGTCGATAGTCACAGGAAGATCAAAAATAAAATAAAACTACTCTGAAACCTCTCAACTGGAATACACTGCAGAAGAGCCAACTGGTCCCAAAGAAAGCTGTCAGAATGCCATAATGAAGTCAGCAGGCAAATTTGAACAAGAGGTATTTTTAAAACAGGGAAAAAATACTCTTATAGGTAACATCTGAAATGTCAGAAAGTAAAATCCTTTCAAAAGAAAAACATTGGGAATGGGCAAAAACTGAATTTGAAAATCTTCCATCCAGTTTTCTACTAACTGCTGCTGGATATTTGACAGCCATTTAAATTATTACTCAAGCTCACTAATAAAAAAAATAAATTCCTTTCCCATCCTCTCAATTGGAAAAAAATCATCACATCTTTTATGTTGAGAATTAGTTGATGAATGTCATGTCATATATCACTGCTGTTGCATCTGACAGGAATGAAAGCAGAGATTTTGAAAGGCAAATGTCTTTGAACTGCTAATTATGCTTAACAAATAAAGTGTTTTAGTTGTTGTTTCTTAATGAAACATTTCTGCTTTTACCGAAAAGTTTTTTCTGCCACCTTATTTCTGGACAGTATGAAGCTATGTTGAAACCAACAGTAATCTCTTATTTCTGATTATACTGTGATGTTTAAAAAAGTAGGAAAAATGTCCAGTGTTTCTTGCATATCCAAAACTTCTGGTGATTTGTTGAGAAATACTGGCAAAGGTAACTCTCTGATAGAGATTTTGGCTTTTTGGATACATGTGCAGACACTAAAAAACATCTGTGAAAGTTCTGAGTGTGAGAGCAGGGTTTTAACTCAACCCCTCTGCCCCCAGAAATTTATCCTCTTAATTTATTCTTCCTCA
>JAVJGI010000003.1:21032829-21231450 GCA_035590275.1 Ibycter americanus | reverse complement strand
AATTTATTCTTCCTCAACTCTCTCTTTTGGGGCCCCACTTTGAGAGGGATTTAAAATACTCAGACAAAAACTGCACTCAACCAAATCTACTCAAACAAAAGCAATTACCAAACAGGAGAATAAATCATAGGGAGAAAAAGATCGCAATTGGTAGGCCAGCAATTTGGCATTGTCTCTTAATTCCACCACATTCAAGTATTTTGGATGAAGTTCAAAAAGAAAAGCCAAAAAAACCCCAACAAAAACCAACCAAACAACAAAAACACCCAGACTTCAGTACAACCCCTCGTGGCCTCAAATCTTTTGACCTGCATCCTTCTCTAATTTTAATGCTTCTTAAACAAGGCCGAAGAGTGAAACTCTAGGAGTCCTGGATTAGGAAGCAAGTAATATATATGTATCCACTCTACTGGGCACAGGGAATTTTGATCTGCCAGAGAAGAGGTTGTTTTGTATGGTCAACACCAGGCAATATCTTGCAAATTAGAAAGCTTCAGGCTAGGAAAATACTGGAATATGAGGCTACGAAGAAAGTCCAGCTGATCTAGAGAGCTGCTGGTAAGTCAGGAATTGAAGGTAAAACCTGCAGTACCTGGTATGGATAAACAAATTTTATACTGTTAATCATGGAGTCATGTATATACTGGAATCATGGCTTTTCCCAGTGCTAAGCAGAGCAGATTCAGATTTTTTTTATTTTAATTTTAATATTCTCTGATTTATATGCCATGAACTGAAGAAGGGAATACAAGCTTTGCACTAGGTCCTCGGACTGTGTAAAACAGTGTAAGTTCAAGAGGACTAATTCTCATTTTCCTTAAAGCTACTTTAAAACAGCTTTATGCGTACAGGCTGAATAAAAATGTCAGTCAGGCCTATTAACTAGTTTACAATCACTCCTTTCCATTGGTGGTTTGTCCCTCATCTTCCTGTGAAGTACACAATTTTGGAAAAATGTTTAAACCATATTATAAATATTGCAATTCAGAAACTGTATATATGGTAACACCCAAGTGTCAATTGCTCGTCATCAGTAAATAAGAGGGCATTCACATGCAGCAGAGCCTGGGGTTAGCTCTGAATTGCCTCTTCTGTGAAAACCTCTTCCTGCTGTTTTATCTCATCCAGTTACAAGCATTCTTCCTTTCCACCCACTTGCAGTCCCTACAAGAGTGTTTAGGAGTTCAGCTAATTTGACTGGGATTAAGAAGTGGACATTTGATATAAAAAAAAAGTAATCCATAAGTGCTAACGGTATGCTTACATGTTTCTCTTACTCTAGCACTGACTGGTTTGAACACTATGAGGGTGCCAGCTTGACAGCACTGGTAGGATGCTAGCTTGCAGGAAGCGATTTGGTGCCATTTCCAATAGGTGCTGGCAAGAAATACTGGACCTGAAGTGTGGAAGAGGCTTGCTGAGGAACACGTGGCAACCTTCTCCTAATGACTGCGGCACCAAGCCTGGCAGGGGATCCTTTTGGGAGGCATTTAGACTGCCTCCATAAAAAATGTGCTCAAGGATGAAAAGTAGAAGGAAAAGATGAGGAGGATGCACAAAACGCAGAGTTCAGGCCATTCTACCTTATGCCTTGGGTAGGCAAAGAAAGAGCTGAGTAGTCTCAATGAAATCACTAACAGAGCACTACATGAGAGCTTCTCAGTATGTGCCTGGGAAACAGAGACACGGTGAAAGCAACACAAAAGCAATAGAGTAACCTTCCTGTAAACTGTGAAATTATGTGTGTTGGGAGAGGCTGAGGACAATTAAAAAGAGTGCAGATGGGATGTATAAAGGGTTCTGGCTATGCTTCATCACTGTACAGATTAAATAGCCCCGATATGTTAATTAAAGCAAGCAGCCAGTGGGACCGCAACATTCTCTGCTGGGATATGGGCTGTCTGGCCTGTGCAGGCTGGAAGCAAACACTGCCATCCCTGTCACAGTGCAGCCTCTCAGAGAACTGTAAGCTAATCACATTCGTTACAATTAAGGTCTTAAAGGCAACCGCACATTAGACCAAAAATCATCTATGCACATTACCAATAACAATGTTACAGGCAAAAGTTAGCATGTATCTCCCATTTTCCAGTGCTGAGATTTCCATGTTCCCAAAGGGTCAGCACGTTTCCTCAAAGCATCAGTAAACCATACAGTGGATATGTTGTACAGCAGATTAACCTCACAGAGAGAAGCTACTGGCTGAACAGTTGTATTTTTCATGAAACACAGCTTTTACTTTTTACCTAATGGTGGGTAAATCTGGAATCTCCATCACTTACAATTTTGGAAAACAGGTTAGACAAAGCAGAGAAAGGTGGTGCAGGTAGAACTGAACCTGCCATGGGGCAGCAGATGGACCAGGTGACCTTTAAAAGGGGCCTCCCACTCTCCGTTTTCTATGATTTCTCTAATGCTTCTATTTCACTAACTAGACAGCTGGCCCTGTGTTAGTCGACAAATAACAGAAGCAATGCAGGGTGGCTTAAGATGAGGCCAGTTTGGAGTGTTTGCTTTCATTTTACGAACAGTCATCCAGCTCTGGAGGAGAACTAACAGGCTACATGCACAGCTGGTCTTTGTCTGTGTTTTCAGACATCTGAAAAGCTGAAATCTTTGCCAGCAAAAAAAAAGGTTGCACATGCAAACGCTAACCATTTTACAGCTTTTTAGAAAATACAGTTGCCTACATTAGTCTGTGACACTGTTTGAGTGACGTGTATTTCTCCACTGTAGTGGTATTGCTATCACAATATTAACTTTTAAGTGAGGAAATGGACTTCGTCTTTATGTTTACAGGCAGAGTTCTAAAAACTAGAATAAAAGATGTCAGTTTCTGACCTTATCCTCAAGCTGAGCCCTGAGAACTTTGATCTCTTATGAAAGGCTGGAATCAGCATGTTCAAGCATGACACCCAGGTTAATGCAGTTAACCCTGAATCTCTGACTATATGATGGCCCTGCCTGTTTGCAGTCTACTGACCTCACCAGTTTCAGGTGTGGAGGCCATTTGGAAATGATGCAGCACTTGTCTGTGTGTTACTGGTAACACTGGGAAAAGAAGCAATGGCCTTGCCATGCTGGAGAGATAACACCATTGATTCTGCTTTCACCTGTGCTGGGTGAAATCACTCGCAGCAGCAGGTCCCACTGACTTCAGCGGGAGGGGAATGGTTCCTTTCAAAAGCTGTCCCTCAGCAGAAGGATTAAGCCATAAAGCAGGGATTTTATTTGGCCGAGCCTGGTTGCTTTCTCTGTATCCCTGACACACTTAGGGCCCTACTTTCCCTGCTCTGTCCCAGGGACATGCAGACAGCAGCCTGTGCACCCTCTCTTCCTCAAAGACTTGCTTCAATTTGGGACACTGCTGTCCACTGATTTCAGCTTGGCTACCAGTTCTGCAGGCTCACGAGACAAAATTTCGGATGAACCCAGGCTGATGGTTTGGTTGATGGGGCTTTTTTTAGTATTGTCTTCTGTGTCTAAATTTTGTTCCAACAGAAATACAAAAGGTTTGATTTGCATTTTAGGTATTTGCTTTAAAAATCTGAATCAGATGGAAATTCAAAATTAATTTGAACTGTTGAGTAAATTACATCTTGCTAAATTAGCCCTCCAGTGCCCTGCTTGAGTGAGGGCCAAATGAATACCACAAAAACAGCACAATGTTGAGGTCCACCCTGCTACAGAGGACTAACCACAGCCTTGCAATCTATCCTGGGGTGTAACTACACCACAGTCAGAGGCCCCAGCTTTGATCCAGGTAGCTCAGGAAGGCATCAACATCTTCCCATCATTCCACAGCTTCTGTTTTCACCCAGCTTACCAGACTAAACTTCATGTTGCTGCAACACCAAGCCTCAAGCCCACATATGTCAGTCAACTAAAGAACTGAAGATCCAAAATGTTCAGTATTTTCCAAGGCACTAACCAAACATTTTGGGGATGGATTTGCCATGACTCCAGGCAGACCTAGTTCTGCAAGTGCAGGTCATGCTGCATCTACTCCAGGTACTCTGAAATTGCTGTGTTCCTGCCCTGAATGCATTAGGCATTCCAATATGATATTCCTTGTTGCAGACGTGCTACTCTTTTTGGCAGCCACACAACTGGTTTCAGTTTTCCTGAATCCTGTCCATTGCACATGCAGTTACTATGTTCAGGAGTTTTGTTATGAGATTGAAAGTCTTGGATTTAGAGCTGCCTATCGCAAAGCAAATAATCTTGAAAATGTGTATTTGAGCAAGAAGAGCCAAGTCCTTATCTGGCAAGGGAACTTTAATCTTCCTGCAGCAGTCTTTCTCCAAATTTACAGTCTCAATTGTACACATGGGAAACTTCAGATTTATCCGAGTCAAAAAATACCTGCATTTTAGTTCTTTCACTGCTAAGAAATACGTACAGCTGCTCCCATTATTTCAGAGGGGTTGGTTTGTTATTTGGTTTTTTTAAAAAATCACCCCCTGACCTCTTTTTAAAATAAAAGCTCTTGGTTTTAGAGCTGAGGAGTCATAATGAATCGAAACCTGTGAATGCAATTCAGTTCAGATTCATGTGTTGAGTCATGGGTCCCTCTCAAGTGCATGCAGGAGTCAAGTCATATCCATGTAAGGGGATTGGCAGTAGCTTTGGAAATATCTGTCCTCTTTCCCAGTTTGCACTCACGAGCCATACTTTCAGCTCACTTTTTTTATAAAAGCAAATAAACGGTTGTCTGCAGGCATCAGATATTGTCTCATTAACCATCCCGTATCAGTGGTGCTGCTGCATAGGATGGGAAGGGAGGCTCTGGAATATGTTATGTGGTCTGAGTGTGTCTTACACTGTTAAGATTCATGGTACTATTAAAAGATCCTTTTCCCCCCGCCCTCTCATCTTTTACTCAACACTAAAGCCAAATAAGTTGTTCATACAGTTCTCCATCATCCATCACATACCCACTCTTTTATCACACCTCTGCAGCATTTTCAAAATCAATGCTTATATTTTGTCAGTTATTATTAAACTGTTTTTCAATGCTCTAAGTGTCTTGATTTGGAGATTGCTCAAGCTGATAAGGTGAACAGAATCAGACTATTTCAGGCACTGATGCCTCAGCCATGTGCACAGAAACACGCCGCCTTCCCGGGAGCCCTTGCCATCGGCCCCAGCCAGTGGCTGATACTCCTCCACCACACTCTCAGCGCTATCACTGAGCTCCTGCTCACTTTGAAGAGTGAGCCAAGAGGGAAATATGCCTCTTGGAGTATATTTCTGACTCACTCTTTGCCTCCTTTTACTCATTTGCAGTATATGCCTGAGCCATGTAACTGCATGAGCTGTACTGCCCCAGGGAACCAGCTGGTGACTGCTTTATGCTGTGCTGGGGCATGCGTGAGCTTCACAGTCTCATTGCCAAGCCAGATAGCCACATGCCTGGGTTTCTGCCCCCTGTATGAATAAGGTGCACCTTATTACATGTTTTGTTAAGCCACAAGTACAACCGCAATCTTAACAGTCCCCTGGTACAGCCGTTGAACCTAATTTAATGGTAAAGAAGTGCACAGGCAGGACAGGCTTTTAGGTTTTGATGGCCACTTGTGTTTCCAGGTTCTGGTAAGGAAAAGGTATTGAAAAACTTTTGAAACAATTTATAATCTACTTTTGTGGATTTGGATAGGTCAAATAAACATCCGAGCACATTTGTTGAGGAAAACAAACTGCCATTCTGAACAGCTGGAGGTTTAGCCATCCCCAGAGCAAAGTCCATCAAACCTAGAGATGTGGCAAACGGCCAGACAGTTGCATGTGTGTCAATTTGATGGTCACACTGGAATGCCCTGGGGGCAGGAGGGGATTAATGATAACTCTCTGAAACACCAAGTGCCTCATTTTTGAGCTTCCCATGGCAGTATATTTCTCCTTCCATTTTCACTTTGTTCTTAAATCTTCACTCTTCATTTACCCTCTAAGGAAACTCCTTGCAAGATAGATGTATGGTACCATTTCAGGGGAAAAAGAACCTCTATCAGAAAAATAAATACCGAAATCTATTTGGTAATGCCCTCATGTATAGAACTCTCTCATCTTCTCTAAATATTAGTTCAGAAAACAGCTTTCATTTATAGCAATTTCATTGCCATAATCCAGATAGCATGGATTATTTCTATAGTGATGCTCTAATGCTAATTTGCAAAAGTGGAAGGCAATTTGCTATCCTAACAAATTACTTCTGTCCTTGGATGAAACAGACAGAAAAGACAGTGCCCCTGGCTAATCAGAATCACTAGACAGATATCCATAATATTCTATATGTGAATTCCAGTGTCGGAGATGTTATTAACATTCAATTTAACTCCTACAAAATCAAACCTAAAGCTTTATACTAATTTCCAAGCAGAAACCTCCTTGGAAATAGCTTGATCCGGTGTTCTGAAAAATGTCAAAAGATCACCTCTTCATAATGACCAGGGAGATGTAGATCAAAATAATGATGTCTGGGTATTGATACGAATGATTCTGCTCAGGGCTGTCTGTCACAGCTAACGATATACAAAACACATCAAGCTTATAAAACCAGAAACACACTTCACTTACTCTGAATCTGTCCAAGAAAATGGATGGATGAGGCCTAAATCTAAGTCCAGCAGTCTAACGTAAAACTTGAGAGCCACCATGTGAAATACAAGATTTGGTGGACACTGTCCTTAACTTAACTACAGTTAAAAACACTTACAAACTTAGTGTACAGATCCATGTACTGATGATAGTGCACACAATACAGCAGCCAGTCTAGACACTATTTCTAAATCCCCCTTCTCCCTCGATAAAGGAGGGGTTTAGGGTTAAAACAGTCGATGTAAAAGATTTAGTTTCTATCATCAGGCCTGATACAAGTACGGGGCACAGTCACCATGGTTCACATGCCTTACCTGGGTATTATCCCTATACATTCCATTCCTCACTGGTGTCTATGAAGATGACGAAGACTATCCTGTCTCACAACAACTTGCCAGTACATCCCAGACAAGCCAGTAACATGCTGACTTGCACTAGGTCATGAAGCTAGGGGTACTTAGACAGAGCTGTACAGATCATCCTTGACTGCCAGAAGAAAGGTAAACTTTAGAAAAAGACTTCCACAGAGTTTGAGAATTGAGTTTATCATCAAACCACAGTGTGACAAGAGTGCCATTCAGTCAGCCTGTGCAATGGCTAATCAGTGGGGCACTGGGTGCAGGACCAGAGGCATGAAGACAGGACAACTAGACCACTCAGCTCTGCTAAGGCTTGAAATACAACTTTGCTTATCACGCTCTGGTCAGGATCAAACAAGCTCTTCTCTGCCTGTGAACCATAGAGCCAAGTGAGCAGCACAGTATGCAGATCTAGGCCAAAGTGAGAAAGCAGCAGCTGCCAACTTATTTGCAAGCACTGCTGTACCCACAGCTAAGTTCAGTATAAATGTTTTGGGGGGACAAAAAGCAATTAACATCTAACAACTGGCTCTTAGTAGAGTCACCTTCAGACTAGTCAGGCACAGTTCTACTTAGTCTGCCTGCATTTCCAGAGCACTGATCACTATGTATCTTTGCATCATGGCCATCCATCACACCACCAGTTTCTCATCTAAATACTGCCAACAGCACTGTGAGTAGCCCAGCACTGACACTCCCTCCTTCCCCCTCTGCATCTATTTATTTAAGTTGCTGCTGGCAGAGAAAAGGAAAGTGGCTGTGTCCACAGTGACATTAGCAGAACTGTCAGCTTAATCAATGCTGATCCCTTCCCAGGCAGCTTCTCTGCTGCTCCTTTCTGAGGCAGCAGAAAAATGCTATGAATTCACCACTGTGCTCAGCTATCCAGAAATACCACCCATTTTCCAGAAAGCCTTTGGTACCCTGACTGCCTCCAACTCCACGTGCTATGTCCCCCTAGGCCACCCAGGGTCCCCCAAGCAGGGCCATTGCCAGGGCTGCCAGAGCTTGTCCCCTGATGAGCCGAAGCATCTCTGGCAGCAGGCAGAGCAAGGAACACTTCTGCTCCCTGCAGATTAATCGTCGCAGGGGAAACAGGATTACAACAGCACTAAAGGCAGAGCAGGTCACCAGAGAGGCTGGGTGCTTTGAGAGAGACCTTTCTGCAATCAAAGAAACTTGTTGAAAGATTTTCCAAAACCTTGGAAGCTGGGATGTTTGTAAATAGTCCCTAATCTCTTCCATTTCAACAAAGCATGCCTTTTCAGTTTGGAAAGGAGCAGGCAAACCTCCACTAGCAATGCAGCTGTATTCCGCTTGCTTATCGCCACCCGGGCCATTGCTGAGTGATGGTGCAGTCTGCAGAAGGCAACAGAGCTGCAGACGGTACTTTCTAATGTGAACTGTGGAGGATTCACCATGAGGTGATCCTCCTGGACTCCACATGCCCCATTAAGTCAGGCAGAACTGGCAGGCAGACACACGTGAGTACAGAGTAGGAGCTGCCACTGCTGCCTTTCATTGTCCTCAGGAGTTCAGTAGGTCAGGGAACAAAATTAATCTCTCCACCTCACCCAGACCCTCACCACCTTGCCTCAGCAGCATATCTTTGCCTTTTGGTAACATAGTCGTAAGCAATGACTTATAGAGGCAGCTTTTTGGGTGTTTTTGTTTATGTAGGTTTTAACTTTTCTTTTTAAAGGCAGTTTTCAGAAATGGGGATTTATTTTTTTTCCTCTTCGATTTACCAGGCTGACACACCAATTCATGATGTGCCTTCTTTGATACAGTACATTAGTCAGCTGGAACTAGATTTCACATAACATAGCATCATTCATGTAACTAGAGAGAGCGCATCATAGCAAAGAGATGTTTTTGGAAAACCAGTATTTTAAAAAGTTTCAGCATCAGTAATCTTCCCTCTCCATCTCGTGTCTTGCAAGTTTGGCATGTGGATGTTTGTACACCTTCATCTCTCTCACTGCATCTCTACCACTTGTCAACTCATTGCAGTTCTCAGCCTACTGTCAAGATCACTCTCTCCTGTTGACATCTGACATTCCCTAGAGTTGTCTAGAAGGGGAAGTCCTGAGTGCAGTTGATCTACCCCAGTATCATTCAGCCACAGGACCTGAAGAAGCAGTGCAGCCACTTGCTTTGCCTCCTGGTCTCTCCTCCGTCCAGCCCAACTGAACCACAGCCAAGGTACAGCATGTGCCAGGGACAGGAGCGCTTGCGCTCTGGGGCTCAGCACACTCAAACTTCCTGCAATTTGTCCCATCACAACAGAGGCATGACCTCGCAGTATAGATTCGTTCATTGTACTGATAATAGTAGTGTTGCTACCTATAAGGTTTCTCTCTTCCACTGTGTCTCCATGTGCTTCTCTGACACTATCTTCTTTGCAAAATAGTCAAGGAAAACTTAAGCGCCATGTTGCACACAGGTTTCCCCAAGACTTTGAGGGTCAGAGAAAGAAAGACTTGTTTCTTTCCTCCCACAACAAAATAACCTACTCCAAGCAGCACTGCAGTACTAACAGGCTACTGCATTTCAGGAGGAGTAATTCCACCTGGTCGATATTCCCACCAGTGTGGCTGCAGGGACCTGGTTGTTTAGCATGTCTAGATCACACAGTGATATGAACCTAATCAATTCTGTCTCAATTTTCAAATCTCATTGAAAAGCCTATCTTGTCTCCCTTGTCATTACTGCTTAATTTTCCTCTTCCACTAAGCTATTCTTTAATTCACTGGCAGTAGCTAGCACTGACAGGCAACACAGTGCGTAGGACTGACCTGGGGCCACAGTCCAGAGCTGCAGGACTCAGATCCTAACATCCCACAAGCTTGGACAAAGCACTGTATCCCAGTTTCCCCATCTTTAACGTAAGAGTAATGTTTCTGCTACCAAGGGAGGCTGGAATGATTATACTCTAGAAACATTCAATGCTGAACACTTCTACCAGTCTATTTATCATGTTCGTAGAGTAATGGCTTGCAGGAATAAGAGAATAGAGAATAGCCCTATAGTACAGGGTTGAGCTGGTATAGGAGATCTGACGTCTGTTCCTGGCTCTTACACAAGTAACGGGAGGGACCTAGGCAAGGTTTGGGCTTCAAACCTCCACCTTTAGAATGGTAAATACAACCTTTCCCTCTCAGGAGGCTAAATCTTTCTTATTTGTGAGTTTTCAACGATACCAGTTACTGTCACTTTTTAAGTGAATTGCTACACATACAGTTCTAGCATGGATTCAGTTTATAAATAAAGGACAAGAAGGAATAACTGCAGTTAGGAGAGGCTTTGTAACACTTAGTCAACATCTGTTTTCTTGTATTTAATGAAATCTCGTACACCAGAATTAATGTAATGAAGGAAATGGCTCTGACAGCCAATACTGACTTCACTGACTTCAATAGTCATTCATGACATTGAGCAAGACAGCTATTACTTGTGCTCCTTTCACTGAAAAGTAAGGATCAGACCTACTAGTAATACCTACTAAAGATATGAAACAAGATTGCCTACAGTCTGGAAAACAAAACGACGTTTTGTGGATTTTTCTGTTAACGTAGTTTCCAGGCAAGCATCTGTACCACAGTTCAAAGAGTTAAAGTAGTGCCATGCCTGATCTCCCACAGAAGTTTTGAAGGAGAATGCAGAAGTCCAACAGGTATAATTAATGTCAAGTAGTGTGTGCAAGCAGAGTCCATCCCGCTGCCTCCTGTTGCCCTGCCTACCTGCTACCCACCAGGGTCTCCTCCACGGCTGCCCTGACATGCCTGTGAAACTCCACTCCAAATGCTCTGCTGCGCTTCGTTCGGTGTTTCCTGAGGAAACGCTCAAACCACTCATCATCTCTGTAAGCAATTAATGGACTCCATGAAGCATCTGGTGAGTGGAGCTCTGTAGGGCTCCTGCTTTGCAGCAGCTCACACCCCGTGGCACACGTACACTTCTGGCCTTATGGTCAGTAGCTGACCAACTGGTGCAAATCGAATTCTGTGGCGTTGCACTGACACATACCAGCTGGCTAGTTGCCCTTATCAGTTTTCATAGGTCTTGATCTCATATACACTCATATTGATTTATTAGCATCATTAAAGTTACTCCCAGGCCTGGCCTCTCTGTAGGCCACTGCCTAGGCCTGCACAGGACACGGTTTTTTTGCAATTATGCAACTTCTCCTGCTGAGAATATCTTCCTGCAGCCCTCTTCATCCTCCCTCTAGACCAACATTTTAGACTTGGATGACAGAAGGGGCTTTTTTCCCAATAGATTAAGAGTAGCTGCAGTAGCAAAGACGCTTACTTGAAGGTGTTCTGGCGCTTGAAGTGCCAGCTAGGTTCTGGCACTGCAGGCATGGTGGTAAGGAAAACTTTGGTTAATTCAGAATGGGCTTTGGGGGAGATAATTGGACAGGATGGGATTAAGCCATCTCTTCTCCCGGAAAAAGAGTCACAGAGCTCAAGGTTTTTTTAGGGAGTGGAGCTAATCAGGGAGCGAGAGTTAAAGCCTCATTCTGCCAGTTCTATTGTTTTGACATTTGGGAACAGAGATAAATCCTTCCCTGCAATTTGCTGCTCTCAAGAGCAAGAAAGAGGGCTCTCAATGGTGCTGCTCAGGTAAGAGAGCAAGCAACAGCCTCAGGCCTACCTGCACATTCCTGTTCTTTCCAAAGCATTCCACCTGCACAGAGTTTTATTCATGAGTATTAATGATAAATTTGTTTGCTGACATGCTTTAATTACTATGCTAGTCCTGCTGTCCTGCTTGGCTCCACATGCCACTTCCTACTGGAATATCAGGTTTAGATTAAGGAAGCAGGAGCTTGCACGTCTGCTCTCATCACGTGAGAGTGAGACAAACTGCACCTTCTCCTTCAGTAAACGCAACTCAATGCTGTGACCCCACCACCTCCGGCATGCCTTAGGGCCCGCTGTGGCCAGAAGTCCTTTGTGGAGGTGGCAAGAAGCTGCCAAAAGTACCCAGGGAGATTGCTCAATGATTCAGCAATGGCTGCAGGAGCAAGAAAAGTTCCCTGCTTGTTTGGAGTTAGTGACCAGCACATTATGAACCAGCAAGTGAAAATACAAGCACCGTTAGGAGCACTGACATCTACAGGCACTACCTTTCAGCTTGCCAGGCACAAGGATAGCTGTGATGAATTAGCTTGCTAGCTTGATGGTGGCAGGGCATTGGTGAAAACACCAAGTTTCCACAATACCTGTGTTGCATAAAAGCTTTTGTACAAAGCATGACCACAGCTTGTGTAGCTTGAAGGTAATGGGAGATGAAGGAAAGAAAAACAGGGTGAAAGAAAGCAACTGGTTATAAGAAAGCATAAAAAGCAAGGTATCTCTGTCAGGGCAGCAGTGAGTGACTTGCCTCACTTGTGAAAATTACTTCCATTCTGCTTTCTCTCTGGTTATGTCTCTATTGCCTATTTGCCTATTTTATTCCAGGGCAGTCTTCTAATATGTACTTACACATTTGTCAAAGGTCCTGTGCAAACAGAACATGACAATGAGCTGCACCTCCTAAACACCAGTGTAACAGCATTAATGACACTTGCTGCCAGCCACATGGGGAAACCTTGGGTGAAAAGGAAAGCCAGTAGGATGTAGCACAGAACTGAGACCCTGTCTTAAGGGATGGTTTTGTCCTTAGTGTTGTTCTGTCTATGCTAGAATTAGCCTAGCTTAAAATAAGATCAATAGAAAGGGCTGAAAAAGCATGCATGCGCACTAAAAAGTAGTCTGCTCTAACTTCTATCACTTTACGGATACATTGCCCATCTGTCCTAGGCAGAGCCCTTCCGCCATAGCTCTCACTGCAGGAGCCATGCAACTCAGGAATGGCTCAGCCCACAGGTTTAGAGGATGAAGCCACCACCGGCCTGAGCAGTGACAGGCAGAGGCAAGGTGAGGACTCCATGTACTCATCAGCTTTCCCAGTGAATGGAACAAGTTTCTCATTTCCCTGTCTCATTTCCCCCAGCAAAGAAGTAGCTCAGCTCTATTTGGGGAGCAGATGGCATACAGCCATCTCATCCCCTTGTTCAGATGTTTGATGCCTCTTCCCTTGGCCAGAAACTAACTACAATCTTAAACCTCAGACATGTGCCCCAACCCCCTGTGAGGGGTTGGACTGACCTCAGATCTCCTTATCCTCCCTCCTCTAACTCCACCCTTTGCTCAGAGCTTCCCCTCCTAAACCCAGAGTGAAAATGAACGTCTCTGCAAGGCAGACACCAAAGGCAGTCTAAGCTTGGCAGCTATATTAATAAGGAAATTATGACTAATTGGAGGAAGTGCTGTTACCTCCATATATAGCATTATATTAATTGCTGCACTATTTCTAGCATCCATATTTTATCATGAATGCTTAAATACCAACACACCAGTTCAGATCCATAGCAATAACAAAAGGCTGCAGAGAACAAGTCTGTTTCTTAGTTTATATGACTGTTGTCAAAGAGAGAAGTGACTAAATCTGAACACAAAAGTAGTTTTACGAATGGAAAATATCAGGCATAAAGGACAGTTTCATCCTTGAGAAAAAGGTGTCTGGAAAACACCTTGAAAAAGCAGCCAACTGAGCTTCTTCTGATGACTAACCATGTCAGTGTGGATGGCAGATTCTCCCTCCCTTGGCCAAATCAGGATCGGATAGCATGCCCAGCTCCCACAGAAGTTTTAACTGTACTGTATCAAGATCTCCAGACACACACAAAAAAGCGTTACTCAGAAAGAGCTCTACCCTACAGTGAAAGGGATTATTCAGTGGTAAGGCAGTGATCTGTTCCATGCAGAGACCCCTTCCACAGGGCAGAACTGTTCACTGGTCGTTTCTAGGATAACTTTCCCCTGAAGATCCTGGGGCTGCCTTGGAACCATGGCAGAGGCACGTGTGAAACCGAGCAGGCAGAGGAGCTGGGGACGCAGCAGAAGCTCTGGGGGCAGTGGGCAGGGAGAGGGGTATGGGCAGGCTGGGGGTGCAGGTGTTGCCAACAGGGAGCCTCGGTTTAGCAAAATAAGGAGGCATATCTCCGGCTGACCTTTCCCCTTCCCTGCCTGCTGGGAAGGTGAGTGATCAGAAGGATCCTCCCAGAAATCAGCTCTGGCAGGTCTGTTCGGTCTCACAGAGCTGGTGGGTCTGAACGTGGAAGGGAGGAACTGTCCCGAGATGCGGGAAGGTTGGGTCCATTCTGCTTTCATCCCCAAATTCTCCGTGACACTAGGAAAACGGCACTTGCTCCCTGAGCCCCAGAGTTCTGTGAGTGCTGCTGGGTGACCCTGAGAGCAGCGTCTCCAGCCCCCTGTGCCCCAGCCGCAGGCTCCTCGGGGCAGGGGCCGGCCCCGGCAGCTCCCCGCCGTGCTGCCAGCTCCGGCCCGGGGCCTCTAGGTGCTGCTGTACTCCCAGCAATGGATTTCCCGGCAGGAGCAAAGGGAAAGGAGATGGCAGTAACTTCCTCATGTCGCAGGAGGAAATTGCAGCAGTTCTGGCTCATCAGAAAGTGCTTCTTTTTTTTTCTGAAGCACCTGGTTCATTCTCGTGTAAACCAGCAGGCAGGGCAAAGCTATCAGTCCGTATTTCCTGCGGGGGTTGCAGCAGAGGGAATAAGCCTGAGCAGTGCATCCTGCATCACGTTTGGACTGAGCGACAGCTGCAGTTTAGCTTTTCACACAAAGAAAAAAGAAGAGGTTAAACTCAGCTAGTGGCATTGCCATGGTAGGAGTTAACCCTGTTAGGTCAAGAACACAAAGGAATTGGTCACAGAGAACAGTAATGCACATGGGGCTGGTGCTTGAAGGTGATGCTTAAAGCTTCAGGCATTAACAAATTAACATTTTGCCTAATTAGATATTGATCACTATCACAAAGCATGTCATGACCACCATAAGCTTACCAGTGTAACTTACATGTGCTAACCAGTGATGGAGAATAAGAACATGTACCAGAAAGCATTAGTTGCTTCTTCTGTAGGAACTTTACTCAGACATTTAGCAAATCTGTGAGTCCCACTCTATTCTGTCCTAAATGAGTGACAAATATTCCCTTGTCTCCTGAGGGCAACCTCATAGTTTCCCTTTTCACCGCTATGCTATGATTTTAACCTTGCATTATGGTAAAGTGTTGTTCCTCCTTTCCCAATGCCTCAAGCAATGCAAATTTAAGGTGTTCATTACCCAGCTGATCCCATGCCAGCTGGGACAACCAAGGAAGGTAATTCTGTCTCACCACCAGTAGAGAGATGCTGTATTAACGGTGTCTTCTTGTGTGTATCCCATGCTGTGCAGGATATAGCATGAATTCTTTGTGTCTGGATAAAGCCTTCACACCATCCCACAAATATGCTGCAAGTACTGAAACAGCAAATAACAGACCTGCCTGTCCTCGGGTAATGAGAACTAACAAAGTTCACATTGCATCCCTGATAGCACACGCATACTTATATAAGGGATTTGTTACTATGTATACTGCAAAGAGAAAGAAGCAAAAAGATTGTATATCTTACAAGTTTAACCTGGTTCAGCTGGTTCATGGGGCCTCTCTGCAAGTGCCCACAGTAGACTGCATTTCCTTTGAAATATTAATCCCAGCTTAGTGAAGAGATGTGCACAATCAGGCACAAACGTTAGAGAATGGCTCTTTAATGTTTCCATCTGGGAACCCTCCTCTCAACAAATGCATTTTTAATGCCTATACGTAATCTCTGGTGGCTGTTGCATGCCGATGTGTGAGGATTATGTGATGCTGCTTATAGAATGAGAAGGTCTCAGACATGCAGTGAGAACCAGTTGGGTGACAGAGAGCAATGGTAGGGTGCAGCAATGGGAGCAGCTGGAAGGTGCTCTTTGCAGCTTAATCTGACACAGGTGATCCTAGGAGATACGGGAGGCATACACCTCCAGGAAGGAAAAGCCTTGTTAACCTTGGTACATTTAGTTGTCACCACTTCGTTGTCTAGAAAATAGTCCCTGACAGGAACCACACAGACACTTCCCAGCTGCAGCAGTGTCCAGGCAATCCAACAGGAATACCGAACTGTGGATAGGAGGTCCTGGGTGGATACAGATGACAGCACCGCAGGGAGACAAACCTACAAAGGAATGGGTCCTACCCACCTGTCTGCAATGTCAAACCATGTCCCAAATGAGAAAATTGCTTGAGAAATAGCAGGAAGCAGAGGTACTTCACAGCCTATGCCACCTACCTGACAAAGCTGTAGACAGATTCCCTGCACCTGCTGGAGAACTGAGCTCCCTGTTTCTCATTTCTAACATGTGCATTCACATTTGCTCCCTGTCACTCATGCAGTTGTGATGAAAGCTAAACACTGAGAGAGGATACCTGTGTTCACTCTCCATGCAGCCTGTGGTCCATGCTTGGACACTGGGAACTGGTTCTTTGCTGAACACAGCTGCTGACCGTTCCCACTACTGGCACAGCAGACTGAGCCTTCAATTATGAGCAGTTCCCACACAAAAGTGTATTTTACATCACTTTCCCTCCAGCCTATTTCAGAGCCATGCTGTCAACCTGCCTTTGCCAGCCCCCTTCGTTCCTATGCTGTTTGCCTATGGCAGACTTCCCATTTGTTCGAATATACGGCCTCCAGGCAAACCTGTCAGCAAAGCGCAGCTTCCCAGCAGCTAAGCAGGGAAAGGCATCTGGGGAATCCAGTCCTGATGCCAGAGGTCTTAATGCCTGCAGAGACATAAGCCCCCCACAATATCCTGCTGTCCCTAGATGGCCATTACTGCAGTGACTGCCCCAGCTGCCATCACTGCCCAGACACAAGGCAGGTCCTGATGAATAGATGGTCAGGCTTTCAAAAGATTATGTGATATAGAATCAATTTTGACTTGTTATCTGCTAGCCAAATCCTCACACTTCCCCGTGTGCACATGCACACACCACAGCTTGCTTGCACTGGGAATTGGAATGCTATTTCTAATTTTTATGGTATTTGTTGATATTGCTACAGACATTTGGGTTCTGAGTAAAGAGGGCAGAAGGCAGTTTGTGCTTTTCAATACTGGAGTATGCATCTGTCCGCGTGTTCTGCATCTAAGGTAGTGTTATTGATATCTGGTATTTTTTTGCTGGAAAAGAATGAGTACCAAATCCTGTCTTCTTCAGCACTACAGGCATTATCTCTCACCCTGTCTTGCAGTACCTCCTGTAATTAGGTTTTATGTTAGAGCTGAGAGTCCATTTTCTGTGCCAGACAATGCCTCAGCAAATTTTGGCTAAAGATTGAGGATTGGTATGTGTGGGAATTGAGCCAGAATTTATAGCAGAAACACAGATCTTGTTTTTCACTGAATTATATCTTAACAAGTATCAGCAGGTGTGATAATTACTTGCTGGATGAAATCTACTTTTAAAACCATACCATTTGTTCCAAAACACTGTTTCTGGTATTTTCTCCATGGGTTGATCTATTAATGACACCTTACAAGCCAAGAAACTAGGGCTCTTCCCTTCCAGCCTTTAACATGGATGAAGTGTTACGTTTGGGATTAATAACTCAGACTTACTGTAAGCTTCCCTAAAACACAGATAATTATCTGCTTTTATTGCAGCAGATGCTCTTGCAAGACCTCCTGTAAGTCTGTGTTACTCGTGGCCAAAGATTGCCACCAGCTACATCATGTATCAGAGGTAAGGGCTGTGGAGCAAGCCAAGGCTCTTCCTCCAAGCGTCGGTGGCATCCCACCACCTTACACTGATGGCTGAGAACTGACATCACGAGGGTCCAGCAAAGCAGAACCTGCTCGTAGCCAAGTGTAGCTTCACTGTAGCCAGAAACACTTCCAGTTAGAACAGTCACTGCTAAAAATGGATTCAGGTCAGCTCTTTCAATGCTTTCTCTCAGGCAGGATATTCAGCGAGTTTTCCTAGGCTCCGAGTGCAATTTCTCTGCCTAGTGTGACAGGCTATTTCCTTAATCAAGAGTCCCCTCATGTCAGACGTGTCACAGCTGTCTTTCTGGCCCCTTTCTGCATTCTCATCTCAGCTTTAATTTCTATTTGGTTGATCCTTAAAAACGTTCTCAACATAAAAATCTAACAGTTGCCACCATGGCAGGGTGACGTCTACGTTCATCTTAGTCAGAGGCAGCTGCATCCTGCTTTTCTTTTCTTTCCCCCCCTTCCCCTCCCCTCTTCTCTCTTTCTCTCCTCCTTTCCCCTCTCTACAGCTGGCTACAAAGCCTCACACGACACACAGGTTCAGTTCAGGAGAACCAGGGGAAGAAGATCAAATACACTTCAGTCATTATTACTGTAGGTAGGACAGGTATTAATAAGACAAGCGCCTCATTTTCTGAGAACAGAGATTATATTTAGCACTGAGAGGAACCTTCACTGTGGACATGTAGGAGTCTGAAGTATCCACTACAGGCATTTTAGGCTCTCAGAGGTGTTCAGGATCCAGTATTAAATGTGCTTGTTGGCCCAGTCTATGAACACTGGCCTAAAACAGACACTGTGCCACCTCCAAGTCACAGACATATTTTGTCAAATATCTAAGATTCAAACATACATAATATAGGGGCTGATTATGCTTCAGCTCTATTTCTAAGAAATAAAGCACTAACCAAATGGGAATTACAATGAGATAAGACAACAGCGATAATACCATTGTAGGTATCTGGAGTAATGGTGGGGTTACATCAGTTAATGAAGGTGTGAAATGGATAAACATTGGCATCTCTAATACCCATGATAAATTCTAGGGCATTGAAAAAACTGCATGATATCAACAAATAACGATTTGTAACACTAATAACAACAGCCTCATAGAAAAAACAATATTTAGAGTGCTACCCATTGAAGGAAAGTGTCCCAAAATGCAGAAGCCACCACAGGACAGTATAAAATGGATGGGTCCAACATGCAAAATAATCAGAGCAATTCTCCTGCTTGTCCTCAGCTTCTTGGCTTACACTGTATTGCACAAAGCACCTTTTGCTCTTTCGGTTTCACCCTCAGGTGAAAACAGAGGTGACTGCTACTGATGGTAAGAGTGACTTTAATTCCCATGGCTTTAGCATTAGCAAATTCTGTGCAGATTCCTCTACCTGACAGTCAAGGGAGGAAAAAGATACTCTGTGCTAGAGTCACAGGAATGCAGGAATCGATCTGAAGTGCTGTCTATGGGGAGGGCATTGCGGCTGGCTTGCCTGGGGTCACTTTGCCCTCTCTCAGCCAACATGTGTGCCCTGTGATGGAAGCAGCAGAGGCGCGAGCAGGCAGCAAGTTAGACATGACTGCGGCGATAGGGCAAAAAACCGCAGCGTGGGCTCTTCAGGGTGGCAGCCTTGCAGGGCAGGGCTCCAGTAGCTGCACCCACCTCTACCGCTGTGCTGCCCAGATCATGCTTACAGTCCACTGGTTTTAAAAAGAAAGGCATAGATGTATCTTTCTTAACCAACCGAATCTCGCTTCAGAGTTCACTATTAGGCCAAAATTAAAACCAACAAATCTGCTGAGGTCCAACAGCCCCAGATTTAGCAATATATTGTGATAAGCCGTAACAGCTCTGCAGAGTCCCTCTGGATGTCACTGGGGATAAAGAGCAAAGGAGTGAAACCAGATATCTGTCAGCATTAGCAGCCTAATAACAATGTCTTACAGAAGGTAAGGCTGTGACTTATCCTTCTCCTTCAGAGTTTGCTCATCATTTTGCAGCTAGGGAACCGAGGCACAGTAACGGTGTTTATGAAAGAGATTTCTTTAACCATAAGATCACCCTCCAGTAACAGCTGCCCCTGCAAGAGGCACTTGTACTACAGCCAGCTTAATGCCATGAAACCAGACCCAACTACAGAGATGTTTCATCAGCCCCCCTCCTCCTCAAAGAGCAGTCAAAATACACTCTGCCATCACGTTGAGCTTAGCTTTGCAGCAGATGTGGTATGTTTGCAAGTGATAGCCATTCCTGTCATATATCGAAATTAATTTCTCAGACAAAAATCTGCCTTATTGGGAATGAAAATGAGCAGCAGACACATCAACACAAGCACAAGTGTGCGGCCAGGACAGCAACAACATTTGTGATAAAACAGCCTTTCCCACTGTTCCCTTCCCCCCATAAGATAATTCAGTTATAGTGCCATTTTTCCAAGACAACTAAGTGCACATATTTTTCTCTTTCCAGTTGACTGCTGCAGAGTGACTATGCTTGAGAAAATTAGTTTTTATCATTTTAATCATCTAATCTTCATAAACCTTTTAACGCAAAAACAAAAACTACTTAACGCGCAGCAAGATAATTAATATTGAAAATAGACTCTGCAGGGGAACTGTAGTACCTGCTGCCTTGCATTAGACTCCCAGAATAATGAATTAGCTAGGAGCTGTAAGTAAGTTTGTAAGAACAATATAAACAGTACCAACACAGACACCACTTCTATTTGCTTTAGATAAATCACATCAAGAAGCTACTTAATATGTTGATAGCCTAGCGTTAATAACTTCACCAGTGTCCCTGCTGAAATCTTAGCGACTCTTAAAAAAAAATAATCTTTCATTTTCAAAAATGTCACTCTAGAATTGACAGCAAAAAATGTAATGGTTTACCTGGCCTGGAAGAGGAGAATTTGCCTTTTCCCCCTTACACTACCAAGCCACAACTGAGTGAGGGAAAGATTTGCAGCTGGAACTTGTTAGGAGCAACCTTGGAATGGGTGATACACGCTTAGCTATGCATCCCACCTCCAGGAGAACAGCTTTTCAGCTGGACCAGGGGCCCACTATGAGCTTTTCTGCTGCCTTGAGGGACAGTGAAGCTAGATATTCCCCTTCCCAGCAAACAGCAAATTCCTTTTTTTTAAAAAAAAAAAAAAAATGTATGGAGAGAGATAGCAACTACTTCGTTCTGCTAAACACATTTACCCCTAAGCAATGTCACGCAACTCATTAACACTGAGAACTAGGCATGGCCAGCAGAGTGAAAAGACCCTTAAATGCCAAAAATAATGTGTGCACTTAACAGAGCAGTTAACATCTTCAAAGTACTATGCAAATATTAACTAATTATTTAAGGAACTAATTGCTAACAGAAAGATGTTTACAGTTTATTCTAAGCACGCGCATTGAGTGTATGCCAGGGATCCTTTGAAAGACCCTGTTGAACTTGCTGGGGTTGCTACTTGCTTGGCAGGGTTAAGGGCTGGTGTTTTGAGGTGGGAGCCCACCGTCGTCTTGCCTGGCTCATGGGAGGACGCTCAACTTAGAAAGAACCAGTGACAGTGGTCCCTGTCCTGACCCAGACTCTGTAATTCACAAGGGGCCATTTCCAGATTTGACCCCTCCAGTCCCTATGACAGTCAGGTACGCACAAATCTTCATGACTAATAAGTATACACTAAAAGTTTATCTGCTACAGTTACAGTCACTTCACAAGGTACTGCTCAAAGATGTGAGGTTAAAAAACCTGTACGGAAATAGGAAACAGTGAGAAGGAGATCAAACAAGAATATAGATTCATTTAAAGCTCAGCAGGGAAATGATAAGGATAGCAAAAAATAAAAAATAAATAAAAAAATCAGAGTGAATTAATGTTATCAAAGGATTTAAAGGCAATATGAAAGACACTTATTATATGAGTATCAGGGGAAGACAAGCAAAAATCCTAGAGAAAAAGTGTGTCCGTTAATTAGTAAACTAGGGTGGGTATGAAACTAATGATGCCTCCAATCTATCTTTAATGAAACATAAAGGAAATGTGAACAATTCAGAAATCAGGAAAAGCCAACAAAGTATCTTTTCTTCGTAACATGTGAGAACATATTTGAGGGAAAATGAGCCTATATGTAAATCAGCTGATACAGATGAGCCTAGGTTGTTCGGGGAAGTTTTGAAAACACCATACTGCAAGTGATTATTTTTCCTAATTTGTGACCAGAAGACTAAGAATTGACTAAAGAAAAGTGTATACAGACAGGTAAAAGGAGAAATAAATGACCGCAAAACATTGTTTTCTGAAAAGTTACCTTTTACCCTTTCTAAAATAAAGAAATCAGCATTACTTTGGAATGTGGTGAGGGTGAGGAATACAAAGGCAAGCAGCACTACCTGGCCCATAAAAAGGTCCCTGCAATGGTCCCTGGGTGGCTGCAGTCCCTCATGGCAATGGGCACTGCTACTCAGCAGCTTCTTGCTAAATCTGTGATGCGACTCCAGGCAGGAGGTCTCCATCGCGGCCAGGCACCATGCCACCAATGGGGAGAGCCCTGGGAGTGATGTCTGGCAGGGAACAGGATGCTTTGCAGATGGTGCTGAGCAAGATGTGCCAGCGCACGGCTTTCTGAGGCATTTTAGGTGACCTTGCCGCAACACAAGAGCAGTTGCTATCAGCAAGTGGAGGGACCACAACCCCTGGCTGCAGCCCTCCACGGAAATTTTGCCCCAGGTCATCGTGCAGGATCCCAACTACTTTGGGACAGAAATCACGGTCCTGCCTGGACTTGCATTGGTACAATAAAGAAAGAACTGCCAATTAGCTGAGCCCACAGTGCAAAATTAACATAACAGTGCCCTCCAAACGCCCATTTTTAGAGGTGCCGGTACACCCAGCTACCTTGGAGGCAGTTCTGATCATGGGTGTTCGGCACACCTGAGAGCTGGCCCAGCAGCACAAAGCCTCAGGCAGCATCAGTCTAGCAAGAATAAATCTCACCAGGCAAACTTGATTGCTTTTTTGATAGAAACAAATTAAAGGATGAAGGGAATGCTGGAGCTGTAATATATTTGCATCTGAGTAGTGCATTTGATACTGTGTCTCATGAAATCTTTCTAGAAAAATTCAATTTAAATCAGCTTGGAGATGAGCACTGTTGTCTTGATTGAAAACAGGCTGGAAGGCTATAAAGAGAGGTTAACAGTGAGTGGCAAAGCATGGAGTTGAAGATGAGGAGACCACAGAGGATCCACAAAGCTTACTCTTAAGTAAATTTTCTTTAACATCCTCACTGTTCATCTAGAAATGGAGGAGGAAACCACACTTTAATGAGATATGCAGAGGAGATGAAATTAGGAGGAACAAAAATCCTCCACAAAAGATGCAAACAGATCCAGAGAGAAAAACAGCTGGGTCAGGACACCATAAAATGAATTCAGGGTTAGTTACAGAACTGGAGAATTTGACCAGCTTTCCATTCACTGGAACAAACCAGATCAATCGATTTTCATTGGTAGGAAGAAAGGAGTTTTGGGTTCATAATTTTGCATCTCTGCCTCTGCAGATGTGAATCTTGCTAGCCTGAAGACTTAGGAAAATCCACTTCTACCCCGGTATCCTTCCTACACGGCAGATTTTGAATTACACATCCAGTTGTACAGTTTGGATATTTTCTAAATCAGTGACATAAGGCAGGGGTTTGACTTCCATATGGGTGATGGTGCTTAGAGTTCAGGCTGCAGTCTTCAGGACAGTTATGCACACCCAAAACTACATGCTAAAAAAATTTCAAATTTAGCATTTTAGAATCTGCTTGCTAAATATCTGAAACAGAACAGTAGCTGAAATTCCATCTTCTCTCTCAAAACTTGTGGGTACAAGTTAGACTCAAGTTAAAAATTAGATATGGCAGCAAAAAGGCTGTGCAGTTTGGGGTAGCACAGGTTCAGACCACTTTTGTGCTGCTCTGCTCCTTCTGTACCTGGAACACTGTGTTCAGTTTTGGGAAACTCATTAGCAAAGAGATATTGAAAAATTGTAGTGAGTTCAGAGAAAAGCAACAAAAATTATCAAGGGGATGGAGACATTCACTTATAAAGAAAGATTAAAGGAACTAAATCAGTACTGGAAGAACTGCATTTGTAATATACTGATGCTCAGAGAAAAAGGGCTACAGAGAGACATCGCAATCTAGAGCTGACAGGTATGAACACCAAAGGCAGGGAAGAACCAAGTAGAATGGCAAGGTGTAAAAGAAACTATGAGGAGTTGGGAGTGCAAAAGGGAAGCATAGACTATCCAGAAGTGTCATAGAAGTGTCCAGAAAAAATTCCTGACAAGGGAAGCCTCATAGGTGGCAACACTTGAAGTTAAAGTGAAAAAAAAAGCCAGAAGATGTGCAACGGGCGATGATCTCCCAGTCCCCCCAGAGAGCCAGAAGGTCACCGCACTTCTTACTGCTTTCTGTGGGAACAGCACAGATACCTAGCTGGGGCATTAGGTGACAGCAATGAATGTATGAATATGTATGAGACTATTGTTTACTGTGAGCTGTGGTGACGGTATCATTTCCTTCATATAATTTCAAATTTCCTTTAGTGAACATTTGTTCAGAATGAAGAATCTGGAATCTGGTCTCTGGGCATTTTTTTCTCCTTGATTATCTGAGAGTTTTTATCCTTGGTGGCACTGTGGGACCAGACACACACAGAGGTTTCCACCTCCATGTAAAATTTCCAGCTTAATCTCTCACAGTCACTTGTTACCACTCTGCAGAAGTGCACCTTTATGTTCTTAAGTGTAGCTGCCCTGTGCCAACAGCAGCAAGCTCAGGGCAGATACCCTTAATGTTTTGTCTAAGCCAATACATGTTATTCTTCAGGATCTCAGCCTCCTAAGGATTGTGTAGCTAATGCAACACAGCATCTTGGTTTTCTCATTTATTTTGTTTTACTTCATACGCTATATTGCTTTCACCCCTCAAATATTGATTAAGTCAAGTCAAAGCCTTGTACTAATCAGTGTAGCACAGTTTGCATTGTTATACACATGTACCCATTATAACTGGTTTTTGTAAAGTAATTTGTGAGCTATCTGTTTCCAGAATTAGACAAGGTCTGCATGTTTTAGCTGAGATCAGCTCTTATATGTTCAGTATCACCTAGTAATTTTCTGTGCATTAGAAAATGTAGTTTGGTCCTCCCCCACTCCTAGTGATGGTTAATTAAAGCAATTCATGTGAAGTAAATCAACTTCTGTGAGTGATTAAACAAAGGGAAAGATCAGATAGGTGCATAACGTCTAACATCTACCTTGGATATAAGCCTATGCTATCAGTGGAAAGAAGTGGAAATAAATGAAATTAAGCATCTTTGGGAGAACTGTTTGCCCCCACCCAAAAAGCAGCAGCCTGGGAGAAGCTAGGCACTCGTGTGGCACTGAGAGCTAAATTCTTCTGTCACTTGCACCATGCAAAACTCCAAATGAGCAAAGCTTGTAGAGAGCTTATCTAGAGAGGGAGTGCAGACCTACTCACTGAACAGTGGCAACCAGTGGGGCGAATTCTGCCTACCTAGTTCCTGGCACCTGTCAAGTGTGAATTTCTAATCTTTGCATGAAGCCGGAGATATAGTCAAATGACTTTGTATTACTGTCATTTGTATTCTGCCTCCGGACTCTTTCATTCCTCTTGCTTTGAGTAATATTTTTTCAACCTTGTCTTCTCATTAAAATTTCCTCTTCATTATAGCACATTTCAATATAATTTCCTCCTGAACCAAGCTCAGGGTACAGCCCAACTAATAAGAATTGCATGATCTGCATTATTATGCACACATAACCCATTATAATTGAATCCTATTCCACTTTAATTGCACATGTTTACAAACACTGTGTTCACTGCAACAGATTATGTATTTTAGTTGATTGTGCCATTAATGATTGAAAAGTCAGTGCCATTTTGTGTTAAACCCACTTTTGGCTTGCATAACAAGTGACGTAACATAAAGCTCTTCTGGAGAGTGACAAGATACATTTCTAACTTTCTCTTGTTTATTTTTAAGTGTTGAGAAGAGTTCTCCCTAAACTGAAACCACCCATCTGTAGAAACGCAACACTCCGTATCATTCAGACCATCTTCAGCCTTCCAGAGTGTGGCAGGATTTTAGTCAAATACTCGGTTGAATTTAGAGACCAAATTTATTTTAGCAACAGACACCTTGTTGTTCTCAGTAATTTACAACACCCACCAACACCCAGGCAAGCCCAGCGCTTTTGCATTTTCTGAGAAGAGCTTTGCACCCAGAGCTCCCCCTTTTGTGAGGGTGCTTAGATGCCCCCACTGGCTGCCTGGCAGTTTTGTTTCTGGGCAATGCGATAAGGTCAGCAGATGCAAAATTATTCAGGAAATGGACCTCCTGAGACTTCAGATACTGAAGAGAATTGGAAAATTTGGCAGCACACTGTGCTGTTTTGGTGCAAGGTCAGTTAGATAAGGTCAGTCAGGATGTTAAATCTCGCCACTGCCTAGTTTGTCATGAGGTTTTATAACAGGAACAAGGGAGCCTGATAGACCAGAGTCTCCAGAAGAAAAAATATTAAAACCAAGCCAATATTTTCACCAAGATTTATAGAAAATGTACTTCTTTTTATGTGCCTTTTCTCAGATACATTTACACTGTGTAGCATTTAACAGAGATAGATGTGCTATATCTGGGCTCTGTTCAGCTTTTTCTTCACATATGTTTATCCTGATGCTCTTTAAACATCTATGCAGGGCATATTCTCACCCCAAAAACTGTCCTTCAGACATGAGTAACACCTCGCTGAAGATGCTGACAGGACCACCATTTGCAAGCATCTTGCAGAGTCCTCAAAACGAGCAACGCTTTTTGCCACCACTGCATCACAAATCCAGTGGCTTTTCCTTGAGCCTCCCCTGTTACACAAAGTCGGTAACTGGGAGCTGACTTCATGGCCCCAAACATGCATATTGGCTTGTTGAATGTAATCATAATTGAATAAAAGACTATTACGCTAGTGAAGGAGAAAGGAAGGGTTTGTCCTAAGTGGAAGAGAGATTTTGGCAGGAATCAAAATGCAGGTGATGTGTTCAGCACCTTCAGAATGCAATTGTTTATGTCTTCGACAATAAATAATACATAGGAGGCATTGACAAATGGAGCTTCACAAAAGCCTTGTGAAGTAAATCAGCAGTTGTTATCCAGGACGGAGAGGGAGATGGGGCATAAAAAGGTTAAGCAACTTGACCAAAAGGATACAGCAAGCCTGTGGCAAACTGCAGCTCCTGTGATGCCCAGCTCTATGCTGGTAACCACAGCCCTTTCCCTCCCAATTTTCTTTCAGCTGTTACCAACTGCAAAGGAATGGCCACTGATAATGCATTTGGATACTAAGTTGTCAAGAGGATGTGAAGCCAGGAGCAAATTAATGATTTATATGCTCTGTGATGGATTTACAGAGAATCTCACAAGCTTTAATTTGGACAGTCTAGGCTCTGCTATGCCTTTTTGGTTTCATCTATTAGATTTTTGATAAATATAAAGCTGTCCAGTGGGACCAGGGATTTTAAGTGGTTTGGGTGGAATTAAGCATTATAGTGTGATTCTGTGTTTATAAAAGGAAGGCTTTTGTGTTGTGCTTATAGGAATTTGGGCAGGAACTGTGCTCCTGTTATTAATTGTTGTGCATTATGACTCATAGTAAATTTACTGCATTGTCTAAACGATTTTCTAGGCATCAGGAAATGTTTAGAGGATTCGTATATCTTGAAGTGTGAGATTTTGTCCACCTCTACAGTCATGTAAAAGTAGGGATGACTGTAAGATTATATATCAGGAGGTAGGCTGATAATGCAGAGGTGATCTTGCAGGCACTCATGTTTACTATGATTTATGGCGTTTACTGTGATCTGAAAATTCTTTGGGCTGAATCAGGCTAATTCACATAGTCTGGATTCAGGATCTCATTGCTCTAACTGCTTTGCCTCATCTTCCTTCCTTCCTTCCTTGCATGACATCCTGCCTGCGTGGCTGGTCATGTCCAGATCTGTAGCCCTACAGCTGGCTTGGTGCAAGCAGGCCATAGGTGTAGCAGGTGGTTCTGTTGAGGCTTGCACTCAAGTCAAGAATTTTTTTTGCTTCTAGGGTAGAAGGTGCCAGCACGCCCCTCTTTTGTGAAGTTATTCCAAACCTGTAGTTAGGACCTAGTGCTGATCAAATGCTTTGCTATACTGTGATGAGAGGCGTGGCAGAAGTGAAAAGCATTACCATTATTGCTGTCCTTTGAAACATAGTCCCTAGGGGAGCTGGCATTTGAAGGATTCACTGCATGTGGTGAGGTCTGCTGTCAGCCTGGGAAGCCAGGATTCATGAACAGTGGCTCACAGAGACTTTTGCCGCGCGTTAAGGAGGTAAAGCTTTTGTCTGTGGAGAACAGCTCTGCAGAGCTCTGGAAGGAGCAGTTCCTGTAGCTGCAGAAGTGTTGGTACAAGGTCAGAGTATTTAGAAAGGGCAAGGAGAAAACCATGCATGCATGCATGCACCTGCATGTATTTGCATGTATGTGCATATACAAGTAGGTTTGTGGATATAATTAACTCCTAGGTTCCTGGATGCATTCGGAGAACAAAGTATAAAGTTGCAGAAAACATTCTCACCTTTGTGTGAACGCAACTGCATTAACCTTAAAAGGGGAAAGAGGAGGAATTTAAAGCACTGCAATAAGGCTGTATTGAGGACGAATCCCTTACAAAATCCTTGTGTTAAATCACACTCATTTTAGTTAAATAAGCTCATAAAGTCCTCCATCACACAAACTATGATTTTTACACTCTTAGTACTGAAAAATGGCCAAATGTATTATTGTTGGTTTTAACCTGGCAAAGATATTTGCTCCTGGCCTGAGATGCTGTCTGCCAAGCTTCAGGACTGAAGCAGACTTTTATGCTTAAAGCTTTGTACACACAAGCCTCTGGGAAAAAAAAAAAAAAAGAAAGAAAGGTTTATCACTGACAAGTTGGCACAATCTTAACTAGTGCTGAGCAGCTGGAGAATCTGGAAAGTATATCAGACTTGGAGTCAGTGGGGAAAAGACGAAATTCTGCAGTTACCAAAATCTTGCCATAAAAGGAACAAATTAAAGGGAGAGGTGAGCAGGCAGGGCACTTCAAAGATGGTACAGTTTGCAGACAGCAAGGCATGTTGATAAGACCATTAGAAACCAGCTAGCAAAGTGATTAATGAAGTGGAATTGCCTTTTGGTTCTTAGAACCAACAGTCAATTCCATCCCAAAAGGATCACCAGAGACCAGAGTGCAGAAGTCAAGCCACCACTGAAAATCTCTACTCATAGCCAGCGCCTTCTCACTGCCCTCCCAAACACCTCTCCTGCCAGCAAACACTGATAAGCTGAACTTCCCAGCCAGGCTGCTTTACTGGGATTTTAATGGGGAAGGTGGGTGGGGAGGAAACAAGGAGGAGAAGTGGGGGAATAGGATCAGTGACACGCAGAGCTTAAAGAAAATGTCTAGGAGTACACTGAGTGGGAACCTGGATGTGAGGACAGCTCAGCTCCCAGCACCAGGAATTCCTTGCAGTCCTGGGAATGCCCGCAATGCAAACCCCATGGCCAGGGTAGGAGGTCATATCTCAGCACAAATGTTTCCTGTCCCTGCTATACAGGGTGCTCCTAGTTTTGGACTGGCTTGGTGCTTTAAGCTAGTACTCAGGAGCAAATGGAGGGGCTTTCAAGCACCAGAAATACCCAATGATTAGCTCAACAGTGGCTAAAGTAAAAGCATCATCATGCATGGAAGAATATTTGGCGTATTTCCAGGTCTTAGCAAATACAAAACCCCATCAGTCTAAAGAAGCATTAGGAGTTTATGATGTGGAAATAACTGGCTGGTGTGTGACGCATTTCCAGCTTATGGTGAGCCATCTATTAGAAGAAAATGTTTTAGACATTCTGGGACTGGACTCCACCTCACTGCTGCAGGCCAAATGCCATGAACGTGAGGCGAGTGTTTCAGAAACAAAACAGACTACCATGCGCAAAGAGGGAAGAGATCAGGAAACATTAGGCGTAATTACTTCTCCGCTATTTAGTACTCAGATGTATTGATGGGGAAAAGTCTTCGGTAATAGCTGAGTTCGGGCAGCTTATGTCTGCTATGGTGTCAACTTTGTCGGCTTCCTCTCATTCTAAGGCATCTACTGTATAGACGGAAACCTTTTACAATTTGACCATTTGACTTGAAGCAAGCTTTCAGAGTGAAAGGGAATCTGCCAAAGTGGCAAAAGTGAGTGAACTGTTTTCATCTATTTTAGCAGCAACAAAAAAAGGCGTCTCAGGCATGTCCAGCAATCGAGGTCAACATGACCTTGGGTTTGAGTAGCAGCACCCTATCCGTTCCAATGGAGTCAGGGATATTGGAGCACTCCATGGACACTGCCTGGTTTTACAAATACCTTCAGCAATAGAAAAAATATTTGCTTTACAAATGAGCAAACTGAAACACAACGGAATACAGTCTTGCCCAAGAAGTCAACAACACTTTCAGCAACCACAGAGACTACGACTGCCAGTCCCTTTTTTTAGCTGCATTCTCCTTGGGAGTAAGGTGGGGAAAAGTATCAGTGTCCACATTCACATATACTGCTCAGTGACAGAAGATGGCAATGAATCCTTCATTGCCAGAGTAATTCCAAATGGTATTCACAAGACCCATAATCATTTCCTTAATGAGCAATTTTTGAAGAGTTTTTTCTTTCCCTAGAGAACTTAATCATTGGAAGAGAATTTTAGGTAGTTTCAGGAGGGCAAGTCTCTTCCTTCCATAACCCTGGGAGTGCAGGAGCTGCCCCAAGGCGTCTGCACTCAGCATGGTGATAGCAGACCCAGCAGTGCACCTCTAACTCCAAGAGCTGCTGACATTCACAAAGAGAGTACAAGAAAATGTGAGCCAAAACTCAGTCAAACTGAAAAATGGGCCTGTGTCTTTTTTTCCCTTTCTTTTAAATACTCATTTTCTGTCCTCTGGGTCTTTTTAATTCTTCTGTCTGCTACTTTTTTCAAAGACAAGATTTGTGCTCTTTATTTGACACAGTCTTTTCAATTCCTCTGAAAAAAAAAGAGAAGCTGTAGACACACCAGTCCCAGTTACAAAGGACTGCACTGAAGATCTCTGCTGGAGAATCTCTGGTAGGTGTCACACAGCACCAAAAGGAAGGGAGGTTGGGTCCAACCTCTTTACCTCTGGGAAACTGTATCCTCTGCAATGATTACAGATCTAGGCTTATTTTCCTGTCTTTAACCCTGTGACACTAATAAGCTTCCCAAAAGCAAACGTTCATTCTTCTCTCCTGAAGTATCAGGTATCTCAAATGCATATAGAATCTGGACACTCACACACTTGTATTTTCATTTCAGACAGTACCACCTGGATACAGCGCAGTACACTTTTCACAGCCTGAACTTTTAAAAAGAAAATGTACAGACATTTGCAGAAACAGAGTCCCCTTTGCTTCCTGACTCAATTAGGATAGTAACTTTATGGACTTTGCAAGTACCTTCATGCCCAGAAGGCAGGGTCAGTTGCAGGATTCGTTGAGGAGATGCTTGCTCAGATAAGAACAATCCCTTGACTGACATCCTTGCTGCTTCAGTGACTCCTAAGAAAATATGTCAAGAGGTGCTTTCATGGGTAACATGACATCTCAGCCATGTTATGCTGTTCCTCAGCTAGTCTGTCTTAAATGAGCTAAGGAGACATCTACTTCATGCCAGTGGAAGGAGAACATTCCGCTGTGCTCAGTAAGAATTGTATCGTTCTCCTCCATTCCCACTACCTGCTGAGCAGCACCACTGTGGCACGCAGCTATGGCATTTTCCAGCAGGAACGAGCAAGCCCAGTCAAAGCGTGAAGCCAACCTCCAGACATGCAGTGCACCAGCACAGCTCTGACCTACCACTTGCATCCCTGCGTCTTGGCTGTGCGATTAGTAGGAGGCCAGAACTGAGCTAAGCACAGCCATGCAGGTTTCGGTACAATTACACTGGGGGTAAAATGAGCTGCTAACTCTCTGCAGGAGACTGCGACTGCACATCCTGGGAGCGCTGGGCTGTGAGCAGCACTGCAGCAGCGCGGCAGCCCTGTCTGCAGCAGCAGGCACGCCTCGCTGGCGATGCCACAGCCCTCTGGAGGGACACTGCCTGCTTCAGTGCTGCCCCTCAAACGAAGGTGGCAGAAGTGGCAGCAGCTGGAGGTGGCTTAGCAAGAGAGACTGAGGAGGGAAAAGGGGAAAAGAACTGCTGTTGCTGAGCTGGTGCCTGCCTGCCCCTTCTGCTGCTGTTTCCTGGGAGCTGAGGATCAGACCAGTTCTGTTTTCAGGATTTAGATAAAAGTTTCAGTCACAGGTCATGAATCTTTCAGTTGCAAGAAAGTCTGACTTTTTTCTGTGGGGCAGGAAAAAGAAAGCAGCCGCTGTGCTGCGCCTGCCAAGCTCAGTGTTGGCTGGCTGGAGTACCCAGCTCAAAACAAGCGGATTCTTTCATCCAGAGGGCATAAAGATGCTGACGCCCATGAACACGCACACCAAGGATATTCATGCATGGACTCACAGAGCTGGCCTTCAGTAGATAATTTCTATGCTCCTGACTGGTGCAAAGTCTCTTCTTCAAGCCCTCTTCAGCTACTGTCTTGCAGGGAGTAGGATTTCACAGAATCACTGCAAAACTGAAGATCGCCTGACAGGAGCAGAGAAACAGAGGGCTGGGAGGGTGTTCTGCATCACCGAGCCCAATCCTCTGCAATCACCGGCCACCTTTTCCTAAGATCCCTTTCACCCAGCAGTGAAGCTGTGCCTTAAAACTGGTCTGTTTTTACCTCTACCTCTTTGTCAAGAGGACTAATTTAGTGCCTCATTCTTCTGATGGCTGGAAACCTCAGAATTTCCAGCCTAAGTTTATCCATGACCCATTTATACCTACTTGTTCTTGTGCCAATGCTGTTCTTGAGTTGAAATAGTTCTTCTTACTCTCCAGTGTTAATCCTCCTCCCCCCTGCATTTATAGACAGCAATCACATCTCAAAGCCACATAAAGGCTGCATTTGCTGCATTTCTCTGCAGCTGTCCCTATTTTATCGGACCTTTTCTGAGCTTGTGTGCCAAGACTGACAACCTAGTGCTCCAAATAGGATCTCATCAGGCCCTGGATCAGTGATGTTCACACTGGATGTCTGATGCATCACAGGTTCAAAAATACCCTCTCCAGGGTTCTTCAGGGCACCTCAGAACCGCTAACTTCACTTACTTCTCCTCTATTATTTCTAAAAGATAAACCCCATTTCACAGAAGTACTGCATGGCACGACTCTCCCAGTGCCCAGCCTTCTCCTTTGTATGATTACATCCCTTTTCAGGCTTCCATCTCTCCAGCTACAGCCTTCAAGACTATCCCATACTTTTTAATAGTTTCCTGGACCTCCACTATTGTACTGATCCACCCCAATTTCATCTCAGCCACAAATGTTAAAGCATCTCCTTTTGTGCCAGGAACATTAGAATTATAGATGCAGTCAACCTCCCCACCAACCCTAAAGGGACTCCAGGGGCAGCCACTGCACCCCAAACTTCCCCAAATACATTATATACTCTCCCTGGATCTCCAGGCATTTCTTGTACAATTCCACTAATCCCTGTTTTCTCCACTTTGACTAATCTTTTCACTATGTCAAGTACCTTGTAGAAGTCCAGAGAGATTAGATCTATTGCACTGCTTTTGTCAAGAAAATCAATTATCTTATCAAATAAAATCATCAAATTCATCTGACACAATACACCTTTGGTAAAGCTGTATTGCATTCTTTCCTTCAAAAAGAAGTCCCTTTCCTTCATCAAGCTTTGTATAACACTGAGGTCAGACAAACCAGCCTTTAGTCACATCAATCATATTTCTCTCTTAAAACATGCTAAGCAAGTACCATACAAAGGGGTGACAAGAGCAGTGCCCCTTCTGGAGACAGATTCCCTACGCACTGGCTCCAGCAAAGCCCCAGCAGAATAGCACCTAACCTCTATTACCTGCTTTCCTACTTTTTTTGTGGTTGGAGTTTTTTGACGTTCTTTACTTCAAAAGTGGTTTGAAATCAGGCTTTTACGGTGTCAAAGTACAGAAGCAGGGGTTCAGGAATCAAACATATGAAGTTCTAGAATAATAATGTAAGACCTGTATTTCTGCATGTCCAGTGGAAACAATATGCTATATCTTTTCCCATGGCAGTTAGGGAATACATTCCCTAAAGCAGGTCAGAGAATTGCAAAGTGCATAGAAGCAGGTGATTAGAAATGAAAATAAAATTGAGACTACTACATGTGTTTTGCTTGGGTGTGATCCAAAGGCCTCTGGATGGTGCAGCTAACAGGCTGTTAGATGTTCACAGCCTTCTGCTTGAGGATCTAATTCTTAAGCATCTCTATATCCTTTGGTGACTCATGGAAAAGGACTTGGATGTGGGGACCTGATAGGCTCCTGTGCGCTAAATATATGTTAGCGAGTTATCCATATTAACATCTTTTCTCTCGCTTGTTGTCCCTCCTCCCTTCACCCTACCCACCAAGGAATCCCTTTCTCCTTGCTCAGCCAGGGCAGCTTTTTGACTTTCCCCACTCTATCCTTTGGTGCCACTCCTTATTTTGGTGATGTTACTATCCCTTAGGGTGGCCAGATATGATTGTATCCTGCCAGATAACAAACAGCACCAGCTTTGCATAGATCTAGTCTGTGAGTAAGCCCTAAAGAGATCATTACCTCATGAGAGGTGCAATTTATGTGAGGGAGGAAGATGGGGGCACAGGAGAGTAGAGGGCCATGAGCTGGAGGGGTTCCAGTCCCAGAAATGCTGTGCCTTGTGCAGGTCACATCACATCTGTATGTTTCATTTTTGCTTCTCATAGTTGACTGTCCGTTGCGATGATACGCTCCTCAGCCTGCTCCTCTACTACGTCTTTGTTCAGCACAGCCCTTGGCCAGGGCTCTGCATCTCATCCTCCCTTCTCCCTTACAGTATCCATGCTGAAATGTAGGAGCACTAAGGTTGTTTTAATAGCTACTGAGACAGAGCTCGAAGCCATACCGTACAGGACTGCAATACAGCATTTTACTAACTGTTTATACTACGTATAAACAATAAAGTTGATGAGTTAATGAAAAATGAAGAAAAACGAGGGTATTTCACTCGAGCTGTTCTAGGACCATCTCAAACAGCCTCGCATGGACAATTAATCTCCTACTCCTATTATAAAAAATAAAACAAAAGGTCAGTCAGAAAAGGAAGTAATGAAACTGAAACATGAATATTAACAAAGACAAACTCTAATGGGATAGCAGAGTCCAGCTGAAAGTTCAAACAAATTTGAACTTAGTGACAAAAAAAAACACCAAACCACACTTAATTTTCTGTTTCACGAAACAGTTTTATGAACCTAGTAAGGAAATTTTAGCAGATCTGATTATGCAGGGAAAAAAGCTCTTGTCATAATTAATCCAATTCAAAAATCAGATGCTAGCAAAGGGGGAAATTTCTTTCTTATTTATATTCCTGTCAACCCGCTGAAATCAGAATGGCTTCCGGAAAGTTTAAGACTTCCTTATATTGCCTGACAGTAACTGGGCTCATACTTACATTTAGGTGGTTCTCCCATCATACTCAAACATTATTGAGTGTTATGATTAAACAGACAAAAGATCTCTGGAGCAAAATCCCACTTCAGGATTTAAGTTTTTAAGAGTAAAATGCGTTTGTACACCTAAAGTCAGGAATTATAGCAGACAGTAGTAATTATGTGGTAGAGAATATATCTCCTCTGTGTCATACCAAATACATAAATGCAGAATCTTGATCCTCTATTTCATTAAAAGTGGCTATATTAAAAATTAACAGCATGAAATTTCTTCACAGTATCTCAAATATTTCAAGGAATGTTCTAGTAGCCGAAGTATCGAGAGACCACTGAAATAAACCACATGAATAACTGGGCAGACAGTGTCTTTTTGTTCACTGTTTGTGCAGCTGTTGACACAATGGAGTGGTCCCTGAAAGGGAACCCTGAAAGTACTGACCCGTCCAAAATAATTAACACACATGATTAATTTCTTTGCAAAAGACAGAAAAGAAAAAGCAGATCTTCATCTTTTGGACTCAGACCTGTGTTCCTCATGGCGGTGCATGGGAGAGATAGCATTTTCTACCAGTCTAGTAATACGGGGTTCCTAACTGGCTTCAGATCAATGATCCTTCATGTCATTCCACATTCCACAAGGCCAAATTCTGCCCGTTTCCACTCTATTAACTGCTGCGGAGTTGCTCTGTATTTATGCGGGTGGAGCTGAGAGCTGAATTGGGTCTCCATGTCTTTACCCCTTTGAAAGGTACAATTTGGATTTCCTCTCTCTTGAAAGCCTATCTCGACAAATACGCTGCAGTATCTCATTACTGACCTCGTACATGAACGCAGCCCCTGCCCTGGCTTCCCCCTGAGATTTCTGATAGAGAAAAGAGGGGCAGCGGCGGCGATGCCAGCACCGGCACTGCTGGCTGCACACGCCTGGGTCGGCACGCACCGGTGCCGCTGCCCACGAGGGCCCGATCCTGCCTCCCACTGACAGGCCAGTGACCCCTTATTGGAACTGCGTTTCACACAGATATTTTAAACACTGCAGGCTGCATGCAAGGCAGACGCCCATCATGGACACAGGGTGTCGAGGCTCTCACGCCCCACGGTCCGGGGGAGGCTTCAGTGCGCTCTTTGCTGGGAAAGGCTATGCCAGGCTCAGGCAGGAAGCCTGGGAATGCAAAGCGTCATCACAGGGTGCTTCACACTCCAGGGCCATCCCCAGCATCCTCTCAGTGCTCCCCTGCAACAGCTACACCGTACAATGCCACATGGAAATCTGCAGGGAGAGAGCAAACTGTGCTCCAGTACCAGCTCACACCTTTCACGCTCGACAGGTGCCCTGCGGAGCTCTTCCCAGCTTAAGAGACCTCCCTGCTCACATGGGCTTCCTGACCCGTCCGTACCGGCCAGCAATCCAACCTGATCACAGCAGAGGTTTTGCACTGGACCAAGAGCGACAGAGATACTTTGCTTGTTTGATGGACTTGCCCCTGTTAGCATCAGCGAGACAGCTGATGGCCTGCTGTTCTATTGCAGTTATTTACCTCCGCTCTGCAGGCAGGACAGTGTGTCTGGAGAACCAGGCAGGTGCTCCAAGGAGTCACCTTTCCTATGTGGAGGAATGACGTTAGAGCTTGCTGCTGGAGGCTGAGCGTGGCTTAAGCCCACCAGCCTGGCAGGGGTTAATGAGCCAGGTGAGTGCACCAGCGAGGGGCCAAGTGGGATCCAGCAGGCAGCAGAGGCAAGAAGGGAGAGAGCTGCTTTAGTCCTCTGGGCAGAAATAATAGCAAATCGAGGTGGGGGGTAAATAGACATGATGCTGTGGGAGATAAATGGGACCCTAGGGGGGGGATATTTGTTCCTGCACTACAGATCTGTCATGCTTCCCCCAAAGAGTATTGCATTTCCAAGGACTGGGGTTTTTTTTACTAGGTTACTGCACTAAGGGGTATTTGAAATATGAGGATGAAAACTAAGTAAATACAATACATCCTTCTTGCAGTGGCTGTGGGCGGGAGGAGACTGGATTAGAGGAGTAAGCCAAGGGTTGGAGATGCCGTGTGTGTGAGGCACATCAGGGTGCTTTTCTCTTTAAGCACAAGCAGCTGAGGCTAAAATACATCCCCAGAGCTTGATCTTGCAACATCCAGCTGGTCACATTGGAGCTGGAGCATTAGTCGCAGAAGTAAAGACTTTCTGGGACTGTTTATTCAGGTTTGTTTTAATCACTCACCATTAAAACATAGCTGGTTTCTGTGGTCTAAAGCTCCAGCTGGGAGACCCTGCAATAGGAGCACAGGATTTGTGTACCGTTGGACAAATCCTCGTGCAGTGCTTTTTGCTAAGGATATGGCCCCTCATCCGGCAGGGATGAACTCACAGCTTGCAGTGCATCTTCTGTGTCTTTCTTAGAGTCAAGGTTATTTCTGAGCATCCCAAAATAGAGCAAGTACAGACACAAAAATTTAGATAATCTACTTAAGACTTCTCTGAGCAGAGAAGAGGTCAGGTTACAGGTGTATTTATGGATAAGTTGTTCCTTTTTATTTCTTCTGGGTTTAGAATTACCAAAAGTGGAGAAATAATGAATCATTACCATAATAGGCATAATAATGAGTATAAAATAATGTTAAACAGATGTAAACAAATAGCATTAAGTAATTGAAAATAGACGTAACTGGCTGCGCTAAATTCCTGTGGAGTCCTTTTCACTTCAAGCCTTTGATAATACATTAATATTTTTGCATATGCAGAATTGAAAAATGCATCAGAGAGAATGGAAAAAAGAGATTGCTTTTATCAATGAAAAAAATGTGTGTTTATGCCAAAGGAGTATCCCTGTAGCCTGTGTTAAAGGCAAAGCTTTTTCCTCTTGGAAAGCATTTGCTTGGTTTCCAAATACCATTTTTTTTCCCCCAAGTTATTTATCCATAAGCACATCCTGCGTCCTCAGCTGCTGTGTTGATGGGGAAGAGGCTTTGCACAGGGACTGTAAGTTTTTCACAGGGAGGAAATAACTTTGTATGAAACCTATATATCTTTGGAGATGTATGTTTAAGACCAAATGTTGCCGTCAGTGGTATAAATCCCAAACAACTCTACTTCAATAAATAAAGTCAAATCCCTCTGGTCACTCCAGATTTGCACAGGAAAACTGAAAAAATATTTTGAGCCTTGGTGAATTTTTGATACTGACAACCATAAATCCTGCGCTGGTAGCTTTGGTGGTAGCCACACACTCTGCAGTGGCATGCCCCAGGGCGGATTAAGCCCCTCTGAACACCTACTACAGACCATAGGTCAACAAAATCTGAAAGCAGCATCTTGTGAGAGGTTTCTCCTGTCCCTGCTGGCACATGGTTTCTCCAAACAGGCTGGGCTTCAAACTCAGCCCAGGCAAAGTCCCTTCTGTTTCCTGGCTGCTGCAAAGCTGCCACCAAAAAGCCTTCTTCACCCTCCAAGCAGGGCTGCGCCACCCGCAGCGTCCCACAGAAGCATCTATGGTGATCATGGACACAAGACCCAGGGGACATCAAGACACAGCTTGGGGAAAATGGAAGAAAAGTTCTTTCCTGCCACCCCATTCCCAGGCCCGGCACAACCCTATATCATCCCGGAGGGTACAAAGCCCCAGGTTCCATGCACAGTCCCGCAAAGGCACAGTGTGTCCTGGCATTAGCATGGAGGCAACGGCTGCCGCCACAGCCGGAGAGGAGGTACGGGCCCCGCACGGTCAGGCGTGTTGTCCTGCCCTTCCCGCACCGGCATGCCTCTGCACGGCTCCGCAGCTCAAAGGCAGATGCCAATCCTTGTGCCAGAGCAAGTGTCACGGGATGCGTCGCTTGTCCTCTCAGAAAACTGAGAGGCTTATGGAGTCAGTAAAGTTGTGACAACTGGACTGAGACCTTGATGGCTCTGACACCTTGGGCACATCGTTCTGGGTGCCCTTTAGTCCAAAGCAGAAAAGTAAAACGGCTGCGAGACGGCTGTGAGGGCACTGCAGGGGAGGTGGTGCCTTCAAAGGCAGACCTACGTGAGCAGCAACATACAGCATAAAGCACACTGCACGATACGGAGGCTACTTGGGCAGTTTTAGGCTCTTGCTACTCTGAATTTAAGGCTTATGAGCAAGACAGCAACAATATCAGCTTAACAAGACTGAATTCCAGTTGCTGTCTTTCGGTGCTCGAGCAAAGCTCACAAAGCCCTTTGTAAGGGCAAAGGATTATTCTTCACTTACAAATGGGGAAACTGAGGCACGGTGCTACAAAATTGCCTTTCCACAGTACAGATCCTGACTCCCAGGCTATTTACCTATCTGCTCCTGTTATTGTCATACTGAGAACTCCCCTCACCAGGGCATGGCAAAGTCCCCTTCCCTCATCCTTTGCGCGCTCTCTCCACAACTTGATCTTTCACACCTGGAGTGCAGAGCTTAGCGTACAGCACCAAATCATCAAAGAAACCCAAACAGGCATTTCACTGATGTAAAAGACCTTTTACAAAGAGAGAGAACAGAAATAGAAGCATGAGCTTCATCAGAGAAGTGACTATTCCACCAAAGCAAAGCAGCAGCTGAGTAAAGAATAAAAGGAAGAACAGATTAAAGGAGGTACTTCAGTCTTGAAGAAAGGAGGGCTCTGCATAGCAAATGATTTGCAGGGGGTTGAAAAAAGACGAAGAAAGAATTATCTAGCAATATCTTGCTAAAGTAGCTGGAGAAGTAATATTAACATAGGAATAGGAACGTGTGGATAGAAAAAGCCATTGAGAGTTGGTGGAGAACAAAATCAGAGAGCATCTAAGTGGCCAATTTGGTTTTTCAGTGAAAGGTGAACAGCACAATGCATTATCTGTCACAAAGCAAGGAAATCACAGCAGTGTTGATTGGAGCAGTGCTTCAGGAAATTATTCAACAAGCAAGAAACAACCTCTGACCACAGCATTCCAGGAGAGGAGTAAATTTGAAGAATTGCACACAGAGCTTAGACCAACATGGGCTGCAAATGTTTGAACAGTAATCCATTGCTTAACAAATGGGAAAGCAGCAGGCAGCAATTGCTGCTCAGCAGAACTGTTCAGAGCAGGAAACCATCTCTGCCCAATAGTTGCACACAAAATCAGGCTTTCAAAGCACTGGTACTGAGACCCACACTGAGAAGAGTAAAACCACTGAAGCGTGAAATCCTGTTGGAATTACTCAACACTCGCGCTGGAGACTAGCCCCAGCAACTGGGTGTGCATCCTCAGATACATATTTTACCAGACTTTAAGCAGTAAACATTCAATGGGCCCAGCAAGCAGCATTGTGTAAGCAGCCTGTTTTGTTGGATTCTGTTGTGTTGCTGTTCAAACTTACAGTCTTCAGTGATTTACTGAAGAGGACGGGCATACCAGAAATCATTTAATTTCATCATCGCTAGCAAAAGAATACAATAGTTTACACTACCCATTACTGTGAAAGATGCTCTTTGAGTCTGGATTTCCCCTCCAGGTAATCATAAAAGGATGCCTGACTTGTATCTGAGCAGAAAACATACTGAAGTCAGCGGAGTGGCCCGTTTGCACTAGCAGAAGCAGTCTGAAGAGGAAGAATGGTTTATTCTGACATCTTTGTTGATAACTGTCTTAGGTATGTCCCATCTTTGCTGCTCACAATACCACTGAAGACTAGACGCTGTTGCAGTATGTGGAAGCTTTGATGTTTCTGAAAATTAGCTCTGCTTTATAATATATTTGCTCTAGGTAACATCCCAACTGGTAAGTATTAATTAACTGGCACATCTAGAAATGCAGGGAAACAGTAAGCTCTTGAAGACGGAAAGGAAAGTGAAGGAAGGGTTAACCAGTCTTTATTTTTGCCAGCAAGTATACATACTCTGTTCGCCATCCGCCCCCATAAAGTATGAGATGTAGCAGATGTTTTGAGAACAGCTAGCCTGATCTATCAGCCTCTATATAAATGAAGGTTGAGTTAGTGAAGAAGGCGGCAGAATAATGTTTACAAGAGAAGAGCAAGAAGATTTCCGACACCTGGGCAACTTAATGATGGCAGATGGCAAAAGCTGAAGGCAAAGAGAAGAGCAATGCGCACCAGCAGCTGTTGAGCAAACGGGGAGTAGAAAGGCCTCTGCTGAAACTGCGCAGGAAGAATTTAATACCGGCAGTTTTGTAAGAATGATAGTGTGAGTATGCAAAGAGAAGCCTGTGTTTTAACTCCTCAGACAACTATCGTCAAAAGTACCCAATGGATTGTCAACCAAAGAGATTTTCACAGCAAGAAGCCATCTATTTGCATCAAATACTGTCAGCCCGCAAAGCAGCAACTTCTGGGTCATTTAACAACACTCCACATGGAGTTATTTTCTCCTAGGCAAGTGGCTCAAAAAGAGATGTGCAAGAAAAAGACAGAGTTGGCTTATAAAGAGGGACAATCAAGCAGCATGTGGAAGTGATTACCTAGTCGGTATAATATAACTCAGTTAAATGAACAGATTTCCAGGACACTTGGGTGTCCTACGATTCTCAGCACGAGAGAGACTGCGAGACTACAGCCAAACACAGGGTTGCATTTCACCACCAGTAAACAAGTGATTTCTGACTTTATGCTAAAGACAGTTTATGACTACGTTTATGACCAGTCACCCAGGACAGCCTGGCTGAGTGCTTTCCTGTGGCAGCATGTCACCTATTGCAATCTGAAGTTGTAGAAGACACAGGTGCTGCCTTTTTACCACAGGAAAAGAAGGGACGCCAGCCAGAGCTGTAAATGTAGGGACTGACATCAACGTAGGACTAGCTTTCTTGGCAATTCCTTCATTTAATCGTTAGAGGTGGGATTAGTGCATGTAGCCAAGATAACCATTAGGAATTTATCTTCCCCCACCCTGGACTCACCCTTTTTAGGGAATAGCTGCCCTCTGCAAAACTCCATTCTGAGTTCAGGCCCCACAGAGCCCAAGAGCATCTACATGTGTATGACAGAATTTGGCCTCTTTTGAAGGATGCTTCTTCTTGTTAAGACTAATTTTCATTTACACTGTAACTATACACACTTAGTACAACCCATCACCTGTCGTGCACATCACTTCTGTAACTCTGCCAGGCTAATGCTGCACTGACCACTGACACTGTACGGAGAGACACAACATGGAAGAGACATCAGCGGATCATTCCTGCAATTCCTTTAATATGCGATTCACACCAAGCATCCTCGGATTAGTGAGACTCCCTGCTGCTGTTTCAAAAAGACTCAGCAAGTGGGTAGAAAGAATGCTGTCTGATAGGTATGCAACTTCAAAACAAATTCATACTGTTCCTAGAGAATTTGCCACCACAGGGGAAGAAAAGGTTATTCTATGCGTAACCTGCAGCTTTAATTATATTGTGTACTTCCCTGTCCCATTAGAAATGTGTATTTGTAACAGATATTTACGCTTTCTAGTTATGTATCTATCAAATTCTTGTTATAATTAGGATGACTCATAATGAAATTATGCATTAGTTGCTCCATTCATTATATTGTTTGACTTACAGTCAGTATGCAAACTACAAATCTCCTGAATTCTTCCTGTCCTTCATCCTCCTTGGCCATTTCCTAAGCAAATACTGGTCAGAAACAGACAGAGGCATTTTAAATTGTCATAACTCCTTTGCAAGCCATGGGCTTTCTCAAAGTGGGTCTGCTGCCGCAGAGCTGAGCAGCAATCTCAGCTCCTACAGAAGTCAATAGGATCTTGCTGATAGAGGGCAAAGTGAAAACACACGTGAGCCCTCTGTTTCCCAGGGCAATCCTACTTTGCACATTCATACAGTCCTGGAAGACAGAAAATTGCCATACCCAATCAGATCAGTGTGCTATCACTCTCTGTACCTTCTTTCCAGCAAGGAGCAGATCGGTGTGTCAGAAAAATGCAGCAGCAGTAGAGCCCTGCTAAGGATAGGGAGTACACACAAGTCCCATCACTGATGGCAGCTGCTGTTGCTGCTCAGTGATTAGAAAAAGCCTGAGGAAAGGGGAAACATCAAAGAATATCTCCCTAAGACTGAATCATTTCGAACTAATCAGCCCCTAGAAGATCTTTCTGATCATTCCCTGTTAGCCTACACCTTCCACCTTGAACGGTTTACCCCCCTTTCAATTACCACTCAGAGTAAGTACATCTCCTTACCTGTCCGGTTACACAGCTCTCACAGATACTTATCACCTGTTGACCACCAGGACTGAGTGACTTTAAACTACTGCAAAGGATTGAAGCCTTTGGGATCACTGTGGCAGGGAGGTCCACGGCTAGTTTGTTTGCTGCATAAGGGAGGGGGGAGCTGGCATAGTCATCCATTTTTTATGAGCCACCTTATATTCAGCGTACATAACTGGGGATCTGTGGACACGGGTGGCAATGATCACTTGTTTTAACCTGTCATTGAACGCTGTTGTGTCCAGTATTGAAATCTTTCAAAAGATCATCAACAAAGTCAGCACCCCTAGACCTGTGTATCTCCAGCAGGAATCTGTCTAATGTTTCTTGAACTGCTGTGTCATCCCGCTTACAAATCAATTGCACGGTGAGCCCTTTAGTAAGACAGAAGTATATTGTTCAGGACAAGAACTTTTCTTTTTTTTCCCTTTTTTTTTTGTTCTGCCTTAAGGTGAATGTCGTGCTTATGAAAGGTGCTAGATAGATGGCAGTGAAAAAATTCTTTAAATTATTCACAAAGCAGGTATTGTTCTGGCAGCTGTGCTAGCAGTCGGCGTGTAATTGTCCACCCTGAGATTCATGCCTACAAAATTCAAAGCCCCCTTGGCTCCCACCTATTTTGGGAGAGCTTAAGGTGTTAGTAATCCCACACTGTAAACTGAGGAATAAAACTAGAGCCCTGAGACCTCCCCTCCAACACACTGAACGTGTAACGTGCAGGGGATGAAAAGGGAGAGGGTGTCTGAGCGTGACGGCAGTACAGGCATGGGGAAGCACAGTGCGTAAAGGCAGCCCCGTTAGGAGCAATGTTGTTTTGGGGGGAAAATGTCATGCCTGTGGTAGCCCCAGATGCCCCTATCAGCATCTTTGGCTTGCTTGCACCAGCAACAGCCTTGCTTTCACTCAATAGTTTCCATGAAGACCAATTCAGATGGAGAAGACCTGTTGCCCACGCTGAGCGCACACACTGACATGCTGTTTGGTAAAGCCCTTGGCAATGTGGGCATCTGGTGTGTTGGTGGCAGCAAGTGACGTGGAAAAAAAGAGGTTTAAGTTGGCCACTTTCCCCCTAGGAACAAGGCAGAATTTACCAGCTGGCTGAGCCCAGACTGGCAGCCTCCTCTCCTGCAAGGGCAACTTTCAGCTAGTCTGTTAAGAGCCACCAGTGCAAAGAACCAATACCGATCCAAACCAGAGCTTCTCAAAGGAGAAAGCTCACACCTTAACCAGCCCTTGGTACCCTCAGGTCCCAATCATTTACAAACCTAATGCGTATTTGCCATTAGTGCTCTTTTAACCCCTTCATTCCCATGGTGTGAGACAACCACAGCTCAGTTTTCACCATGATCTGCTTTCCTCCTTAATCTCTCTAAACACCATTCATTTCCAAGACATCTCCATGCTTGGTATTTTCATTTTAAGTCAAGGGTTGTGAACTGGGTGGTACCAAAAAATCAGGCAGGTGCTGAACAAGCAGCAAAAGTGCTAACTTTCTGGCTTGCTTTCCCCCAGCCTGCCCTGGCACCAGGTTGCCTCTCCAGTCCTTCAGCCCGTGTGCCTTTGCTGCTGGCAGAGACGCATCTGTGCCGCTGGCTTTTGCTTTTGTCCACTAGGGACCACACTGTGATCGGCAACACTGAGCTGACAGCGGACGTTAACAAGCTTTGATCCACCTTGACCTGGGCTTGTTATTAACTGACAACCAAGAAGAAAAAGGCTCCAAGATTTCAGCAGAGCACTAATATCTCTGACTCGAGATCTGGAGATGTGCATGGTTTTACTGAAAACAGCAGTCTCCAATAGCATCCTCTCACCACCCCTCCCCTCCCCACATCACAGGCACTGTGAATGCTGTAATTCACTTGCATTTCTTTGGCTCATCATTATCCCAGGTGCTGTTAACTCACAAATTTAGATTGCTAACCCCTGCTATCTGCAAACTGTATTTTGCCTTTCGGGAAGTGTAGCGTACATCTGTGGCTCTGTAAATACAAACCACCGTACAGTCCATCCATCCCCCTCATTTGCTTTGCACCACATCTGCCTTCTAGAGTTTTATGAACTTTCAGCTTCCAATCGCTACTTCCACTAACTCCTGCGACAGCCTCAGCTTGCAGCGGGGGCGGATGCTGTCGCGTTGATCTTGCTGTTCGCATCAGTCGTGAGAGCTACGGCACCTTCCATTCCCATTCCGGGAGTGATTTTCTCCTTAGTTTCAAAACAATGTGTGAAACCCTGCTCTGCAGAAACAGTAGCCTCAGTAAGTTTAAGGGTGACTGAAGCTATTTCCTCTCCCGGGGAGGTTTAAAGGCTGTGGAGGGATGAATGGGGTTAGACCTATCGCTGCATTCCTAGCAGCCATCCTATTACAGCACTGAATAAAAGCAGGAATGGCATGTCTAGCCTAGGTTAATAAACCCTACCGTGTGCATGCCTTAAAAGCACTACGAAACAGCCTTAAGTCAGCTTGAGAGAACTAATTTCAAGCATGGCTGTCTAGTGTGCCTGTCATTCCTATTGTCCTTCCAAACTATTTCAGACATTTTGAGCAGGGAGTACTAAGCTATGAGTTAGCAGGGGTTGTGACATTAATGGTCCAAAAAGGTTTAAGCACCAGGAGGGAACGATGACAGCGCTTAACAACTGGTGGCAGTTTGGAGGATTCCGCTGGATCTCTGTTTATTAATAATTAGGCTTCGCCTCGGAGGAAGATGTGACAGCTATCAGAGGTAGGATTTGCATGGGAAACAAAGGGAGCTGTTGCTGTTCGGTGCCCGTTGTTTGTGCTTTGCTCCCTGGCTTTCTGCGCGCAGCCCGGTGCAGTCGGCGAGGCGGCAGTGGGGAGGGGGTGCCGGGACGGGGGGGAGAGCCAAGGGTGGAAATACTGCCCACAGTCCTGCATTTTATGGCAGAAATGCCTCGAGGAAAAACTGGCTCAAATCTCACTGCCTGCTGAGTGTGCATTCCACGTTGCTCTTCCTACAGAGTAAAATACATAGAGGTCATGCAGAAAACACTTTACTCCTTTCCTACCGAGCTAGCTGGGCTGTTTGTGAGATAGGAGAAGGGAGAGGGGTAGCTGCCCTAAAATAAAAGGAGGAGAGGAAAGCTATGATGCCTGTAAGATGTGGGAGATGTGCTATTAATGTGTAAAATGTGTCTGGAGTGCCACCGATGTAATTTGAAAAGGGGAAAACAGAGCCAGGGAGAGGGGCGGGAGGGATTTTCCAGGTGAGGAACTCCTTAGGTTATAACCTATTGCAAAAAAACAGGCATGATGTGTCCATCCATTTTGCATAATCAAAGCTTCCTCTGCACTGTTGGCATTGTTTTGCTGGATGAGGACTGTAGTCTCAGACAGAAATAGGTACGATTTCCTCCTGTGCCACCGCCAGCCCCCTCCACCCACCCTCCCTCCCTCTGAGAAACAACAGTGTGGGAAAGGATGTAAACGACGTTTAGTTGGATTCTGAAAGGGTTGGGAGCAAGGGCTGAGAGGGAAATGAATGCTTAGCAGTATAACAGGAAAGCTTCCCCTTGAAAAAGCTTGTTTCTTCCCAGGCAGAAGTCCAAGAAGAGATATGCAAAGTTAGAAGCCACATGTACTTTTTTTTTATGATGCGCCTGTTTAGCATTACTAGACAAGAAAATGTCTGAACATCAAAGAGTCAGGTCTGCATGGCAAAACAGGGCAGTGAGGTTTGCATGGGGTCCTGGTCAGTGCTGGGCTGCAAGTTTGCCTTTCTGTCATTGCATATGACCCTCACCAAGATAAGTAACAGGAACTTAATGAGTGAAAATCGTATGTCCGTGTACATGCAGAATCCTTATCATTTGGTGTGTTTGATCTGAGTGTGATGTTTCCTGTGTTGATAAATTGTTTTGATTTGTGCATTAAAGTTTAATTTCCAAACAACAGAGGGACTTCAGACTGAGTGGTATTTAGTAACAATAAAATGTTCTGCTTGCGGAAATGCTTCTCACAGGAGCTAGTAAAAATGCACTTTAAGAAGCTGAAAGTCATATCTTGCAGTAAGAGGTACGGTATCACTTGCTGTTCTAAATTTTAAAATTAAAGTTATGATGCCATTTTAAACCTACTTTAATGTGGGTGTCGTTAAGCGTACTTTACAATACTGTTGTCAAAAGCTCACAACTTGGAGAATTGTTAGACTGATTGTTTTCATTAAATCTTCATTAGAAAAAGAATCCCTATATAGCAGGGACTTAGCAAGTAATTTGAATTTACTCATCCTAACTAATGTTCCCTTTAAGGACAATTTCAGTGTATTATACTGTGTTGTAAATAGGTCACGATATAATTCATTTAATAACAAAACACCAATGACAATTTAACAACAAAAGTGCTAAATGCATTCAGTGAAAGTAAATACAGGTTGTGCCAGAGAAGCAATATTGGATCAGGAATGGTTACAATTCCTTTTAAGAAACATAAATATTTTCTGTTTGATCCAAGCAACAACTTTTCAGTCAACTGCATTGTTTTGCCTTGCAAACTGGGAAAAAAAATTATTTTGACTTGTGTGATACACACTTCTCAGTACATAATGATAACAGTGAAAACTTTCTTCCAAAGCATTTGTTTCTAGTGGTTTGCAGTATGGATCAAAAAGATACTATGCAGAGATATTAAACCTATGTCAGAAATGAGCAATGCATGTGGAAATCAAGTATCTGTTTTTTCTTCTCCATCTCACTTTTGCCCAGAGGCTTGGGCAATTTTACTTTGGTTTATTTCAGTGCCTTTCTGAAGCAAGAGGCTGAAGGTGTAAAAGCCCAAGGAGGTGGGAGGCTGAGTTCAACCTGCACCTGCACCCAGGCTGAACTTCTCCAGGGACTTGGGCAAGTCCCCCAGCCTCTTTGCAGGATGGGCAGAGTAATTGCCCTGCCTTATGAATAAGGGGGAGGATGGTGTACTAATGATGCAATGGAAATAGAGACGGTGGTGCTCAGGGAATGAGGCTGAACGTAGAGCTCCAGATAAGGCAAAATGCAAAGCAAGATTTTGTATCAGGAGCACATTAATATTTCAGGCATTTTCAACTGTAAAATAAGACATAATGCAAATCCCAGGATCCAAAACTAAATCTGCTTTCAAAACTATTCAAGATAAATTTGCCACTTACAAAAACTTCTGCCAGCAGCAAATATCCATTCATCTGAGAGCCTGTCAGAAGTGACTCCAAATCTCTCAGTGCTCTTTGCTCCATCAGTGTACAGCAGATAATGAAGCAAACTGCATCAGATTGATTCACTGTGCAGAGAAACAATTCCCCTGTTTTCTTGGGACACTCAATGAGTACTTTTTTGCCATGAATCTCACCTGCCCTTCTGCTTACAAATTGTCTGCAGAACTCACGCAATTTTCTAATTTATTTATTTGATATTATTTGGGAATATTTTCAGTGAACAACTCTTGGCTTACAGATCTTTTCGGAATAGCAAATGTTTGTGAATTCATACTGGGTTGCTTAGTTCAGTCACATGGTGTTCCTTGATTAGATGATTTGTGTAGCTAACTCACAGAAAGTGAATTGCAAATTTCATAACCAAGTATACTGTTTCGTATTGGATTTCCATCACTATCTGAGCAGTCAGGTTTAAAATTCATGTCTTGCAAGTAGTCATACGAGCAACACATAAGCACTGAAGTGCTCCCACCAGGCAGATGTGAGAGCCGGGTTAAACAGCTTTCAGTTTCATATGAATATTCATGAAAAGTATTTGAATCCTTACAGCTCTTGTAAAATGAATAGTCAGCATCATCCATCGTGCACTGCATGGGCCGTTCTCCCACAGTGCTTTCCATGCTACCATATTCTCCCTAACTCTCCTGTAGAAGTCCACAATGCCTGTGGAAATTGTTTGTGTGGCCAAAATGGAAGGAAAAAACACCATCACGGAAATTTCTGAATTTTCCACGTTGCAGCCTCTCCTGTTGTGCCTGTCTTTGCACATTGCATGACATGAAGACAGCCAACAGGGAGGACAGCAAGAGAGCATCAACAGTGATGCAGTGAGTGCAGGAGAGGAAACACTGAAAGAAGGGAAAAATGAGGGTGACTGACACAGCATGAGCATATAAATACACCAGCGCAATTTTAACAATGGGTCTAGTGAATTTGGGTCATTAACCACAGGTTTATGGTCTTACCAGACCCAGTCCGTAGCAAGCCCTGGAGCAGTCGCTCCCCACCCTTCCCCGTGCAGGTGCGGCGCGGGTGCTCGCCATGGGTGCGATCAAGCAAGGGGGTGACATGGTTTAGCTTTGATCATACAGCGGTCTGATGACATGCCATGGAGATATGCAAGAGTTGTAAAAACTACAGATCACAAGGAAACTAACTAATATCTGGTGCATGGTTTAAAAGTAATGAAAATCAGTTTGGCAAAGAATTTCTGTCAAATGTTTTCTCTCAGAGACAAAAAAAAAACCTCAGCTGTCAAAACACCAAGTCTTTTGACTCAGAAACAAATGAGGAGGAAAAGGTTGTAGAACAGGAATATATTTGCCTTTGGAATTATTTTTGCACTGTGTTTATGTCATATAGGAGGAAACCTCAGGTCTCCTACCAAGTGAGCTGTATTATCCAACTACTTCTTACTTTATGTAGAGTAAGTTAGGTGTGTGCTGAATCAAGAAGGTTGCTGCAACTACACAGAGCCAACCAGCAGTGTTATGCCCCCATTAAATAGCCTTTTTTACCTTTTCAATGATTTTTAAAGCCCAATGATCCTAGATATCCTTATTTATTCTAAAAATAGAGAAGTGCCTAGATTGCATGCAGCAAGCGCTGCGCGTGAGTCACACAGTGAGAGTGACTGCGGGCAACATACGTGCGTTCATATTCTGTCAGGGTACGTGTAATGTCAGATTAATACTGCTTGGGGAGAACAAGAGAACAAAAAGAATTAGAGGAACTAAAATCAAAGCAAATGCAAAGGATCTTTGCTAGGACAAAAATTGACTTAACGTAGTTTGGAATGAAATCCCAACTTAAAACTCCCCCTGAATAACAATAAAACTTGTATTAGATTTTCAAATACTTTTTCTTTCTTAATATAAAGCTATCTTATGACCATAATTAACCCCCATCTCTGCTTGTGTCAAGTGGGATGAGTTTGTATGGACCACTTTTAAAGAAGTAGTTAATTTTTAAAGGGAAAACACAGAAAAAGTCAATTCCCAGCTCCCTCTGCCCGCACTGCTGGTTGCCCCTCTGGTCCGTGCTTCAGTGTCTCTGATGCCTGGTTGAGAGCAGAGAGGTCCCACTGATAAGCCCTGCAGGGACACACAGCAACATCTTGGAGATGTAGCATCTTCTTCTAAGATCCTTGAAAGGATGGAGACACAAGTCACAAGTGCACCTGAGTGTCCCCACCATTTGTTTATCATCTACTTCTATAAACCCACAGGAGGAGTGACCTGGCAGCTCTGAGGTCCTCAGCAGTCTTTCAAAACTACTCCAAGTAAATGCACAAGCCTTTTAGGTAACCCTCTGCATCACATAACTAGACAAAGTGTCATCAAAGCCTGCACCAGCCTACCTTGACTGCTGAACCCTTGGCCCTGATCTGCACCATAAATCTCCATCACAGGGAACTGGTAGATCCAAAAGCAGTGGGGAACACGTCCTTCAGGGGAAAGGAGAAAAGTCTCAAAGTAGCTGTAGGTGGTAAGTGTCTCCAAAGCACTGAAAGAGGGTTATAGCTAGACTCCCAGACTGCAAGCATGATGGGCATAAGCAGTCAGGACCCGTGCCCCAGCCATTCCCACGTACCCAGCGATTCTGTCTGAATTCAGTGTTCCTCCTGCTCTGCATGCCACTGCATTGTCCTAAATCAACCACTGCCAGAAGGGTTTTGAAGACAAGAGCAGACAAAAGAGCATTTGTCCCACTTCCCCACTTCCCTTTCAGATCAGAGAGGGGCTGAAGTTTCTGCTTAAGCCCAAAGCTGTTCATCCGCCCAAGGTCGCCATCCCATCAGGAGCCCTCTGGACAGCACTGTCCTTGCATGCCTGCTGAGGCGTGGTACCAAAGAAGAGACAAGATAAGAGTGCCTGCCTTAAAGAAGCGTTGCAGGAAGCGTTCAATGTACTTGGCTGTATTCTACTTGCAGGCAAGCTATTTCCCACCTCAGCAGAGTGGTACTCCTTACTGACAACCATTAGTTATTTGCAAATTTAGATAGGCCTGATAAACGTCAGGCTCCTGAGTGAATAAATAATGTTTCAGAGAAATATCTTGAAATAAGTCAAACTAAGAATGGTGAGAAGACCAGGAGTATGGTCCCTTTGGGACTCCCTACCACTTCTAATTAATATCTGGTACTTAAAATATCACAGTCCATGGTTAAATCAAAGTCAGAGGAAATAAAGGAATATTAAATCCTTCTGGAGACTTGTGTCCCTCTCCATCCACAGGAGCGAGTGTGCTCCTCAGTTTTTTAAGCTTGTATGTTGAATTCCAGAGCTGCTGTCGTGGTGCTAGGGAAAGAATTGATTCAGCTGTGAAAAATAGTCCTTGCAAAGCAGGTGTAAGGAGGACTGTTGTGATTTGGCAAAGTTTACTGGTCCAGGAAATAAGAGTTTTAGGAAGAAAGCCTAGTGGGAAACACTAATTCAAATAGGACATCATTCAATTCCTTCAACAAAGCATATATACTTCAAAGAATAGGGAGCAATAATCCAAGCAGGGAACAAAGGAAGTTCATTTCTAATGATAGCATTTTATTAACTGGATGATCTGCAAAGGAAAAGTCCCCTGACTTTTGAAAGCCCATGTTTATGATGCATCAGGGTACAGCATAAACTTCTGACAAATTCCCCCTCTTCATTTGCTTCCATATAACACTTTGACCTTGCTGCCACTCTGCTCTTTGAAAGCTTTGCTGTTCTCCTAATTATTAACTGCATAAGATGCGTATTCCCCCTTCTTCCAAAAAGCAGGACATACTGTCTGGTTGTGAAATATCCCAAGTAGTCCACAGCAAAATCTTTTTTGGTAGAGTTTAATTAAGATGATCCAGTAATTCGTGTGCAGCTGATTTGGAAGGGTTTTGTCACAGGTAAACAAGCTTTGGAAAAAAAATTGCTTTTATCTCTTCTTGCTTTCTGTTTTAGTCATATTTCAAGTGGATTAGTATAATCTTTCCTCAGCCAAACTCCACAGCCAGTCTATTCCATCATTGTTCTAATTTTTCAAAAAGAAAATGACTGAAAGCAATTAATTAAAAATCTCTTCAGAGATGCATGTGTGGATGCGCTTATTCACTAAGAACTCACAAAATAACTCTGCATTTTAAAAAAAAAAATATCTGGTGCATTAAGCGTGAACAGGATGTCTTTGTTAGGTGCACCCGCCTTTGAATGGTTCCCTGCATGAATATGCTTGTTGTGTAGAGATATCTGCAGTTAGTTCAGCTCAAAGAGGATCCCCTTTTTCACCGAGGTTTGAGTTTCTAGGCAGGTTTCTGGTTTCTTTTTTTCCCCGTGTGATGAAGTTGTTGATTGATTTCAAGTGAGGAGTCTTCCCCTACTGGGACCTGGACTGTCAAAAGCTATCACAGAACTTGCAAAGTTCTGTCATAACACTGGAAGCCCTAACTCTGCTCCAGAATCAACAGAGTTCAGGCAAAATACCCAGCAATTGACAACAGAAGTCTTCTTAGCAAAGATATTCTGCCAGACTGAGACATTACTTTCTGCACACACAGGCACCCACATGAGGGACAGGGCTAACGCAAACAGAACTCTATTGACATGAATTTATCATCAACAAGAAGACACAAGTGCCTTCACACTAGAAGCTGGGACTAGGCTATTCATAAACTCCTAAGGTCAATGAAAAAGGCAAATTCTGGTTTCGGAAAGTTTATCTGCTTTCTTATGAACCAATAAAAACTCTAAAATTCCTTGAATTCGGGGTGAGGGAGAAGTCAGGACTCTTGATCTCAAAGCTGTGCCCTTCCTTAATAAAACTCCAGCACATCTGTGCCGTGAATGCAAATCAGTGCTGGCATCCAGCACAAGGTGCAAAGGTTCTCCTGGAAGAGCAGGAAGATATTTCATCCACACCTGCTCTGTGGTGAGTGTTCACTCACCTACGGAGTCAATGCAGCAGCCCTGCTAGTCTACAAGTACACTTCCCAGGCAATTTAAATACACCAAGGGAGGTTCCTAGAAGATTTCACATACTCCACCTCTTCTTTGACCACGAACTCTTCGACAAAGGAATTTCTCCGGCCCTTTTGGTTTCCAAGTTCATTTATACCCTTCTTCAGCCTCCATCATAACATGTTGTTTGCGTAGACTTTCCACTCCCTATTCTCTGGTCTCTGTTTAAAAAGCCTCATATATCACAGCCTGCTGGTCACTAGCCAGGCATCCAGATGGTACTTACGTACCACATTGATAGGTGCCTCAGAAATAGGAGGAACACAGGGAAAAAATATCGCTGGAAGACTTCAGATGCTCTTTTTGATGAATGGTACTTATAGGTCTAATTAGCCAGTTCCCTCCTTTGGAGAAACTGGGGAAGCAAAAGCAGTTGCAGTCCTACAGAGCAAACACGCGAGGACATGTCTCTTGCTGCCAGGCTTCAGCTTTCCACTGAGAACAGTGTCAGGCAGATGGTCCGTCTATCCATCCCTCTGCTTTTAAGGACACCAGGTTTTTGTTTGGGTTTGAAAGTTCCTCTCAGTGCCCGTCACTGTGCTGCCTCAGCGCCACTACACTGCATCAACTACTTGTGCACAGACAACTGGTTTCTAGAATAAGGAAGAAACACTGCCCACCTTAATTGTGCGAGTATCCCTCCAGCAATAATCAAGCTAATTGCCTCAGTAAGGCCAGCAGGATCTGGCAATAAATCAACCACCAAAATGTTGTAAGCATGAGTTCCTTTACAACTCCAAGGCCCACTTGTTAAACATTATTTACATCTCAGAAATGTTTCTTTTCTCTCTCATATTTGCCAAGGAGAAAGGTAGAAAGGATGAGGTGTCAGGAGCACCTGTGTGAGTAGGGGGCTGAACCCCCCCGAATGCAATGGCAGGGAAGATGGGTCTCCTCCCCCTTGGCTGGAAGCCTGGAGAAGCCTGCCTGTGGGAGCTCCAAGCTGCACCGTGCCTGGGGATCCCGCCAGCCTCGCGTGTCCTCCTGGGGACAGCCCAAAACCACAGAGGAATCTGCCGAGGGAACCATTGCCCGAACCATCTGCAGCTGTAGCTGTGTGTTTGACTTACACCTTAAAGCATAAGTTAACATATCCTTTAAAATATTTAGCTTGCTCAATAAAATTGATATATGCTGTCTTTACCTGCAGAAATTCCTAGACTTTTTTTTTTTTTTTTAAATACTATGAAGTAATTGGTGTGTATTGTGTGGCACATACTTTAGCATGATACAGAAATACCAGCAGCTTCATTTTAGCAATTAGCTCTGGAGGGGGCAGGGAGTTTAAACCCTCAGAGCTAGCCAGACACCCCCCAAACCAAGGTACCTGCACAAGGCGCTGATAGGAAAGGCTTGAAATCCCACCACACGCCAAAGGCTGCGTGGCGCACAACCAGCTCTCACGGGTGAGACCTTCGATTAGTTTTTCAGGGAACCGCATCTTTTTAAATCACGGTTTTGGCCGTTTTGGTTGTTCCTGCAGCCGCAGGTCTGGGGAGCAGCCCCCGGCTGGCTGTGGCTGGCCGTGCCTGCCCCGCAAGCAGGGGCGAGCTGTGCCTGCTTGCCACGTCCCTCGGAGCAGCAGGGTCCTGCTGTGACCCACAGCGGGAGCAACAGCTGCCGCTCAGATGCACAAGCGTGAGCCTTCAGGGCCGCGAACTAAAAACCCAACGTCCTTATGGAGTTTAGGGACCATGAGGGCTGGGGAGGAGGTAAGGTGGTCAAGGGACCACGTTTTGCACCTACCAGCTGCCTTGGTCCTGCTGAGATGTTTAAGTCTCTTACCGGAGCTAAAGTTTTTTTCTAAGCAGTCCCAGTTCGTTGCCTCCCTCGTACAAAAATCTCTACACGTCTCTAATCATTTTCACTGTCAATCTCTTTACTCTTTTTATGCCCATTAAAGGCTTTATGAGATAGGATGACCAGAAATGAAAAAAGATCCTGAGGATAAAGCAGGCAATTGATTTATGTTAATGGCATTGTAATAATATTTTCAGTGTTTGATTTCTTTTTCATTCTGTACACAGCTAAAATACTGATTACTTTCCTATTCCTCTCTCATTTATTGAGCAGCCACTTACATTTGGCTCCACAAATTTCTTCTCAGGTCTGTCTCCAAAGCAGTTAAAATATAATTAATTTAAAATCCACCAACACACAAGAAGTTGAGACGATTCTTTCCAATCAGTCTTACTAGAATTCATCAATGAATTTCACCAGCTGTCATGCTTCTCATACATTTGTCTTTGTAAAGCTCCTCTGACTTCACTAGCTTTGACACATTTAACAACCGTTAATACTAAAATAACCCCAGCCCTGTAATTTCTATTGAACCACACCATAAGCCTTAGAAGCCCCCTAGATGTGCACGAATAAATATTATGTGACAGCATCCTTAATGACTTTTGCATTTCTTTACACCAATAACTTCCATCTCTTACGAGCATGTCAAATATAAAAAAAAAAGCTGAGTGTGCCAAGATGTGTTAGGAGTTTATAAAGGCAATTAGAGAATAAATGTTATTGTTTAATTTTGCCTTCATAATATATTTTGCCTTGAAAACTACATTAGGTGTCAAATCACCTTACCCTAAAGGGATTAGAATATGAAAAGTATCCCCAATGACGGAAGGGAAAAAGCCCTGACTATTTTTATGATGAAGTTCAATAACCCAACAGAAGGGATTATACAGCACGGTGCCAACGATAGCCACGAGACTGAGCATAAAGACCTTTTTTTAGTCCTGCTTGTCAACTAAAGATGAACAAACTGTTTTGGACAAAAACCAGCCTGATTCTTGTCTCAAAGTTGATACAAAAATCATATACAAGTATTTCGTCAGAGGTATGACAAAGCCAGTTGCCTTTCTTCTGTTCATTACAAGGTGGCTGCGCACTGCCTTATTTTGGCTGGCGGAAGACAGAAACACAATACCACAAATTTGGGATCTGCTCAAAGCTGGAAACACCAACAATAGCAACACTTCATCTTCAAAGAGCTGCCAAAATTAAGGGCTAGATTTTCAAAGCAGCTTGGCATCAAGAGTGCCTTCAGACTTCCCTGGAAAATGGAGAACTGAGAACCGGGGCATTGGTCTTTCATTTTCATCCTGCCCCTATAAAACAACTAGCAGTCCTCCCACCTTTCCTAGAGCTTAGAAAACAGGCGTGATGTGGGCAAGGGATTCTACATTAAGGGATTTTGAGGTTGCAAATGGTCGCACAAACATGTTTTGTGACAGTGTCACCTATTACTGAAAGTCTCTATTTTTTGTGATGAAGCACATTGTCAGCTGCTTCAAAAGCAGTGGCACAGGAGCAAGTCCCCGGCACGAGATCTGAATACACATCTGCGTATTTGGTTTGTGAGACTGTACAGCTAGCATACAGCAACATTTGTGTACCTTCATTCATGATACATAACACAAAGTAGTTACTGAACTAATAAGCATAATCTTATCTCATCGGCGTATTTATTATTGATGTGTGTGACACGGTAGCCAATTAAAGCCTCGGGCTGTGCCAGGTGAAAGACAAACACGGTCATAAAGACCAATTAAATGCATTTAGATGTTGCACATGAATGCAACACTTGCAAAAAGCATTGGACAACCCTGTGGGGACTGCCCGAGCTGAGGGAGGAGAGGCAGCACCCGATTTCTCCCACTCCTGTGAATGCACCAGTGGGCTTTGGAGAGGTACACTGGAGATGTACTGGGGAGCATCCCGCATGGAGGGGAACCTGCTGGGAAAACGAGCTCATCACACCCTGTCATGACCCCCGGCCAGTCCCCAGGCTGGATTTGGGTAGGACTGATGTCCTCACTGCAGCCAGAGCCCTCCCACAGCCTCACCCAGGCACTTCTCGCCCCATTCCTTGCCCCCCGAGCAGGACTGCAAATCAACTGCAGTCTGGCAGGTCTGAGTATCTTTCACAGAAGAAATGAAACCCTAAGCCTATGCACATTTGCTGTGTGAGTTTTGCACCTAGATATATATTTTTGCAATGTCTCAGAGGGGCAAGGCAGCAATTAGCTGGCCACATTTGAGGTACCATTGGCATTATCCTGCTGGCCATTCTGTGTTCCTTAAACACAGAGATACCTACACTGTGCCGAACCGACGATGCACAGCAAGCGAAACCGTGCTAGCTCCAGGTGACATACTGTACGTCGTTATGAAAGCAGTAACCTCTGGCCAACCTTTGCTCCTGCAGGCTGTTGGCCATCCTGCAGAGTCAAGCGCGTTGACCCAGTGCCAGGTGCAGCCCGAGAGGGTGCTGAGCCACGAGCCGGCGCTGCGCCGCGCACAGGGAAGGTGGCACAGACCCCAGCAACTGCACACACGCATGTTCTCTCTGGCTGCTTCGCTTTCCTGGAGGCTCTTATTCGTATTTCTAGACTGTTGGGTGTGAGCAGCAGAGAGGGATGAAAGATTGGGACAGTAGAAGCTGCAAATGAATTGCCATGTTGCAGGTACTGAATGATTATTTTGCCACTATCTGAGGCTGGTTGGGCGATAACTAATATCCTGGGGCAGAGAGAAGCAGAGATGTAGTGGTCTGGCCAGGGAAGCAAAAGGTGGAGGGGTAATTAGAGACCATACTGCTTTCTAGCTCTTTCTCTCTGGCTATTTTTTTTTTTGCTGGGTGGAGGAGTGTATTTACAGCATCGCAGCAACCAGACCATCAGCTCTTCTTTCAAAGAGCTTGTTACCTGCCATTAAATTGCACTGAATAATATAAATCCAGAAGAATGACATTTTCATTCATGAGGTTTCATAGTAACTACAGAAGCAAATCTTCCCTTTCTGAAGCAGCATCTGCCTTTCAGATTCGCAGGCACACATTTCCCAGGATAGTTTTGTGGGGTTTTTCCCATTCCTTCTTATGTGTTATTTTATGTGTTATATTTCTGGTTTCCACATGTACATGAATAGGAAACATTGCTTATCCAAACGGAGTTTCTTTTCCTAATTCGTCTTTTTCATCTATAACTTATTTCCAGACATGAAAAAACAGTTAGAAATTATATCTGACAGCATCTCCCTAGCTCCCGAGATTTCAGATGTGTCTTGCTCTGTGGTATCTTTTTTGCTAGATCTGTGTGAACAGGACAGAACACGTGTTGCAAAAGAAGCGTTTTATCGTAAATTAACTCTGATTTCTTCATTCAGATTCTAGTGATATTGTCAGATTACTTCACCTTCTGCTGTCTCCTGATTGTCTTTACTATCCATCCTCACAACTGAAAATTCAAACAGGCTATTATGTGTGAACAGTGGTTTTTAACATAAGAAAATGAAACATAAAAACAAATGTTGAAACCAATAAACTTCAGAAAATGCAGAGCTACAGCTATCATCCTTACCATCAAGAGTGTCAATGGCACCACAGCTAAAAATGAAAATCCTCAAATTCAATCAATGTTCCATGATTGTACAGTGCCAGGTACATACTGTACCAGCCCATAGCAAGAACGGATAGCTACTCAGTAAAGGGTTAGTGGTTTAACTGAAAAGGTGTAGGAGGAGGGATGGTATTATTTGAAAGCAGATGAGCGAAGGCACAGAAAAATTTTGGCTTATTTTGGCTGGTGGAAGACAGAAACACAATACCACAAATTTGTCCAAATTGTCCAAAAACACATAAGAAGCCTAAACCAAAGTTAGCAGTCAGTCTCCCAAATCCCAACACAATGACTAAACCCCAATTCATGTCTCCTGCCTTCACGGAATCACACCCATTTTTGCCTTATCCCCCTGGGTCAGTGCACCTCGTATGAGAGCTGCCATCTCAGTAAGACAAGTTCTCTGCCTAGGCACAATTCTGCCTTCAAAACCAGACAGCAACGGTCTTCCGAGGAAGATACAAGAAATTCCTTAATTGGTAAATGCAGGATAATCTATGCCAATGAAGGTCTTATCCTGACAGAGATTAACTTTAAGCCTTGAAGCGTGAATTTTTCTAGCCGTTCCAAAATCTAATTTATTACTGCTAGATATTATTACTCAAAGCATTCACATTACCCATGGACATGTCCACTCCATCTCAGGAATCGCACTCCCACACCAAACCGTTTGGTTACCTATTTAATTAACACAGTTTTTTGCGATGGATGTTAGAGGGTGCTATGAGTCGGCTTGTCATTTGATGAGTACTACCAGGTTAACGAAGGAGGAGAACGGAGAGGAGCACAGCATATTTTTGACTAGTCCCAGGAGTCACAGGTGAGATTTTAGATCAAGGTAAATAACACTGAAATGCTGCCAGCCTTGTTTCTCTGGATTTCTGAACGGCTTCCCCTTCACTGTTGCCATGCCAAGTTTTGAATTTGCTTTGTGCCAAACTTCATACAAACAAATTTGCAGAAAATTGATTTTAAAGTCTGACTTACGCTAATACAAGCAAAAACCAAACGTGAAAGGAGCGCGTCTAAGCATTTAGGGCTATTGCTGCTCTTTCTGTGATCACTTAAATGAGGAAGAGAAACAATAAAGCCAGATTTACTTTTGTCTCATCACAGCTAAGCCCTAGATTTTGCATAAACAAATACGAAATACACCTAAAACTCTTAACCAGCTTTTTATTCAAGCACACAAAACAAAATCTAGCTTTGGGGTAGGAGAGAAGGAAAACTTCCTTGTGTCTTTATAGGAACACTTTAAACTCCCTTTTCAAGGTTCATTATCCCATTACAGCTCCTAGAAACTCATATAATGCTCAAGCTGAGATCAGCAGAATCAGGCAGCTGAAGGAAATCTGTGTGACAAGAAACCCACGTGGAAACCCCATTATTTTTATATACATATTTCTAGTTATTGTCAAACTAGTGGGAGTTAAAACATTTATTTTTCCCGTGAGTACCCAAAGATACTAAGATGCCCAAAGCATTTCAGTGCTGAGCGCAGGGAGAAGACATGTGCAGGGGGTTTCTGGCCACAAGCAGCAGGAGCAGCTCCTCAGCCTTGGATCAGGTCACCCCTGTTCCCACCCAGGCCATCACCTCCTGGGGGGAGGTGAGGCTGGCCAGAAAGATGCAGCTAATTAGAGGTAATTATCACAGCTAGAAATCCATCCTAAGCAGCTATTAGTGAGACACACAGGGGAAGGGAAGAGGAGGTGAGTCCAGAGTCTGTTTTTCACACTCTTGAGCTGCTACTCAACAAAAAAAATGTCAGTGGGAGACTCACCACCCCTTCCCCTCATGTGTCAAGGAAAAATACCCCAGGGTGCAAGTCATCTACCCCATTTGCACTCACCCCTTATCTGTCTCTAGCACTCCCTCTCCAGCTACCTCCAAATATCTCAGATCATGCTTTGCCCTCTGCTGCTTCCCACAGCCTCACTAGGAGGCTTCCTCCACCCCAAGCCCAGGCTGCCATGGCACACAAGAAAGGAGGAAGGAGATACCTGCTCTAGGTGAACCTGCTTTAGCAGCGGTTGGACTAGACAATCTCCTGAGGTCCCTTCCAACCCCAACCATTCTGTGATTTGGTGAGAAGGGTACAGCCAAGATGATGAACATGCTTTCTCTTTAGTACCTCATTAAAGACATACCTTGAAGGGACCAGATGTAAATTAAAAGTGGCCTTTGACTCTGCTTCTGATGAAAGGAGTTGTAAGGCAAGGACCAAGGCAGGACTGCGGTGCTTCAGGGCCACCCTGCTCAAGGGAAGGCGAGCGCTGCTCCCAGCGAGATTGACCTCAGAGTGTGGCACTTACCAAACCTCCTCTTCGCTACTCCCCAGCACCAAAGCTATGCATCATATACCCAAATGGCAGCTGCAGCCCATTTGGAGGCAGCCCGGTTTTTCAGATTCGCACTTGCATTCACAGACATTTAGCCTTTTTATAAACAGGTATCATCAAGTCTGGGTCAGCTGCGGATAAGCCAGGGCTGCTGCTTTTCCTGCAGCAAAGCTCCCATTGCAATGGATGCAACGCATGGCCTGAAAGCAGCCTGGGCAGAGGGGCTCCAAAGGCAGTGACTCAGTTATCACTACCCTACAAAATACACAGAACTCAAAAAAAGTTGCTTTTCTTGTTTGAAAGAACAAAGAAGGTACAATCCCCTTCCTTGTGTGCAGCAACCTGACCCTGCTCCTTCGGCCCCTGCTATACAGTCCTTTAACAACAACAAACCATCCAAGCCAATCCCCAGAAATGCCCCAGGCAGCCTTTTCCAGCTTCTTCTTCACTGTTGGGCACCCGGGCAGGATAATCCTGCTGCCAGCGACGGCTAGCTGAACTTTCCCCCGCCGCAGAGCCGGTGCCCGCAGTGCTGGGGCTGGCCCCTTTGTCATCGAGCCCAGGAGACGAGCAATCAGTGCACTGCGCTAATTGCTTCTGCAATAGCCAGCTATGTGATTTTGCCATAGTAATTGCTCTGCAGTCCAGCAGATGATAACTTTTGGGTAATGCAAGCCATACACCTACCGCTGGCCACTCACTGGTCATCGCCCTGACCCAGCCAGCCCATTCTCCTGCCAGCTCCTGCTTTGCCCCGCTCAGCTGTAACTCACCCTTGCATGCACTTCTCTGCACTGTCCTGTCATCCAGAGACATAGGTAAAGAGCAGATCATTCCAGTAAAACCATCCTTCTCCCCTCTGATCCCATTTTCCCTTGCTACATCCTTCCCCTAACCACAGTGAGAAGAAGCTGATCTTTTGCAGCATACGCCGTGCAAAAGTAGGTAGACATATAACATAGATAAGTTAAGGCTTTTCATTTTTCAGAAAAATTTCCCTAGACAGCTGTTAGCTATCCGAGTTTGCTCCAGCCAAAACCCTCTACTATCTGAGCGTCTAAAAAGTACAGCGCACTTAAAACCTGTTCAGCTCTCATTAACTCTCTAGATAGCAATAGCACAGGCACGCATTTGCAGCCCCCCAAACCTGTGCTCCAGACAGCTTTCCCCCAAAGTTGCAGAGGAGGTGTAAAACCACAGAGCACAACAAGCCCACCAGGGAAGCAAGTCTAAGGCGTGGGAATCTCCTAGGCAGTGCTGGGGCACCACACCAGCCGCACGCTGATGGAGCAACGGGTCTGGGCAGTTAAATCTTTCCTCCCTCCCTTGGGCAGGCCACCTGCCGTGCCCAGACAGCACCAGGAGGCTGACCAGCTAGCAGCACAAAGCTCGTCCCTAGTGCTGAGGCTGTCCGCAAAAAATAATTGCAAATACAGAACAGTCAGAAAATGGAGAGCTGACAGCGTGAAAATGCCAGTTCAGAATTCCACGGGGGGCAAAAAAAAAAAAAAAAAAAAAGTGTAAATCACTCATTTTTAAGGACATGACTAGTCTCACCAGGAAGTACATTTAAAGTAAAATTATCTGGACTAGGACAGAGAAAGGTGAGTTAATCCTTTTACTCGAAGCACATAGCTATTCCCCAGAATGTATTTTCTCTAGTTTCATGTGAGTCTTTGTATCGTGGGGGGGGTCTTAATTTTCAGCACAATTAAAAATTATTGAATTTTCATTTTCACAGTTGCTTTGATCTTATCTTGCTGGGGGAAATGCAGTTGTCCCACTTCCCCACAGTATTAATTTTTCCATTGGCTTTACAGAAGCTATCAATTTACTGGCTGGCTTTTGTCATGATTTGAAAACATCATCTCAGTAACGTTATCATCTTCCAGCTATATTTCACAGATATTGTGAAATTGGTTTATACTGATATCTTACTTAGCATCTAGTTGACAGGACAATTTCAGGGAAATGTTGCCAGAGATGTAAGGCCATTATAAGATAAATAATGAGCTTTAAAGAAAACAACCTGTTAAGCTTCAGAAGGGATCATAGCAATGTTCCTATGCACAAAATAGCCACCTGCCATAGAAAGGCCAAGGTGGAAAGAGAAAGTGTCCCTTAATGCATGAAATAAATCCTAGAGAGCAGCTGAAAAACAGCTTAATTCTGAGCTGGATTTTTTCATAGCTTCTTGAATTATCTAATTTGCCAGAAGTGAGTGACTGCTTCTGAGAGTGTACGATAGCTAATAATGCATCCCGGAGTCATTAAGGTTTATCATGTAAATCTCTATTTGAGTGCTTTTAAAATGCATATTACTTTCTTGATAAACTATGATGGCTCCTTAGGAGCCGTTAATACAAATTACAGTGCATACCATACGTAGTAGAAAACCTTATGAAAAGTACTTATTCCACATGCAAGGTAACCAGCTTTTAAACTACATTAAATACTGCAACTGTAGTGTTTTCCCTCTAGTCACAGGGATCAGATTGCTTTTAGAAAAATATTTTTTCCTAGATTTCATTTCCTCTGATAAAAGCCCAGTTTTGAGTTGCGCAACCAGAAGGTGAGAAGTTGGAGACTGACAAATTGCAGGGAGGGGAGGACAAGTTCCTTTCATTTGTGCCAGTTAAAAATCCCCAGATACTTTTCATAAATAATTTCCATAATCTAAAAAATGTGTTGCTTTTGATCAGAAATTTCCTATGTACATGTGGAGCAGAGTTTCTTGCTTATTGTTTTTACCTCCAGGTCCTTACATTCGGTGCCTTTTTTCAACATACTGCAGCTACCTTTGCCCAGCAAGGCAAGCTCACTTGGGGCAAATTTCTTTTCTATAAGCACAGTGAGCTTAGATGTTTATTTACCATGCCATAGCACTTCTGCAAACATAATCATCAGCTGAAAAACCCTACCTCGTCACATATTAAATGAATGAGAGAAAGAAAAGTTGCATTGGCTTCTCTAGAGTCAGGTCAAATCACAGCACCTCGCTGTGGCTCCCTCCGAGCTCCTTCAAGGCACAAAGTGGTCTTTAGCCAGGTGCACTCTGCAAGGCAGAAAGCAGAGGAACTGGAAATGAAAAGGTTGCTGGGGGAATGGTGTAAACATTAGCTCAGCTGTAATTACGAACTGTTTGTCTAAAGGAGATCTTTGGCTTGAAATAATGGCTGAGAAAAATCTGAGTAAAAGCCCCAGGTTCTACCCCATGCTGCAAAAAGCGACCTTGTAATCACTGTGAGCAGCACGTGATCTTCACAGATCACTTATCACAGGTCAAGGAAGGATGGCTTCATATGCCTACTACAACAAATAGAAAAACTGAAAAAAACCTGCCTTCATACAAGGAAGAGACTTGCAGATTCATCCTGTTTTGCTTTTCTAATTGAAGGATCCCCAAACCTCTCCATGCAGTGCCCTTGTATCTCAGTTCCCACACTCCAGCGCTCCCATGCCAAGCAGAGAAGGCAAGCAACCGTCCTGGCCGGAGATGGGGTAATGGCAATTTCCATGCCTTCTCAGGTGCTTGCAAAATATGCCTGGGATCAAAACAGCCATGAGGAGCGGACGGGAGGTGAACCTGGAGAGCAGCTGTATGCACTGAGAGAGCAGGAAAACTGTAAGCTGCTGCAGCGCTCATAGATCCTACATAGTCAGCTAAACTAACTTAACAGGGTCTATAAAAGCAGGGAGAAAATTCTCTCTCTCCAGCAAATGCTTCTTTCTGATCATTGGTTACAGTTTTTGCTAACTTTTGTAGTGTCACAACTTAGTACCAATTATGCATTTGAAGAAAACCTGCTGGCAAAAGCTGCTAGCTTTCCATACCATATTTTTGCTCACTAGAAGATTGCAACACGCAGCAACCCACTATGGCAAAGAGGGTTTGTTTATGTCTTAAACCTGCAGGTGTCCAGCTACAAAGTTCTTCATTCATCAGTGACATATCTTTCTGGTGTTGGGCACATCCTATATACATGTCTATATCTTCTTGACAGACTAAGACAGGTAGGATTTGGAAAGAAATGCTGTTTTTCAAAACAACCTCAAGCAAATTCCCTGCATCAAAGACAGTTTCCGCCGTTTGAATTTTTGAGCCCCATCTCCATCATTATCACATTCTTCCTGAAAGCTTGTGGTTTCAGACTTTGGCAAGACCTGTTGAAAGCAATGTAATTGAAACTTGTTAAAGCCTTTTTCAATGGCTCCTTTGTCTCACATGATGCATGATGAAATCTCTGAAGGAGTGCTTTCCTTCCCTGCAGCTCTTCCCTCTGTGATTGTTTCTCCTGTAATGAACCTACTTGCTTTAAGTGCAAACTTTTACTTTTTCACACCCTTTGCATGGAAGAAGTTTGGTTTTACTATGGCAACCACGCATCAAAGGTAGGATCCTTCGAGACTCCTGTGTCTCTCTCTCCTTTGAGCTAAGACTGAAATATATGTGGCAGCAAGGCTTGTAAAATCCAGTTTCTACAGATGTCGGTCTGAACTGTTTCTTTATTTATGAAGAGCATCGGACGGTGTAGGCAGATGCAGCGTCAGATTAGCTCTGCTTGTCTCGCAGGTGCAGGGTGGATGGCTTTGGATGTGCTCCAGGCAGCCGGGCATCAAACAGAACGGCTGTCAGAATAATGTTGCACTTTTATTGTATGAAAAGCAGTGTGAAGCACTAGGTTCCTCATTGCTTCTTGCACGATGAGGAGCAGCACTATGAAACATTATAGTACAATTGGGAGGTATAGAGAAGGTGATAATTTGTATGATAATGTCCAATAATAATGTATAGTGTATTCATTTTCATAAATGCTAAGACACTCTCAGAGTTTATCACTGTCTGCACAGTTTTAGTCTCTACACAATTACACACTAAGGCCTTCAGCTGCCAGGGCATGTTGACTTTTTTTTTTGTTGTTGTTAAACTGAGCAAGCATTTGAACTGTATTCCATTAACCCAGGCCTAGGAGGTGGTTTTGGCATAGGATGCTCCTGTTGCTGCCATATCCAATGCCTCCAGTCACTGGCTTCGTGCCTGGGTTTGATGTGGAGCGGACAGCAGGGCTGTGCGAGACCGACAGTTACAGGCAAACAGATCGGGGCACTATAAAATTAACACCTCAGTGTCAGGGAGAGCGCGAAAGCTAGAAATAACTCGCTGTGTGCCCACAGGCCAGATTTGGAACTTCCATAGGATGGGCTTTTTCTGTCATTCCTCACTCCAGCTCCAGGCCATCTCCTGCCAGCAGCACTCAGGCACTGCCCCGACAGCTTTAGGGTGGTCACTGGTGCCCCTTTCCATGGTCCTCTCAAGTGGAGGCGGCAGCCAAGCAGCACAGCTCCACAGCTGTTCGCAAGCATACGAGCAAGAGTGCTGATAATCACTTTTCCAGCATTTTCCCACCTTGTTTTCTAGACCTCTCCAGGTAGATCAGCAAGGGACTGAAAACGCTCAAGTCCTGCTTTCACAGAGCTCCAAGAGGGTAGGAGCACTGCGAGTGCTGGAGAGCACCAGAGGGAGAAGTACCCTGCAAAACACCTAAGACACTAACCATTTAATACACACAGTTCTGCTAGAGCGATTCACAGCCATGTGTAATGGGCTGTGCTGCCCCGAGAACATTTTCTTTTAAGTGTTTACAAAGTGGATTTCGTAACTCTGGATGGGCAGAGACAGGTACATCCCAGCTGTATCACGCTGTGGCTGTGCTCAACCACGGCAGACAGCGAAGAGTGGTACAAATTGAAGCTGCAAATCTGCATAGGCAACAGGCAGGAGCTGTTTCATACAGAGGTGCACTCAAAAAGCAACATGTAGGGAAACATTTTGTTTCCTTTCTCTGCAGCACTGCCATGCTTTCATTTAAAATTTGAGAGGTGGGGTTAAATTTACAAGCAGCAAGGACATGGGAAAAGTTAATAATAGCCATGGGCTCAATCTATAGGGATTGATCCTGCCAGTGATTGAGTTGCCTTCCATCAAACAGCTGACGGCAATGCTGGGTGATCAATTCACCCTTCCAGTGCCAGGATTTTTTACCCAGACTTCCTCTCTTCCCACTTCAGGGCTGTCAGAAAATCTGTCCATATCACTAAAGACTTAATTTCCTTGATTATTGTAGCAATCCAACACACTAATCAAGCAGATACAAACATTTCTTGAGCAGACAGTCACAGTGACCGCAGCGTCCCAGGGGAATTTCTGATGAGACGATGAAGCCAAAGAGGTTTTCATCTCAGTTTCAGAGCTCCCAGAAATGATCTGAAGACACTAAAAAAAATCCTTCCGACAGTCTCACCAGACTTGCTAGTCATGGCAGTGCCCGGCAGCCCACATTGATTTTCCTGCATGGGGGGTTTATTTCCAGAAGTGCACATGCAAATTCAGATTGCTGCAAGAGTCCCTGAAGAGATGCTCTTTTGGGAGGACAAAATGCTGTCACTAGATATTATACACAGCTCTCATCCACCTCCAACCCCTCCAGTCTGTGTTCCCAACCCCAGAATGTCAGGTCTCATCAATCCACCTGAGGTATTTCAAACTCTGACCCATTACCAATCAATTAAATAATTAAGACATTTCCCCTCAAGCTAAAAATCAAAAGTTCAGCAATTATTCGTCATTTTAAACAAAACACCAAAACAGATCTCTCACAGCCTGTGAAAACTTCCCTGAGGTTTCAGAGGACTTTGTTTAAAGCTGTTGCTCAGAGTTGTATTTGACCAGCCCCAAAGCAGTGCATCCTCCAGCATCAGTCGTACAGGGTGCCAGCCCCTGGACCCACGGCGCAGGGTGCTCGGGCTGCCAGAGGCGCACAGCCCCTACCAGGACCAGAGCTCAGACCTCTACTGGAGTTTTAAACCATACAACTACTCCCTGGTACCAAGGGGTACAATGAACCGCAGCATCAGGGAGAAAGGCAGGCTGAAGTCACCACGTTTTGGCCAAGAACATGCCTCTCCAGCTGCCAAAATCAGCAGGATGGCAGCTGGAGGGTTGCTGCAGACCCCTCTCTCGTAGCCATCAGTGCAGGGAAATCATGGAAATCAGACCACAGAGGGATAAGAAAGAAGTAAAAGGCCATGAAGAATTGGGACCAAGTATCTCTCTGCTAAAACCATGGCTGAGATCAGCACTCAACAGTCTCAGCTGAAATATGACCGAAGTCTGGTGCGCAAGGCAGTCAGCCAGGAAGGGGAAATCATTTCAGCTCAGGGTTATTGCTATTTTTAACATTTCTGTGTTTATTTCTGCATTTCAAACAAAACGCAGGGAAGACAACTACCTGTGCTCTGAATTGCAGAGGTAACCAGAGCAGTTTCAGACCCAGGTGAAGCTGCAGAGGAAGGAGGAGGTATTTCTTAAGTGGGAAAAGGGAGTGATAACCAGAGCAACTAAAGCCCTTTTACCCACCTGGTGAATCACTCTCCTGGCAGTTCTGGGACAAATCAGCAATAGGTAATGACCCTCAGATGCTGATTATGGGACCTGTGTTCCACCTGATTAGTTTTAGTCAACTACTAGATATTCACATCAGAAAAACAGTTATTGACCAAATATAGCTATTTCCACCCCACCCACCCAATCCGTTCAGCAATCCTACCCTTCACCAAGGAATAGTTGGCAAAAACCCACAGATGCCCTCTTATCCATGGGAGGAGGTTCACCCAGACACATTACTGCAGACAACTACATTGTAGCAAGTAGTTAGCGATAATGAATAATTAATGAATAAATAATGTATTTGTGTCTCAATACTCCAAGGTCTTTGGGCACCTTCACAGAAAATAATTAAAACAATAGATTACAAATAAGATGACAAGTCCCCTGGCAAGTAGATGTACATAAAACCATAGCAATGCAAAACCAAAGAGGACATGAATGTGATGAGAAGCTAAGTAGTTCTTGTGCTTTGCTCTACAGACTGCACAGCTTCTGCTCATGCACTGTGCCCCACCCTGGGATGCAAAGAAGCCAAAACCAAAGGCAAATACCAGCCCTAGCAAGCAATACTCACAAGCCTTATCATCATGAAAACATATTAACACTAAAGAATTACAGCTACGGAGGGAAAACACAGGTTTGCAAGCTATAGAGATGCACAAATCCATGAACGCAACCAGCATGAGATGCAGGTAGCTCCTGGCCACGTTCCTGTGAGGGCCTTTTCCAGTCAATCCTCCAGCAATTCAAATGGTTTGGGGGGGCAAAGAGCAATTCCTGAGTATTTCCAGCTTTGTGCCTTTTACATAGACCCATCCATGTATTACAACTGCCAATAGCTGGGCCAGGCACCATCATTAGCAGAAAGCAGCAGAGAAGCAGGGTATATATACACAGATACCTCTGATCTTTGGGGTAGTCAGAGCCTCCCCCAAGCACCGCCTTAACTGGGAATTAAAGTGAGCAGCCTCCCCTCCCTGCTGTATGCGAACACAGAAACTGTTTTCAAACACCCCTCATACCTACTTGAATAACACGATCTCCTTCGCCAGGTACGATGGGCTGAAAGTGCTTTTCTCTAAGCGACTTGTGATTCCTTGGTGGAGTCACAAGGAAAGGTTTCCAGCTACCATTTGAGGAGCTGCAAGAATTACATTTAAATAAAAGAATTAACCAGTCTGAATGCTCATGAGCAAAGCACGGAATGACTCTGGGGTTGTTAAGTCTCAGGGAGCAGAAGGGAAAAGTGGTTGTTTGCAATCTGGAGCACCTCTGTCCTTTCCATTCAGATGCTCAGAGAAACCTCTTCCCAGATTCTGATTTCTCTCTTGATGGTGCAATATAGAAGTCCCTTGAGGCTAAAACCTAATATTAAATACTTCCAGTTACTTAGGAGCATTGCAAAGCCAACATTTCCCCACCACAGAGAGCATAGCTGTTGCATATGCCCACATGTCCAACCTACAGCGGTACCCGTTATCACATTATACTTTCAATTGTACAGTGCAGTTTGGCAATGCTACAACTTTACTCCATCTTAAGCAAGAGCAGAATCTCCCACCAACTTAAGCTCAGTGATCCACATGAAACCGAACCCCAGAGCTCTAAAGGCAACTCAGCTTGCCACCCATGTGATGGTATTGGGTGAAGAAAGTGGCAGAACCCACACACCTGGGAGTGGAGGATGGGACAGCTTCCTTCAGCAGTGCCCACAGTGCAGCTCCAGTCACTCAGCAAATTTCACCTTGATTTTCATTTCTTACCTCACTGCATTCCCTATTACATTTGTAATTGTCTCAGATACGCTCATCGTTAGGTTTCTCCATTTCTGAACTCATCCCCAGGGCTCAATGCAACAATGGGGAAAGTGTGGACATCCTCATGCATTAACATAACACTCGTCAACATCAACACCTCCCCACCTCCTGAAGCAAAGACGCTTTTATAGAGGGGAGAAAGCTGTAAGCCTTGGGTGAACACTTAAAATCTTTGCAGACAAATCAGGACGCAGTTTCACATAGTCCCACAAATCAGCAAAGCCCTTTTAGAGACACTGTAGAGCTGGTGGGAATTGTACATCACAACCTCCCATCAGCCTGCACCTGGATTTGGGGTTAGACCTCCCCTGTCCCTCAGCTGAGGAAACCCCAGCACGTGTGTCAGTCCTTCCTCTCGGGGACACTCAGCACAACAGGTTACAGAGCCAACTTTTAGCAAAGAACAGTAGCTTTTGAAGATCAGACTGCCTCCCTTCTTCCAGTAAATCTCAGGACAGAGGATGCAGTTATGTTTCCGGGCACAGTTGATTCCTCAAATGAACTTGTAAAATACTCACTGAACATTTACAGGTGTCCCATGGAACCAACTCCAGCACCAGTAAACGTCATGGCGTGGTGGGAAGCTGGCTCCCATGCTTTTATTCCCTTGCTCCAACTATTCAAGTCCATTTATGAGTACTCTAGTCACCTGAGACCTCATCCAAACCACAGAGAAGTCAATAGAAATGCTCCTCCTTAAGTGGACACAAACTTTCAGGTTTGTATCAGACTATCATTATCACTGTTCCTTAGACTTTTGCACTCCAAAACATCCCATTCTACTGTTTTGTAGAGTTTATTTCCTAGCTTAGCTCTAGCTGAGGGTCCAAGGTACCCAGACCATCCTTACTTTGCTCTGCTGTCAGACACCTGCACTGGCAGAGGGCACAGCAGCAATGCACCAGCTGGAATGTTCTATAGACTCATCTGGCCTAACTGCTTATAATTACACCATTGTGCAAGAGAGGTGATGAACCACCAGCTAAGGCAAGTTTGCCCCTTTTCCATGCTTTCAGCTGCTGAAGTCCCTTCGGTGGCAGGTCACAGTCAGCCAAGGCTAACCCCCAGGCACTGGTGCCGGTGGAAACCCTGGCAGGAGGAGACACTCAGCAGGGGCAGGGACCGGGACCATCCCTGACCCCTGAGGCCACCAGCTGCCTGATGGAGCAGTACCAGGTCACCTGCATCCGGCAGACATGACCTGTGTCCCAACAGCACCTTGCCATAAGGTCAGGTTTGCAGGCACCTCGGCTCACACCAGGCTGGATGGGGGATGCTGAGCCCTGGCCGCAGCTCGCTACCAGTAAGGTGGAGATGTAGGTACCAAGCGCATTTCCAGGAAGGTTGCCTGCCCTTACGCTTGCTGAAATGGAAGCTTGGGGTGCAATAAAGCACATGCTGTTGAGTTTAGAGGTTCTCCTTCTTCATACTTGAATAACTATTTTTAAATTAACGTTTTGTCTGTTTGCCTGGAGAATTGTGATCCGTCTGTGCTGTAGCTCTGAAAGTGCGTAAATAATTACTGCTTCAGAGCTGTTCAACCAGGCTGCCTCTAATGACTTTTTAAGTGAGTTTTTTGCTGTTTGTTTTTGCGTTGTTGTGTTTTGCTTTTTCAACTGTAGATTAAAGGGTTATTTCTATAGGAAACAGACATCTTGGTAATATTAAAAGTGAAATGTCTTAAATCAGAGCCTAGGAATGCATTATTTCACACACTAGCTACTGAATGATGAATTAATAACAGTATCTCAAATACATCTTCCACCAATATGCTTATTCAGATTCCATCAGCATTTAATTAACATAAATTACATGACACGAGGAGGATTCAGGCAGTCATCAAGAAGAACACTTCTGTTGTAAGCTACTGAAATTCTTGTGGTTTCTGCAAGGCAGCAATTTTATAGTTTTCATCCCCCCGCCAGAAATTCATCACAAATCAAATATTTTCACAGTAAATTTAGAGCTGAGCTTTTCCTGATTTTCTGAGGATAGGATATTGGGTCTTTGGCTTAGGTTCAGATCTTCTAAGTTCTATGCCAACCAATAGCAGTTACACAAAGGAAATAATGGCAGTATCTAGCTGCACAGGGACCTTCAGCACTCCCTATAACCCTACAGTGAGGTGGAGCATCATTAAATCACACAAGCCGTTTCTCATTTAAGCATCTTAAGTCACAAGAAAATAGTTATGACTGTGCTAAAAAGCCTGGGTATTTTTTTTTCTTTTAAATCTCATAACAATACAAAAGGTCTTACTGCTCTCCCTTCAAAAAGGTGCAGAGAAAAGCAGACTGAATCCAGGAATGGGAAAGTTTAGGTACACAGTAGAAATGTCAGCCAAATGACCAGAATGAGGAGGAGGAAAAGAACAGCTGTAGTCCCCCATCGGGCTGAACGGCATCCAAATGTTCATTTGCAAAAAGAAGGGAACCAAGCACAAAAGGAAAGAAGGAAAGACAAGGACATGCAGACTCCTAACAGCAGAAACGGGGATACCGCTTTCTCTGTGTCCCTTTCTGAAGCCAAGAGAAGGAGATGTCTGCTTTAACCTGCAACAAAGAACTAAATGCTGGCTGAGTTACTTCACACAAATAACTTTTTGTTGGTTGATCACAATTAAAAGCATATTTTGCTATTGTTTTTATGGCTTTTATTTAAATGTATTCTTCTGTCCTTAAGTTTTGTCCAGTGAAAAAGTTGATTCTTAAGTGACCTGAAAAACCAAAGTATTTTATCTCTATAATGTGGTTATTCTTTAAACTAGGACAAGGGATTGCGAAGAAGTGTCCAGCTCCCTAGCCTATTACTCCAGGGAGGGCAGGTAGCGCAGTGCGCCAGCACGGATGCTGCTGTGCAGGCTAGGACGGCAGAGCTGCATGTATGTCTGGAAGTAGCTTCTTTCAGAGACTAGCAACAACTGCAACAGCTTTCTGGTACATAGCAAAAAGCAGATCCTAGCCCCAAAAGTCTTTGTGGAGTTTGTAACAGGAGGTGACTCTCCTTTGCATCACACCAAGGAGAAAGCACGGCAATATAAATAAATGGAGTTAATGTATACCGCAAGTGGTGGGGAAAAGATGAGCCCTGCATTCAATTACACCGTTCTAGTCCATATAATCCACTCCAAATTAGTTAATATAAAGCTCACTATCCAACAGCCCCCTCTGCTATTGTTACGAGTTGCCATATAGTAACAGCACTAAGCACCACGCAATCCTGCGGCAAGCAGCTGTTCGTGCTCCAAAGAGTTCACAAGAGACCAAATAAACAAAGGGAAAAATAATAATAGCACAAAGTGTCCAAGGGTAGGGAGCAAATCAGTAACTGAGGCAGGAACAGAGCCCATGTCCTCCTTGTCCTTGCTGCGTGCAATGGACTCCACAACACGCCTTCTGGTCAGTCAGCTTCTTGTGATGCAAGATGCTCTTCTAAGACTCCAGCATTAATAACCGTGTTTCCCTAGGTATCATAACAGATCTATAAAGGCTGACAAATAAACCATCAAGCATGGAATAGTGCCTTGGACAGGGCAGTTCTTTCCTAAACTGGCAAATAATGAGTGTCACTATAAAAAGGTCAGAGATGCACCCACTAAAAGCACTGTTGTGGGAACCTGTTTTCAAAGTATGCCCACAATCAAAGCAGCTGTGAATATTTGTGAAGCTCATTTCAAACTCCAGTCAGAGAACAAGTCTCATTTGGGTTTCTTCCCATTAAAGCAAATCACTTGCCAACATGTTTGAGCCTCAGAGCTTGGAAAGGGTAACTACGAGACCATCATTTTCATATCTCCGTTCACTTCCATGCCATTCTTTTTCAAATCCAGAATTGAATGGCTCAAGAACCGTTCTTCAAAAGCAGTAATAGTGGCCCTTAATCATCCCTCCATCTCAAGGTACTATTACAAATGGGAGGTTGAAACCATCATTTCTCCTCCATCCACAGCGCCACACATCCCAGCTGTATGTTTACGTGACCTACATATTTTTAGGTCACACGTTCACACCACAAAATAGTATCAGAAGCAGCTCCCCAGGAGAAGAGGCAACAGCACAGGCAGCAGATTTGGTACCACCAAGGCTCTGGCATTTTTACAATAGTGACTGAGATTTTCAAAAGGGAAATGAACTGTCCAAATCTAGTTACAACTCAGTGTGAATTTGACTCATAACCTCTTGGGTCACCTTTTTAAAACATCCAGGCCTGAATTAGTAACAGAACCATTTGCTTTTTTTATCCCCCCCTTTGCATTGGTGTTTTTCCTGTATGAAGCAAATTTGTACTATGACAAGCAGTCAGAGCTGAAGCACCACTTCTACTATAATCCCTCTTTCAGTTGCTCATTTCCCTTTCTCATGACGTTCTCAAGAGGTTTATTAATAACAAACTGGGGAGACAGACCTTTTCCATCTCTAACTTTGTAACGGGTAAGTTTTCCCTGGAATGTATTACTGAGATTTCTTCCCCAGACATCCTCCCTCCGTGCGCCACTCCAAGAGCAATGGTGTTTCCTGAAATTAAGTTAGCACCACTAACTGTGTTATACCCTCCATTCCTGACAAACCACCCTTCATTGCCTTAATGTTCTCATTATGTTTGATACATTGCATCACTGTTCATTTATTATAGCATTTTAACTTAGGTTCAGATTATATATCACTGGTAGAGCTCTCTGGGATAAAGGGCAATGAATACTTTAATTGCCTGATAAATTATTAAGCACACTCCTTTAATTGGGTAATGTGGTGTTTACATCTTTGAAGCAAATACTTATGGAATCTGTATGGGTGCAGATTTTTGCTAAACACACAGCTACCAGCCACTATCTCTCCTTGAGAATAATAGTTTTATCAGGCTATTAAAATAAACACCACACAGGATAGATTGTACCAGATGCCAGGCAAGATCTGCAGCTGGAACAACGAGGCAAACCTCAATCAAAGTCAAAGGAGGTACATTGACTTACATCAGCCAAGGGACTGGTCTTCTGCATCCAATGGATTTTGCTCAAAGCAAGGCAAAATAGCAGGAGACCTACATTTTACACTGCTTTAGCTAACCTAGTTCATTTGAACTGAAATGGGTCACAGTGTACCCACACAAGGAGTTCAGCAGCGAACCCAACTTCAGAAGGAGCACAGGGAAAATGCAGCTGGGGAGAGCAAGTGTGTATTGTGCTAAACAGAGCCTGGCATGACAGAAACCTGGTCTTCTGGCTGCTCTTGTAATGCAGATTAAAAATAAAATATCCCCTGGAAGGGGCACAGCCTAAACAGCCACTTATAGCCCATGGGGAAAAGAAGGGGCCATACAGCTGAGAGGGAGAAGCACTCTCCTGCCCAAGACCCCACTGCTCCCGGCTTTCTCTTCTGTCTGTTCATCTCTGCACTTTGCAAAACTTCAAGAAATCCCAGTTTCAACATCCCTTCTTTCCTGAGCCTTGTGAATGTAAAAATATTTGTCACATCCTTTCCAGCCATATGCTATGCTTCTTGCTTATTAAAATAGAGAGAAGGGAGCAGATTGTCTAGGATGAGGCTTTGTGTTGCTTAGAAGTATTTGAGAAATGGGCTTTTCAGGATAAGTTAACATTTCAAAGGTGTTTCCTATCTATTTGTTATAAGCTTCTGGTAACTGTGCGTCTGAGCTCAGACCCTGCATACAAAATACATTGAAATGAATTGTACTATATTTCACTCTGACTTGACCCCTGCAATGTCAAGCTCTTCACAGGTTCAAGGTAAAGAGGTGCTAAGCTTACAGAGGACAAAGTCACTCTTAGTTCTGTATCTATGCAGCTGCTCCGTTTACAGCTGGGTTTGGAGCAATGTCCCTGTGATTCAGGGCAGCCCATCCTGGTACCACGGGGGCTAAGTAACAAGCAGTGGGCAGGAGCAGGTAAAGAGCCCTTGGGGGAGGTGAAGACAGGGAAAGCAAGACTGCATTAATGCCTGTGTTTGCATTTTGGCACAGATATCCACTCCTTCCATCAAAGGGGCTTGGCACTTGCTGAGAGCCACAGTGAGAGGCAAGCATGGCTGCACCCAAACGAGATCAGCTGGAAGACAGGCAGCACCACCATCAAGCAGATGTAGCAGGGGAGCCTCTCCTGTAGCCCTCTGCTATCTCCTGTGGCTTCCTTCTCTCCCCAAATGTGTTTTTCACCAGAAATGCAGAGCCTAGGGCCACCTGGCTTTCACTTTATTTGAGGCTCCACTCTCATTCCTCTGTGGCCAGAGGACCACAAAGCAATTTGGGAAAAACACACACACACATATGTGTTTACATGCACATTACATGTATCTACACACATTACTTTTCCTAAGAAAAGATAACACTTCAGTGTTGTCTTTACCTGTCAAGGCCCATGTCATGCCACACGATGCTGTGGCACAGCAAGAGCTGGGTTTGGCTCCCATTTTCTGCAGCACTTGGGTGAAAATACAGTTAAGTCTTACAAATAAGAGAGCGCTCTGCCCTTTCAAGGGCTGCTGAGGAAAATGCAGCCACAAACCTACTGCTTTCTGTCAGTGGATCTCAATAACAAAGTCAAATTAGGTAAAATCCCAGCTGATACCTCCTTACAAAAGCTGAGGTTGAACCAGTGCATCCAGAAAAACATCTAATTCAATGCTCAGATCTTAAGAAAATCAATGCCTCTGAACACACACCCAAACGAAAACAAGTGTAGATGGAGAAATTCCTCAGGTTAATGCTTCTAAACAGATCAATGCACAAACTCCTGTGGATTGATTTCCTGGAGCTCCAACTCCACATTAGCTCTTCAGGACAGCCCTAACCTGCCATGGATCTATGAAACCAGGCAGTAGGGCTGTTACAGTTTCTTGCCCCTCCTTCTCCAATTCTTCTCCTTTCTATTCCCCCCAGACTCTGGCCACTTGCCCACTCCCTCTAGGCAAGCCCAGGACAGCTTTCCCTGCTCCCTGTTGACTCTCCATCTTGCCATCCACCTCAGAACGGTTCCCAGTCATTCAAGAGGTTCCTACCCCAGCTCACCGCTTTTCCCACTGCCAGTTGCAGGGCTTACAGCAAAGGGAAAAGCCCAGAAGCATCAAGAGGCCAGGCAGGAACAAGGGCCAAAACAGCTGCCAGGGGTGGGTCAGCCAAGCCCAGACTTGCAGAAAGTCATCCCCTTCCCCAGCCAGAGGCGAGGCTGGCCCAGCCTGGTCACTCATTTCAGCATTTCTTCTGTATCATACCACATAAATGGGTGGTAGAAAGAGCTCAGCCCAACTGTGCCTCGTTTTTATGGGATCCTTCCCACCTCCTTTCACTGATAACCTTTTAAATCGCATCCCAAAAGGGCCCCTGTGCCCATCAGAACATCATCGTATTGCTCAATCAGTTATAACTGCAGGGCAGCCGGTTGTTAATTGTGATTGTGCCATTAACGGGCACAAAGACACTCAGCGTACAGCTTAATAACCATTACAGCTACCGCAAGGTAAAGTTTACCTCCAATACCCATGCTAGCAGGAGAGAGTGCCCAGAGAACACAACAATGAAGAGAAATAAAGCAGCTTTAAATGCATATTTTGGGGACAGTGGTGGTGATTGTAAGTGTCTTCAGGGCCTTTAGCTGCACACACAGTGGGCAGTGAAGTCAAAGGGGTCCCTTGCACAGGGGGAGCCCAGCTGGGGCGGGATTCCTGCCCGCAAAGCCTCCTGGAGGAGAGTCACTTCCTACCATCACCCTGCTCCCACACGGGGATGAGGGAACCTGCGCGTCCCACGGGCCACAGAAAACAGTGTGGCTTACGGCACGGGGCCCAGGCACCGGCCACTGACAGCCCGCTGCTGAATTTGGCCTTTCTCCCAACAGCTCTTCACAAATTTAACAGGTGCTACTTCCCACTTCAGCTGGCAAAACCTCCGCATTTCACCCTGCTTTTGGATGCCCGTCTGCTACTCCCAAAGCTTTTGACCTGCTCATGTTTTTTGCTCTCTGTCTACTCTTCTCACTTTCACATTAGCTTTTACCACCATCCTCTCCAAGTCAGTACTTCACCATGCAACATAGAGCAAGAGCAAAGCAACTGCCCTGTTCACCTGTAAAGAAGGTCCTGTACAATAAAGAGCAGTAACAGCCCGCAAGGCACTGTGCCAGTTCACTGGCTTTAAAGCCCCCAACGCTGGAATCAAATTGTCTCTGGGGTTATTCCCACAACAAAAATAATACCTCCTCCAAACAGGGAGGGAGGCAGGACAAATTGCCAAGCAGAAAGACAGCCATGCAGTCGGCCAAACAGCCATGCTGACCTATGGCAGTGCTCCAGGGCTCCGTTTGCTGCCTGCGCTCAAGCCTACAAGCGCAGCAGCAGCCCCTCATCCCAGGCTGTCCGTAATGCTCCTGGGGAGCACAATCTGCAAGCAGGGAGCAAAACTTCCTCCCTCCTCGGGAAATGCCTTGCACCACCATCCCTCATCCCTGCATGCACACGGCTAGCACTATAGGAGTGGAACCGCTCTGGTATAGGATGCAAAATACACACGCAAAGCTTTAGAGGACCAGGGTCAGAGCGATGCAAAGGTCTTGCTGGGAATGTGAGGGTCCCCAGGAGTAAGGCTCACTCTGAGGTGGATAAGGTGAAGACAACAGTGGAGGAAAGGACTTGTGTTCCTGGAGAAACATTTGAAATAAAAGTCCACCTTCAAAGAACAAGATCCTATTGTGTTTCCAGTACCCCACCACAGCCCCATTAGCAGCTTCCTCACCTGGCTGCAGCCTCTATGGTGTGTCACACAGCTGTAACGTGACATAAAAGACCAAAAAGGGTGCACATAAAACCTGTTTCCACGTCAAAAACATTCCCAGATGCTATAGGCTGACAATAACACAGGCTAAAAATAATGCAGAGTTTAATTTGTAGCGCTCTACAAACTGTTACAAACAGACAGTGGGAAATAGCTTCCTATTTCGTTCTCTCTAGCTCAAGGCATTTCTTATCTGCCTTTGCCTGGGTGACCATCTATCACATTGCTTTGCATGGATGGGGGGGAAACAGGCATGTTGCATCTGATTATGTTGCTTTATCTCTACCAGTGTTTTTGGAGCCCTTCCCACTTCGGTTATGCTAATCTGATAACATTATTTCCGAGCAAGTTGCCGCAGCAGAGGTACTAAGAGCTGCCTAGCAGAGGCCAAATCCAGTGTAATCAAATATGCCACTTTTGTATTTCAGACACTGATTTCAAAGGGTGCAAGTGCACCATTTCTTTGATGTCAGAGGCAAAACAAAACTGACACTTCCAGAAAAGTTTTAGAAGAGATGAGACATATGCAACAGGGGAGAGTGTAAGTGCCCCATGTTGTATAAAGTGAGTATGCAAGCAGGGAGGAAAGCATACCAAAACCTCTCCTAGCAGGACCAAAGCTGCCTCCAAATCTGACCATCTCTCCTTGCAAGCTGGAGCAGTTTAAATGGCTTTTGGTGCCAGCTGACCTCCACATCCCCATAGCCATGGGTACAGCACCCCGCTACTCCCTCCTGAGCCCTGCAGCTCTGGCATGGGGGCTGCAGCTGAGCTCCTGCTCTCTGCCTGCTCCTGCACTGGCAGCCTCCAGCCAACGCAGGAACATGAGCACCAAGAAAATGACTGATTTCCACACCACACCTCACATTGAATTTACCGTCAAGGTTCCCCACAAAGGGGGCTGACAAGGGTGGATGGACACCCTCTCAGCAGGGGACCAGGGTGGTGGCAGCAGGCACAGCCCTGCGATGTACGCCCAGGAACACACACTCACACACAGCTAAATGGCTCCAGATGCCACAGCTGAGTAGTTTGGAGTGTCATGTTTCAGCAATAAAAGAGAGAACATTGTGGGAATCTAACCTTTGCTATCCATATTGAAACTGCAAGCACCAGATCGCTCAGGCTCTACTTCTTTGGCATCAAAGCTGCTGTGTCAGGAAGGGCAATGCAGTTGTGTGCTGAAACATCACACCTCTGAACCCCGAAACCCAGCAGGGGGGTCCCTGGTGCAAACTTTTCTTATGGCCAAACCCAGCTGTGTTCTCTCCCAAGTCCAGGTCGGGCACTGGCAGAAGCAGCACCCATTCTAAGAAATCAGCATTTTCCCTTGCCAAGTACCTAATACCTCTTGTAGAGAAGGACAAATAACAGAGCTTCCAGTCTGATGGACAAAGCAGGTCAGAGAGGAAAAAGTTAGTTGCAGTTGACCTGAAAAGGACCTTTTTCTCATTTAAATATTAAAATCCACATTAAATATTTCAAAATCTAGCTTTTTTAAGAAAGTAAGCAACATTTTTAAGCTAGAAAACAACTTCAAAACAGAGCCCAAGAGTTTAATTGTGAAAGTATTGAAACAGTAATTTGTGAGCTTTAAAACAAAGAGTGACAGGTTCAGAAGTCCTCCTATCTGCAGCCAAAATTATTGCTCTGATTTAGGTCATTTTTGTAAAAAGTTTGAGTACTTTATGCAGAAAAATTTCACAGAGCTCATTCAGCCCTACTGCTGGAGATACCAAATGGAGTTTTAGTTTGCTAAGACCTGCACATCCACCTGATGTGAGACAGCTTTCACAAGGTGGCAAATCCATTTGTTCATGGACCAGGTGGATAATTTTGGAGTACATAATCCTTGGTTGGTCAGTTTATCATTGACTACAACTATTTTTTTTGTCATTTGGATGTATATACTAAGAGAAAACTACCTCTCCCCATGTTCCTAGTTAGAACCAACAAGAACAACCAGGAACAGGGATATCTGCTTATGTGGAATTCAGCCCTTCACACAGAGCGGCAGGATCTGCTGGCCTGCAGCTCCAGACCCATCACACACCAGTGCCCATGTAAATATTTCAGTTGTGTGAGCCACAGAGGCAATTAGGCTAAACCATGTAGTTAAGAGCAGAGTTTGGGCATCCCTGAGGATGCTGCTTTTTCTGCTACTTTCAAATTACTGAACTGCAGCGATGGAGGCGTGTATCACTCCTGATGATGTCTCCAGGGGTAACTGCAGCAATGAGCTGACTCAGCAGCAGCAGCATCCTCCCCAGGGCATGGCAGCGGTGTGCTGGGGCAGACACGGGTTGCAGTGATGCAATGCTTTAGGGGTCCCGGAGGGAGCTGGCAGCGAGGCTGCCAGAAAAGGCATTGAGTTTGGCATATCAGATATCTGCAAGGAAGAGGCATTGCTGGATTGTCAGAGCAGAGCACTCGGGAAGCACTAGTGATGACTTCTGCAGCCTGTTGCCCACCCTTCCTTGCACTTCTTCACAGAACACCATATATAGAAGGGTTGACAGCAGAAGTGTGTCATCTAGTCTGTCTGCAGGGATTAGAAAACTGGTATAAATTATCCTTTTCATTAATTACTTGATCCTACCTAATCCCCGGTAGATTATGTTGACCTCGATAGACCAAATCTAGGTTTCTTAGCCTACACAACCTCTTTACGTTGTTTCCCAGCTTCCATTGCAGAGCTACTTTCCAGCTCTGTTACATCCTGGCTCACTTCCACTGTGGCTCAGCAGATCCACAGCATCTCCACCGCAAGCCCTGCCGGCTGCACGGCACAAACTCAAGCCTTTCTGCCCTGCTCAGTGAACCAGGTGTTTCTGTCCAAAATGTTCTGCCCAAAAATGTTGTAAATACTCCAGAAAAGGCAAAGAAGTGTTTGAGATGTCCCCCAACCCTGGAAATCCAGGAAGATTTACATCCTTCCACATGTAAAATATCAGAGAGCTCAGGGCTGTTGGACATCCCAGGCCAAACTGGTACCGCCAGAAGAGCATAAAACTGCAGCATGAAGGAGGCAGCACTGTGGATGATCCCAAGCACGTTCTAAGGGATATCAGTACTATGACATATATAAATTGATTTTTCAGGCTAAACTCAATAGCTACTTATCTCCAATAGCAAAATTAACATTCAATTAGATTCGCTAAATAATTCATGGCAATACATTTGATGTGGCAGCAAGTTCCAGCAGTGAATCATCAGTGTTTCACATTATTGTGCTGACAGTAACTAGGATTATTTCTTAAATGAAGGCATCTTTCATTGTTTCCACCATCCACACCCAGATTCTTCTGGGGCTCAAAGCCTTACCACCTCCTATTGCCTAAGGCAACTTTTGAAGGGATAAAAGGAATTGTGCTATTGAGATTTTTAGTTTCAAGCAATTTAACCATACATAGAAGCTTCATTTACTGCTGGATTTTTTTTCCAGCAATGAAAACACATTTGGAGCTCTGCAAACCTTTTGTAATGAAGTGATGCAGAACCACTGTTTAGTCATGCAAATGAAATGAGAGTTAACTGAAAAGCATTCTGGGGACCATGAACCTTTTGCCAAAACTTAAAGCAAAGATTTCTATTGTCAGTCAAAAGGCACAAGCATTTCCAAGTTGTCTTTTGTGCCTGTGCGTTGTTGGGAGAAGGGCAAACAAGACAGGGTAAACATTTCATGCAGTCTCTGAGATACCCAGGGTACCAAGTACCGCAGGAGGGATGCAAATAGTTTCCTAAGAAACTGCTGAACAGATACATGATGCTACAACCACTACAAGTTGAGAGGGAAGAAAACAGTTTTCCATCCATAACTGAAGCACCCCAACCTTTACCAAACCCATCCTTTCTCATCATCATACACGAGACCAAAGCAGACACTCAAAGAACACCACTTTGGCAAGCAAACCACAAAATTCACCCTGTTCTGCTTTGCCACCTGAATGATGCTTTCTCTTGGTCAGGCACACTGTTCTCCCAGAGCAAACCCAGTGCCACTCCACGGAAGCCTGGGGAGCAAGCCCAGGCTTGGCCCAAGACAGCCAAAGACAAGCTGGCTCCTGGCCTCAGTAGCTTTCTGCCTTGGCATTTGAAAACCTTCTCATTAATTGCTTTTAATAAAACATCTATTTATACACAGAGAACCTAGAAACAGGGGCTGGGGCATATGCTGGTTTGGAAGCTCAGAGCCTGCAGCCAGGCATCCTAGCAGCTCGACTGTTGTGTTTATTTGTGCAGTTGTGTTTTACACCCTCCTCTACAGAGGAGGTACAACTAAAACCACCTGGAAACACAAAGTGCCTCTCACCATACAGCCAGCTGACAGTGAAGCCATAACCCCAGTCTTGGAGGACAGTATATTCCCCCAACTTGGTTTTACTCTCTCAAAGACCATCTGGCTCCATCTCTGCTCCCCGAGGACAGGCAGTTTGGCAAATATGTGGTACCCCCGCCTCAGGGCAGCTGCCTACCCTGGAAATACTGGGTGCTGGGGCCAGCAGCGCTGACCCTCAGCTCCGAGCACCCGCAGCACTGCGCAGTCGGACTTCCAAGGCACCACGTGCTCACACCTGAGAGCCCAGAAGGGGCACAGCGAAGGAGGGGAGACCCACATCATGCTGCCTGTGCAGTACTTTTCTCTTTGAACTGAAAGATTTTGTAAACAGGGTTTAGCAGGCTGTAGGTAAAAATTGAGCTCTCTATAACCCTAATCTTGGAGATTACTAGAGAGTCTCGTATTGCTGAGGGATCAAAGATGAATAGCCGTTTTAGCGCATGCCTCCACAGCAGCTTTTACAGCATTAGATACAATGACCAGGTGCACAGCTGGTATAAACTGCTTCAACTTTATTTTCTCTGCTAGCAATAAGAGCCAGTTCACTTCATCAAAGGACTTGTCGCAAGGTCAGTATTAAAGCTGATACACAGGTCTAGCTAAACCGTACAACATTTACTTTTTTTTTTATATTTGTTTGTTTCTGTTGAGATCTCCACAGATGCTAAACAACTCATTAAGATGTTGTCTCCTGCAGACACTGGAGTCCGTTGACATGTAAGATCAGCAACAGATACTTTAACAGAAGAAATAAAGAAAGAACCTCCCACCTCTTGCTACCATGCAGCTGACAGTGGGACTGAGATCCACTGGTCCTGCACAGCACACAGCAAGGAAGGAGCATGAGTCCCAGATACCAGGCACGGGCTGCCTGTGCCCAAATTCCCTGCTTGTCCCTATTTGCAATGTACACACCCTGTACTACACAGTGGTGACTTCAAGCCCAGACAGGGAAACAAGGTCATTGTAGTGGTGATAGCGAGCAAACATTGCAGCTGTGGACTCACAGCCTGAGGCTGTGGGTGCCTCAGGGAGACAGACTGTGATGCTCAAGGGATATGCATCTAGCTGGCACTGGCTCAGCAAGCAGCAGCATCCCCCGTAATGAATGAACTTGCCATAGTCTGCACAAAAAATACAGAGCATGGATTGTCTCTAAGGCTTCGGTTTAGTCCAGAGCAACAACTGGCTGTGAAAGCCAGAGAGGAAGTCTGATTCAAAAGCTTTTGAAAGGGAAAGATACAAAACAAGCCATACAGGTGCTCTAAAAACAAAGTGTTAACTCCATCTACACTTCTTTGATAACACAGCCAGGTAAACTGCAGCAGTGATCACATCCTGCACTGAAAGTAGGCAGCATCCATCATAAGAGTCTGAGCAGCACAGGTTAAGAGATAAATTGCAGGAGCTTCTCTTGCATTATAAAAAAAAGTTAGCAAATTAGAGACTGGCAAAAGACAGGAAAGGCTGGAGAACACTTGAGCATGATGCCAAAACCCACAAGCCACTAAATGGCTCTGTTTTGCAAGCTAAATGGCTATTCATGCCATTAAGACCAAGAGTGACAGTACTAATGATTTATCACAGAACATCTACTCTAAACTCAATGAAAAATTGCCCCACTAAGAAATCTGCCAGCTCTACTGACGTATATTATCTTTATTAGAAAGGTCTCTCTGAAAAATCAAATTCATTAGGAATTTTAGCAATTAATTTCTTTGTATAAACTTCTGCATACAAAATTCAGCAGAGACAGATGCAAATGGGAGCTTTGGAAATACAGCATTTTATTAAATCAGGGCTACATCTCTCACTGGAGCTTTAAAGAAGGGTTTTTTTTCTGCAAAGCACATTTATAAACAAGATGGTATAACTACTGAAGAGCCTGTGCCACCACTGGAGTTTGCATTTAGCCCCTCCCCAGACCCAATAAAAGTTAGATGCAGTATGGGGAAGCTGATGCCATTGCCCTCAGGGTGCAGTAATTAGGGTTTTTCATTGTTCAGTTTTTTTTTAAAATCAAAAATCTACACATGTTCCAAATTAGACAAAAACAAAAGGAAGAAACCTTACTAATGGAAAGTTCACAAAGCAGGATCCAGCATCCCTCCCTCTGAGTTTTCCCACCAAAGCTGCTGGGTCAGGAGATGGCAGGCTTGGCTGTAACAACGAGCGCCATTCTCCCTGCCAAGCCCTGGTGAGCTAGGATGGGAAACTGCACTAGCTGTCACTTCCAATTTTCTTTCTGACACGACAGTGCAAAGATATGAACAGAGCAGTTTGCCCCGGCTGCTCTCCTGGGGCCGAGCAGCCAGACGCAGTGCCTCTTGGGCATTCCCAGTGCACGAGAGCTCAAAATGCCTCCTCATTCCCAGCCCACAGCTTCCCCAAAACTTGGCTTTGCAATTGCTGCTTTGCACGAGCACTGGGCAAGCTCCAACCTGGAGCAAAGCAGGGCTGGAAAGCTGAAAAGCAAAGAGATAACTCTTGCTAGGGCAAGGGATTCCCCACAGCTGTATCTGTCCCAGCCAGCAAAGCCACTCCTCAAGTTCAGATGCACACAATGCACACAGCAAAGCATGAGAGATGGCCATGGGGACACTGTGAGGAACAAGCTTCCTCCTGCACACCATGAAGCTGTCCCATCCCCAAGCTGCCCTTGGACACAGGGTGTGTCTGACCTGGGCCATGGCAAGAGCTGTTGGGAATGCCATCCTAAGTACACAGAGTATAAGCCTTGACATGAAAAACTGCAAAAATTAACAATCCATCCTGCCTTCCCACAGGCTGGTACACAGCTGGTTCTCTCAATTGCCTGGTCCAGGGAGGTCCAAGGGGGCTCCATTTGTGGCATGCAGAGTTCTGAGGTGGTGGCTTCAGGCAGGAGCAGACAGCCAGGTCCAGCCAGGGATAGCTTTGAACCCTCCCACAACCCCCCCGCCTCCTGCAATCTGCCCTAATGCTGGCATCATTCATAGTCTAGCACAGCAGGGCAGCGCTCTCTCATTCTAGCTTGGGTCTGGGGAGCCAGAGGGCTGTTCAGGGAGGACAGCGTGGTGCCAGCAGCAGAGGAAGCTGGTGAAGCCCATAAGCTCCCTCAACACTTTCCTACTACATCGTATGCCCTTTCAGCAGTGATGGAAAACAGTTTAGCTAGGGGGTTTTAGGGCAGAAGGAGCTCGTTACATGAAACAGGTTCACCTCCCTGCAATACTTGCCAGCACATTCCAGCTGGCAGCGAGATTTCAGCTGCCCCCTTTGGAGAGGGGTCAGAGCCACCCTGGCAATTCATGCTGCCCTAGGAGCAGGGCACTGCCTGCTGTGTACAACTGGGTGCTCAGAACCCCGGCAGCCCATCCAGACAGGGGAAGGGAACATACAGGCAGCATGCAGACCCCAGAGAACACAAGTTTCCAACTTCCACATGGCCCTGGGGAGGAGGATCTGCCCTGCATAGATCACCGGATTTCCTGCCTTTAAACAAAGCCAAACAACCAGTAGAACACTGCACCTAAGAGTGTAACTCTGTGCTCAAAACCATTGTTTTCCACAGTTACTGATCCAGCAGCTTAGGAACAGCAAAAATTAAGAGTTCATGCACAAGTTCAGTGGTATTCCCCCGTGCAGCAAGATGAAGCTTTTAGCAGCAAGGTCACCCAGAAATTCTCGAGTTTGCCATGAAACGTCACCCCACTCCCACACAGCCTTACAGGGCATTCAGAAAAAGAAAAGCCATTTCTTCTTTAAATCCACGTACATTTCAGTGCATTAATGAAGTTCTCCGCTCTGTCCACACTGAAAGGGGACACACTAGACCATGCTTTAAAGGGTCAGGAAGAGAGAGTGCAACAGCCTTTGACCTCTGACAGCAAATTACTCCTTTAATCCTCACAGAGACATTCAGTGTGGTGCTGAAGGCTTGAAGTCTACCTAATCCTGCTGCTGACCTAGAGAGATCATTAAGTGCAAAGGGCTGCACAATGTTTATAAGCCATGACCCATCAGCCTGGCTGTTCCCCAGGCTCTACTGAGATCCACAGGTCAGGAATTCCCCAGCCCCAGCCCTCCTTTCCCCCAGGCCGAGCTGAGGAGCTGTGCATACTCACTGCACACCCAGAGCAGCACCAAGGTGTGCTGAAAAACCAGTGTTTCAGACCAGTAAATCCAGCCCCTTTGACCTGTGAAGAAACAGGTTTAACCTGGAGATAGTATTATAAGGCAAGTCTCCCAGTACAGACAGATTGCAACTTGATTTTAGTGTCATTTTCACCACTGCGTGGCCAGTTTTGCTCCATTTCACATCTAACCCCTCCAGAGAGCCACAGACAAACAAAACTTGCAGCCCACTTATTGCAACGGACAGGTGAGAAAAAGCCCCTTACAGACCTGGGAGTCCATCCCACCCCAGGGGTGGCGAAGAGTCTCAGCACCAGTGAGTGACACAGTGCATTTAACTAAAACTCTGCTGGAAAAAGAAAGGAATAAAGGCTGACAGACCCGTTGTTCTAATAAGAAGTTTATCATGGCCTCTGTGGAAATGAGGTGTCCTTCCCTGCACCGACTGGCAAACACGAAGAGACAAGGCGAGCAGATCGACTGGAATCCCAATTGCACGGTGCCGGGTCGGACAAGGATGTTACGCTCAACTCCCCTACAACACTTCAAAGCCTTTAAGAAGCAGTTTTAAACAAAAGGCTAAAATGCAAATCTCACTTCTTGCCGACTAGAAAAGAACAAAGAATTTCTCACAAAGGCCTCTGAAAGATTAGGCATGTTATTGTTAACGCCTTGTAAGAAGTGGACATTAATTAATGCTGAATTGCAAAGAAATTCCAGTAGGCTCACATATTTCACTCCTGCCACTGCAGCAATGAACTCATTATGAATAAAGAAATTAAAAACATATATCAGAAGGCAAAGTTAATGGTCTTTTTCTTATTGTGAGCAACGTACACCACTGGACTAGAATGAGAGGAGGAACATAGCTTTTGTTATAGGATAAGATCACAGCCCAAAGCACATCCTTTGCTGAGAATGAAGTGTTTATCAAGTGATTTCCAAGATACATGCTGTGACCTTGAGCCATACACTTAATAACTGACACCCAGTATGTTTTCTAGCCACAAAACGGTAACAGCAGCACTTACCTCCTGCAAACTCAGAGTCAAACTTAGGGTGTGGGGACCACTTTGCTGCTCCGTCCTTGTGTGGTGCATGCTACAACAGCTGGGGACATCCTGGAGACTCCTCCAGTCACAGCAAGGAGACAGTGAAGTCACATCCCAGGGTAGCATGGGTGGGTATTTAGGAGCTGACTTGGTGGAGGAGGAGCTGGGGGAACCACAGACACCTGGGCAAAGTGGCTGGCAGGAGCACTGAGAAGCCCAGCAAGAGATGGTTATAGCCAATCGAGGGAAAACTGGGCTTAAAGGAAGAGCCAGAGGTGAAGCAAGACCAGCTGAAGTGAACGAAGCAGATCAATCAGTGTAGGGTCAGTCAGTCAAAATTGTATTTGTGCTGCCAGGAGCAGGTTGAGGCTTTTTGCACTACCAAGAATTAAAAAAAAACTTAAGGCATAGGATTGCATAATCAACCCCCAAAACAAGCAAAGCCACAGCTGCAGTGAATCAATGATGCTCCAAGGACACCTGAGAGCAGCTCAGCTCCATGAGCAGACCTGGCCAAGGGACACCATCTCTTTTCTTCAGCATTTGCCCATTCCCAAGACATCTGTCACCTTGCAAATTAACCCAGGTTGACACTCAGCAAGGCATGTTTGCAGCTGCAAGGAACCTTTCCTGCAAGTTCCCATCTCAGATATTTCAGTAGTCCTTGCTTTCATATCTCTACTATTTTTACTGCTTCCATTAGTCTTTTCGGCTTGAACTGAACTGTTTGCCTTCACATTACTTCCATCATTGCTCTGCCCGTATCTGATACATGTGTCAGTGACTGCAAAATTCCATGAAGCTTAGCTAAATCCATGTTGTATGGTAAATAACAGCAGCGTGCGTCCCCATTCAAAGAGAGCGATGAGAGGTTTATTAACGTAGCATCGGACGAATTTCTGTTTTGTATAATTATGCATTGAATTTAAAAAAGAGATGTCATGCAGGCAATCTTTAGAGTTATAATAGACAATCTGTAAGAAAGAACAAAGGAAAATAATTTTAATAAAACATCATGCCCTAAGCAAGAAATATGCTTCACATATCATACATGAGAAAAAGATAGTCATTTGATGTAAAACAGAATTGTGACCTTGCTGCAGAGCGTTCATTACCTAACGCCGTGACAAGCAAATTAATGGATTTTGGAATGGTGCAAATAATAGTAATAATAATCATTTTGGTTTCTCGCATTTGCTCGCTGACAGCCAGATTTAGCAGCAAGTGTTTTGTATTATTATTTATAAAAGGGATTGCAAATAGAATTCCACATAACCTTAAAGACATTACAGAAGCATGTGTCTAGCACAAGGGTATTACACATGAGTAATCAAGGTTTTGTAAGTGCTTATAAGCCAAGCAGTGGAAGATCAGAAACAAAACACTGGCTGCCAGAAGAATGCATGCTTTATGCAAGGACATACATGTACATGCTACTATCAAGTACACATCATTCTTAGGCATTTGAATCCCTACATGGGAAGGTTATGATTATGGTTACTATGGAAATTACTCATGCAGTTTCATACACATTTGCACATGATAAACAGTTGTGTGATAGCCTGTTGATACTTTTTAAGGGAACTGTAGCACTCCCAGGAGGTGTTGAATTGTCAGGTTTGGACACCACCCTCTCTGCAGAAAGTCTTTCCCTTGCTAAACAATAAAGGTTGTCTGAATCATCTCCTCCAGTAGGTCCCAGTTCAGTTCTTGGCCCTTCTGGGCTGGACTCCAGAGCCCTGCCCCAGCACCCTGCTCTCCAACAGGGCACCACCTCAAAATACCAGCAGCAAGCTTGCTTTTCAGCAGCTGATGGAGAAAATTCACCCTTCCCACCCCCTGAGCCAGCCTGTCTGCAGAGCACCAGGAACAGGCTGCGAGAATGATGTGCTATTTGGGGTGAAAATTTACTGCAAGAGGGACTGACTGCTGCTCCTGGGGGGGTTGGACAGACAGGGGAAAGCTGGTGCTTTCACAGTGATGGAGAGAACACCAAAGTGCTCTGCCCCAGCTGAAGGATGTGCTGCCAAAAATTAAGGCAGGGAGCAGGAAACACTGTATGGGGGTTTTACCTCATTAAACCTGCACAAAACCTAAATCAGGCCTTAGGAGCAGCTTGCAACAGAGCAAGTATTCTGTGTGGAGCTGGCAGGATTGCCTTTGTTTTTCAGCAAAGATCACAAATAGGTTTCTAAACCACCTCAATGTGTTTAAAATGGTGAAGTTATTAGGCAAGGAGGTACAATAAAAGAAACATCTCTGCAAATGGAAAACCCCTAGGCATATACACCTTCAAAATGCTATTGGAATTTTAAGCCCTGATAATTGCTTTGTAATGTAAGCAATTGCATTATGAGCATGAACACCGCAGCCAATGCATCACCGCAGCCGTACCTTCCGCCCTGCCTGCGGTCTTCCCCCCTCAGCAAAGTACCCCCTGATTGCGGTGGGCTTAAATGGAACTCACGGCACAATGGATTGCATGTGCTAAAGCGAGCCGGTTTAATGGAGAACCCTAGCTGTCGTGTGGCTGTCTGTGCAAGACTGGCAGAGGGAGAAAGCCCCACGCCATGGGGCAGCGCCGGGCACTGCCAGCACCACGTCCCGGCATGCCAGGGGACCTTCGGCAGCTCTTCCCGAAAGGGAGGGCACCAAATGCCTTTTGCTCTCTGAAGCCATAACTTATTAGAAAACCACTAGAATGAGGCAACTTCCCTAACAGAGGAAATTTCCCTCCTCTAAGAGCAACAAATTAAAATGGAGAGGGCTGAAAACAGACCTGACTGCACCCTGGCAGGTTGTCATTTCTTTCAGGCTTGCTCTGAATCCAGTGGCTTCAGAGGCTGCATCTAAAATATATTTGATCTCCCCTGGGTCCCAGACATTTCTCCTCACCCATCACCACCAGGCTGATGCCCAGCAGCTCGCACAGAAGCCCACCTCCCCCACACTCAGCCTTCTTGCCCCGGGGGCAGTGGCCAGGGCAGAGCCACCTTCCCCCTGTGCCACCTCTGCTACAGACTAACACACACAGTAAATCACCAGCAAACACATAAAACATCCCACTGTATCACAGAGGGACTAAAATTAGCAGTGAAATCGCCTGGATGTACAGGAGCAGTTGAATTTGGTACATGGCAACCAGCAGCTTCCCAAAGCCAGAGCGGGAGCTGCGTGGGACCAGGCTCGTGTGAGCGGTGGCCAAAGTGCTATAGGTGGCCCACCTACAGCTGGGCAGGCCCTCCGATGAGTTTGCTGCTTATGCTTTCCATAGAATTTGGGCTGAAAATATTCATGGTGGGCGCCTGCTGCAGACAGTTTTGACGGAGGGGGGAAATCACAGAACAGCTTCACAGTTTCCGAGCAGTGGGCTGGAGAGAAAAATGCCGTGTTTTGTCCGTGTTAAAGGCTCTGAAGCATTTAATTGAAAAGCTTTAGCAACCCTGTACTTAGGAGGAGGGGCTGGGAATTTGGCAGGAGGGTTTTGGTGTCAGAAGTGTCCCTTTTACTATTTTGGGGGAAAAAAAAGCTGCTAAACTGGCCAAATTGTGAACCTATCAAGGTTTGCAAACACTCAGTAAAGACCTACTCAAACAAATGTAGCTGCCAAATTCCACAGCCAGGCTTGCTCCTGGATGTCCCGCTTCCCACCAGACGGGACACTGTCCCTCCCGAGCCCTGGGGTTTCAGGGGAGAAGGCAGCAGCTCCTTCTCCCTGTGCCCTTGCAGCGGAGCCGTCCCGGGCACATTGTCCCGCTGGGTGCCCAGGGTGGGCACATCCTACCGGCACCCAGGAGGGTCCAGCCCCTGGTGCAAGGGCTGCACTGGAGCTGCCTGGGGCCCTCCCACAGAGTGTGGTGGGATGTGGGATCATCCACACTCAGCATCAGAGTCTGCTTTTACCTACACCCATACCTGTCCCCCCGACCGTTCAGCAGCACTACAGTTGTAGTCATTATCACCCCTGAAAATGTTGCAATTTTCTGTACTTTCAGTTCCTCAATTACATTCATTATCACGTTAAACATTCCTGATGCTACAGGAACGGACTAAAAATAATAAGCTTGTATCTTCTTAACACAAATGAAACCCATTTGTACTACTGAGAGTGTAGCAGGCTCATTGTTTCACAGCAACAAAGCTTCGTCTCAAGAGATCCAATTCATAAAAAATATTTGCCAAGGCTGTACACATTTCGTGCAGGGTTTTGGTTGTTGGTTTTGTGGGTTTTTTTATACTGCCACTGACATTCCTTCAAGTTCAAATCTGATTCAGGAGTAGACCAGCAATTGAAATAAAATGGAAGTGTCATAGAAAAGCAAATAAAAAAAATTCCCTCCGATTGCAGGGCACAACCGCACCACCCTCAAGCAGGCAGCCCCATGCCCACCCCGGGCTGTGGGATCCACACACCTTCCCCTGCTATAAATAGCCACAGCCACTTTGCTCTGTCTCCGAAAATAGAAGCACATTGCGAAGGAGATAGAAACAGCAAAACACTGTACATAAGGTTTGGTGGTGGTGGGGTTTTTTTTTCAATAAATATGAATTTGTAACCAAAGCCACCCAAGGCAGGCAGCGATGCAGCCGGGGAGATGCTGTCTGCAGGCACATGCAGGGAAACCCACTGAAGGCTGCAGGCACCAGGTCAGGGGTGAGGAACAAGCAGGTTTTGATGCTATTCCACTTCTCCCCGCACCAAGCTCCAAGTCACAACAGTGTGATTAAAGCATATAACAAATTGATATCTGCCCATCTGGCTGCTCCAGAGCTCCAGCAAGGGCAAACAGACCATCCTCAGGTCTGCCCACCGCCCCCGCACGGCAGGGCAGGCTCCAAGGGAGCATCCCCTGCTCCAGGAGAGCCATGCAGTAGGACATGGCACCCAGGCTCTACCCTGGCACTCACCTGGGGCAGATGCAGCCCCTGCTACCCCAGGCAAAACAAAACCAAGCCTGCTTTTCTCAGCCTGGCAGCTTCAGCCACACCATGGTCGCAGAACAGCACCAGATATTAGACACCCCAGCACCAGGCACCAGTGCTGTTGGACTCAGCATCCCTCCATGGGCTGGATCCCAGGCAGGGAGCATAATCCTGGGTCTCTCCTGCCCAGACACTAGAGATGCCATAACACCTTATAGGAACAAAGATTTTGTCCCTAATTTCCAACACCCATGGCATGCAATAGCCCTACTGCCAGAGGTGCCCGCAGGAGCCTTTCTCCAGCTGCTGGGTGACCTTTGACAGTAGCTCAAAGCCTGTGGCAGGGATAGCATACACCTCATGAATCTGACATTTGGTTGCTGTTTGTTGTATTAATTAGGAGGAATTAGTGTCACAGGACAAAAAGCATATAAGGCCAACAAGGAAATATGGAGAGCAAGGTGACTTGCACAGCATCTTGGCTGTGGACCTGCCCTACTCTTCAGCCTCAGAGGGATCCTTCAGCTAACAGAGGGACCTCTGCTGGCTGCTGCCAAGAGTCTCCTGGAGGCTGCTGGAAGGGTTTTGCAAGAGAAATCTAGGAATGATTCTGGATTCCTACTTTATCTAGTAAAAAAAATTGAAAGCAGCTCAGCTGCACTCGTTTAGAGTTGTCTGTTCCCCTCTCCACCCTGGTGGGCTCAGCAGCACAGAGCCCCCCACGCACAGCAGCACCCGTACAGGGCGTCGGAGCTCTCTGGCTGTGGGTGCACAGGGCACATGCAACACAAGCACTGATTTCTAGCCCTGTACCTTTGCCTCATCCCCCTGACTCCAGGCAGCTCTCACCACAGAGCTTCCCAGCCTTGGGCATTCACAGGTCAAACGCTTCACTTACGCTGATTTTTGAATGCAATTACCAGCTATTTGAAACACAAAGCATTCTTAGCCTCCCTTGGATCAACATTTTCAGCAATGCTGGTTCCCAGGGGAAAAAAAAAAACCCAAAAAACAAAATCAAACAATCTTCAGCAACCACCTTCCCTCCAACTCAAGCAGCCACCAGAGCACAGGCAGTGCTTTGCCACATGCTGAAGAGGGGTCAGGCAGTGGGGGCTCATTACCAGAGCAGAAGGGTTGCAAGGCAACACCAAGCACACCCGGCACACCTCCTGCAGAAAGTCACCCTCTCTGAATCCTTGTAATTGGGGATCAGTCCCATACAAGGCCAGAAATCTGGCTTATTAAAGCATGAACTGCTGAGCCCCTTGTTAGATGCCAACAACATCTTCTCCTGTGGGATTATTTACCCTGCAGACGGGGTTACTGGCCCTGGAGCAAAAAAAAAATTTCTAGCAGAGATAGTGCAGCTGGGGCACATTTCCCATCCATGGGATGCTACCATGCTGTTTCACAGAGAGGATGCTTCCCACACACACCAGAAAATAGCCAGTACAGCTGCATGCACACAAGGCATATGTTTCTGTATAAGGTACCTATATGGTATAGCTCCTCTTTCTGCTTTCACTGTATTTTATCTTTAAATTGAGAGAGCTTTTTTGTAGCAAATCATCAGAGAGGAACAGCTAGTTACCAAGGAGATTCTCTGATGAATCAGACACTGACTGGTATAAGATCTAGACAGGCTGTGGCTTCTTAATTCGTGAGACCTTACATTTTAAACAGGGGGAAAAAGATCCTATCACAACCAGCCATGGACCACGCCAGCAAAAGCAGCTTTTATTTTTGCCATAGGAACAAATAGCAAGCACACAGTGTGGGAAATCAGTGAGCAGCCGGAGATGAATGGGAGCGTCTCTCCAGCACACTCTTGACTCAGAAAAGCAAATACCATCCAAGGACAAAGTGGTCCGATGGAGGTGACTGAGGGGAAGGCTGGGAAGCCCCTGATTTCACACCGGCACGTGCAAGGATACACAGGGATGAGTGAGCACTGGAGAAAGAGCTGCACGCCTGCTTCCGCACAGCCCTGGCATTTCGGAAAGTAAAGGTTGCACAGCCCGGCAAGGTGCTGCCGATCCGTGTGCTGGCCACGGGCGCAGAACAATACTGGGACTGCCCCAACCCCGAGCCCGCTTTCCTGCCAGACTCCTGCAGTTTTCTTTTGAGGAGCAGGTGAGACAGATGAATCTCACCAAATGACAGCAAAGGCACCGACCCCATGCCAAGCATCCTGCCCTCGTGGGGATGGCCATCATGTCCCGGAGGAGCCCAGGCAGTCAGGGATACAGAGACAGCAGATGAGGAGATTTTATGAAGGTGGGAATAACAAGGAGCTGCATGAAACAAAGTTTGACAAGAAAAAGCTCAGCTTTTTTGGGCTGACTGGATTCAGATGGTCTTTGCACCCACTTCCTTCTGGCGGCTTGTTTCTGAATAATTACTGAACCCTGGTGCTTCGCCTGCATTTAAAAACAACTTAATTAAAACTGCCTGGGAACTGCAAGAGCAGCGAGAAATATTTGGAGACATCAAGAGACAAGATATATGGAAAACTCCTGCTTGTAGATAGGCTGTTTTCCCAAAGGTGGAAACTACAGAAGTATGTAGATGAAAGGGAAAATCTCCCTGTCAGATCCCATTGAAATCTCCGTTTTGGGCACTGCTGCTCCGCTGCTACTAAGGTAAACCTGATCCTTACTGGGGGAAGCTGCAGGATGCGCTGAGGTGTTTGGGACTGTGCCGAGAGCTTAGATGGGCTGCCGTGAAGTATCAGGGAGTGAAGATTAAAACATGTATTAGAGCAAATTCAGGCTTTACTGCACCCTGGAAAAGGATTTTCCTAGAGTGATTGTGTCTGACAAGAGGCTGGCACGAGCCAGGCTTTAACCAAGGATTTGAGTGAAGGGCATCTTACAAGCAAACAGTTTCAAGTACTGTTTTGAGATATAAATTACACTTGCTCACCTCAGGAATTAATTAGTTGTCGGTAGCATTTGTGGGCTGAAGCTAGAGGCTTACAGTAACGTTTTAGTGATGCATATTGTGATGTTATTATGGGAGGACCACTTATTAGCGGGCCTCATTTGGAAAGCAAGATACTCCAGAATGCTGCGATAGAGACTGAAAACAGCATATGGGGTAGGGAAGGGGCGCAAGAAACACTTGCTGACAGCAAGCTGCTTTCAGCACCGCAAAAAAATTGTCAGGAAATTCCAAGCCATGGCTCACAGCCAGCGGGTAACTCACTGCCCGTCCCCCTCCAGCTTCATACAGGGGCTTGTACAGCGTTCGCTTGCTGCCCTTCCCAGCCGTGCCAGGCAAATCAAAGATGTAGTAGCAGCAAATTAAAACAGGCTGCCAGCTTTCATGCACTTAATGGGCTATTTGGTCTAATTTGACTTCATATTTATGATCTTTATTCACTTTAGGGTGAAGTTGAAGTCATTTATATGTTTGCATTTAAAACAGAGAAGGGCTGAGAAAGCTGTAACTGCACACAAACTTCCCACAGGCAAAGTACGAACTTCCACAGACTCCTCAGTTTATGAACACCATGCTATGCCACAACAGTGCTGTTATTCCAGCCTTGGGCTGATTTGGGATATCCATATTCCCCAGGAAGCATTCAGAGTTTGTTTTTCCAAATGTGTACAAGCAGCAGCTGCTAGAACATGAAGCAGAGCTTACGGAGTGCTTTTAATCCAAGAACAGCGAACACAGGCAGGTTAGGGATTTACCCGTGGAGAAACTGAGGCAGTGAGTATTTAAATTTGGATAAAAACCTGCAGCTGAACAGAAACAGTGTCCAGATAGGAACTTAGGTCCTCGCTTCCACTGCTTTGCAGTAACTATTAGTCTGGAAAGCCTTGAAAATTCGCCGCTGATGTGACTTTGGCTATGCAGCAAAGCTGGCCTCAACACGGGGACCGAGGGCAGCGCAGCCCCTGTACGGTGTGGTCCCCAGGCTGGACAACACCTGCATTCTGTCTTTGCTTGTGAATTTTGACTGCAGCAAACTAGTAAGAGGTTGACAGTGGTCTAAACACTGGGTTTGGAGTTAGGTTTGTTGCCACAAGCATCTGCCTGTGTAATAAGGAGAATAAGGTCAAGGAAAGAGGTGGGGATTCATGAGGAATATGAACTGCCAGGTGAAGGGTGGCCTCCACCAAGCCGTATGCTTGGCAGCATATCTGGTCCCTCGGTACTAAACTTGTGTTGGAACAGGGAGAGATTTTGATACAGATAAAGCTAAAATACAAAGAAACCGATGTAGTTTGCTCCAGATGTCCGCATGCACATATTCTTATATGGTGTTTGAGAAATCAATTATTCTCGGCACATATAGTGTCTGTTGCTGAGCTCAGAGTCCAGGCACTGGGGAAACTTATGAAACAACCATACAGATTAGCTCTCCGTCATAATCCACTCGGTCCCACTTGAAGAAATCCTGTCTTTCCCCAGGAGGGCTTAGTTGCCTTGCTAGAAATTCCCTTATTCACCAGCAGCCCCTTGGCAGGGCAGGTGGGTTTTGCCTCACAGGGATGCTCTGTGCTAGCTCCAGCCATTGACTTCTCCCCACCCAAAAAAGGGGCTTAGACATATCCCACAGGGTGTTTCCCTGTGTCCCCAGTGTGATCCCCCTTACCTCAGCTGCTCACTCCAGGGGACACTCTGAGAGTCCCAAGGCTGCGGTGGGTTGAGCAAACCGGGTTTGGGAGGAGGACTCAGGACCAGCCTGGCCCCTCACGTACTCTGGAAGGCAAAGCTCAGTGTCGGCACAGCGGGGAGGCACAGAATCCTTCCTGACAACCTTCTCTGAATGACCCAGATTGCATCAACAGGCTCTGGAGGGAGCCCACAGCCAGTGCTCTTCAGATGGGAGCATAGGATTTGCAACATGGGGCCCAAGAGGGACAAGGAACACGGCAATGGGAAAGGAAAGCAGAAGGCCTCAGCACCCTTCCCACCTTCAAAGCTGGTAAATGTCTCTTATTTCCCTTTCTACTCTTTCTTATAAAGAAGCTGGAGAAGTTGCCCCCTCCCTGTGCTACTTTGCATGCCAAGTGGCAGGGTGCTGGGGAGCCCCCGGTGCTGAGTGCTGAACCTTGCCTTCCAGGCTGCTATTCCAGAGCCCAGAGGCAGCCCAGCAGGCTGGAGTATTGCATGTGTCCAGAATGACCCAACATTTGTACCCTTTGTATTTAAGGATTATTTGGTAGATAAGCATACCGATAACCAGGTGCTGCACGTTGTGCCAGCAGAGGGGCAGTGGCAGCAAAGGAGTCTCCTGGTTTTTGCATGCTTGTTCAGAAGCTACAAACACAAAAGTAGTGATGCTTGTAACACCCCTCCAGGTGAAGGGCAGACAGACAGCAGAACTTAATCAGTGAAGGGGTCTACGTGAACCCCCCAGGCACGATGCATGGAGGGACATGCCAGAAGTCTCCACTCCCATGAGAGTCTCCCTTTGGGACACTGCAGCTCTGCAGTGCCTCTTGGGCTGAGCAATGCCTTTTGACTCATGTAATCTTGTTTAAATGCAACAAGCATCTCCCCCTATGCAGGTGCAAGCCACAAGCACCATTATTCTGGGCATATAAGCCACTTACAGCAGCATTGCCTCTCTTAATGGAAGAGAGGCATCACAGCAGTAGCTACACTATGGACCATTAATTTACTGCCAGGTGGCTTAATCCTAGACTTTAACATGCATTTAACTAGAGGTCTACAGCAAAGATATTACAGTGCAACTGTAGAAATGCACTTTTACAGTAATAGTTTTAGTGCCAGTTGAACTCTGTGGCGGAACTCCCTCCAGCTCCCATGCAGACAGGGACTCACTTCTATGTGCCCACGTACAGGTAAACACTGTGGGGTGGGATATTCAGTCATTAACAAAAGTATGAGGCAATGCCATTTCAGTGTTTCACTAGAAATGAAGTAAGGTGGAAGTATGGAGTCAGGCAGAAAATTACTTAATTGTCATGTAGGTAAAGCTTCTCCAGTACAGAACTGAAAATCTGCACCCCTGATACAGCCCCACAGATGCTTGTCACCCTTGTGCTTCAGGCACACATCAATGTTCTTTGCTGGACTGTGTCCAGATTAATTGGCTTCGCTCAGCACCACACTCACCCTTCAGCACAAGCACATAACCTGCCACTTAGTGCTCACAAGTGTCATCCCCCAGCTGCGCTGCCAGGGGTGTGCAGGAGGGATACCAGGCCAAATTTCTATACAATGTCTGTCAATTTAACTCCCAATTTGCTCAGCAGAGCCATGCTCACTTCTAAAACAGGTCAGCTGCACCCCTCAGTAAGCTGGTCTTTCTGACTGGTATGTGTCCAGCAGCAGTTTTATGCTCTTGCTAATATCGGTGGAGATTTTAAATTGCCTTTAATTAGAGCTTTGAAAGATCCCACTGTTTCTCAGCAATTAGCTTCTGTACTGGGTTTGAATTGAACAGCAGCCCTTCACACTAGAGAATGTGACAAGCTTGGAAAACTGTTCATTTTTTACTCTGTTTCCAATTCTTAACTCTGCTGCTGATGTGTAAAGGCTGGTGGGGAGACAAAATATGTCTCATACAAGGGAGGAATGAATGAGAAGTCTCAGAAATAACTTCAGCCCATCTACATCCTACCCACATGCTCACGGCTGGGTTTATTCTGCTTAAAACCAAAGTCTGACTCCACTAATACACACCTAACTAGCTCTGAGTGAAGCTGCGTGGTTTTGAGGAGCACTGGAAGTTTGAGGTGTGGGGCCATGATGGGAAGCATCCCACCGGGTCTCAGCACTGCAGGCTGCCTCCCAGCAGTTACCAGGTCAACACTAGGAGCCTAAGGCTGCTCCTGCATGGGATTTACTGTCAACACAAGGTCTTGGTGTGGAAGTAAAAGACCTTTGCTTCCCCCTCAGCCCATTCTCCAGCCCTCTCCCCTCCCACTCAGCACATGTCCACCCTTCAGTGTCCCCCAGCTCTGCCATCCTTATTAGAATTCCCACCCATTAGATTCTACCTCCCCAGCTCTCCTCAGGCTAAGATACTACACCTGATACTGCAAGCTGCCTTATCCCCACAACCTCTCCACACCCCTCTGCCCTCCATCTCCTGGCCTCCAGGGCCCCTGCCCCTCTGCATTACCCTCACACCAGCTCCAGATCTGCAATAACATGCTGGTCTGAGGGATGATGCGCTTTCAACACCTCAGAACAAACCTCCAGCCAAGTTATTAAAACCATTTAATACCACTTCTGACTGGTACAGAAGTTACACTAAAAATAATTGCATTTCTTACTAGTTACAGATAAAACAGACCCTTTTTAGTCATTCAGATATGGCCTGATGTGCATTACGAGATATTAACAGCCCCACAAGTGAAATAACAGATACAAGACCAAAAGCTAAGTCATAAGCATTCTCAAAAGCCTGCAGATTAATCATTTCATATCTCCATAGGAGCATCCACCAAAGCCTTCCATCACTGTACAGTCTTAAAGCCACAGCACAGCTCCGTTCCCAGCCACAGCTCTGCCTTGTCCATGGAAGGCAAAAGCAGGGAAGGAAGGTGTGTGTTTGCTTCCAAACAAAAGTTGATGGAACAGCTGAAAACAGAATCTGGAAATTTTGATTCCTTGTTTTCCATTTCACTCTGTGGAAAAAAACAGTTCCTTGTTGTGTCAGTCCTTTACAGTGATTATAAAATTGATAATCCTTTCAAAATATTTTTTCTTCAGTGCTTTCTCCAAAGTGCACATCCACTCCTGATCTCATGGGCTCAAACTGTACTCGTGGTATTTTTGGAATTGATTGCAGCCTCCTGATCCATAAAAATCAGCAACACCACCAGCAAAATAAGAGCACAGGTGCCGCTGAAATGGCAATCACTCCTCAGGATCCAAGCCTGCAGTTACACAGCCTGAGACAGAAACCCACTGCCTCCTCCACACAGCACTCTCTCCATTCCGGGATTAAATAGATGACCACACAGCAGTTAGCTGACCTGTCTGTATCCCTATCAAGGGCTGTAAGTGCTCCAGAAGCAGCACAGCTTCACCTTAATTGCATAAGCACACAGCTTGTTCAAACTCCACTCAGGCCCACACTCAAGGATTTGAAGTAGTGACAGCCTCAAGTGCATTAGTCTCCCTTGCATACTCATAAGGTGCTTGAAAGCTTCAGCTCCCATCCTTACTCTTGCAGTAGAAATCACGATCATTTTGGTTTATGTTGTTGAATCAAAAAGACCAGCAAGTGACTAACATTGGAGGTGTCAGGGAAAGCAAGGCAAAGATTGAGCAGAACAGCTCTACCAGAAGCCACCATAAAGGATCAGGTGCATTCAATCCAGCCCCCTTTTTATCCTTACAACCACACTCTCAAGCCAGAAGCAGCAAATTTCATCAGAGCACCAGAAAGCCACAGCTGTTTCGGAGCACTGCTCCCAGCCAAGTGCCCAGCATCTGCAGGAAGGCCCATCACATCACACCAGCATGCACCCATTCCAGATTGGCCATTTCTGTAGGCACCTGGTACAAGTACCCAGCCGCAGTCAATCAAACCATCTGCAGTTTCCACAGGCAAACTCATCAAGTGAGGCAAATGCATCACTTATTTTCACCATGGTTAATGACCATGAACCTGGAGGCTGAAATTTCAGTTCATGCCAAGGAATACAACAGTCAATAACAGATTCAGCCCACAAATAACTAGAGGAGTCCTGGCCTGTGCAATGGACCAAGGATACAAAGACAACTCATTTATTTCTCAATTCTTTGTAATCCCTCCAAAACTAGCAAAACTGGTCCTCTCAGAGATATTTAATAAGTTATTGCTATAGTCTAGCCCAGAACTTCCTCTGGTGGTGTCATTAGCTCTGCTGCCTGGTACTACAGGCAGCTGCTCCCACCCAGTAATGCTGATTACAGCACATACAACTTGTTCAAGTAGGAGGTGGCTTCAGAGTCTGAGCATCCAGCCCAGACCAGCTAGCTGCTCGGGTTGAGCAGTTAACATCCTTAAAGACCCTCTAGGCAGTCCTGGCTATACTGCTTACACTGTAAGGAAAGGTTGTTTGTTTGGGGAAGGTAGTCAGCAGGAAGGGAAAGCAAGCCCCTCATCCCTGATCTTAAGCACTAAAGACTGGGGGTCCATGTTGTAGGACCATGGCCAAACTTTATTCTTCAAGAAACCAGCTGAAACCCAGCCCTCAGTGTTGTCAATGACATGTTATTAAGTGACCTGAAGAGGATATTACAGAAATATAGACTATCATTCATTATCACTGTCAGTTTTATAGGACAAGAGTCAGCATAACACAACCAGGGCCTCATGCTTCTGATGCCAGCAGGAGCTAGCAGCCCTGGAAAAGCAGGTCAGGCAGCCTTATGGTGGGTCCCAGGTGGGGACAGGACCACCATCAAGGGCTACCAAGGTCAAGCTCCCCCAGAGCTCAAATCTCTATCATTTTACCCCATCTTCAAGTCTGCCTTTCCTTCTTTACTTTAAACTGAAACCTGCAGCTGTACAATGCTCAGCCTGCACCTCATCCTCTCCCACCACCCAGCAGGTTCCCACTAGCACTTGTCCCCTTCCCAACACTGCAGCAGAGCTCTGCTCCTCATGTCTTGTTTTCTTAACTTGAGATACCTGGTGTCCACATGCCCCTTCTGGCTGCACTCTCATGTCCCCCCAGCATCACCCCTTGGTGGCCACAGGAGCCCTCAGGCTGCCTCATGCTCCTAACCCACCCCCCATCTGGTACAGGCAGCACCAACCAGCCTCCCTCAGGAAAATTATTAATAATAGGAGTGGAATTTTCCAAATATTGACTCATTTTAGCCTAAATAATATCATTCTGTTATTATTGCTTATAAAGCTGGCTCTGTTCCACCTTCTACAATATTTCAGGAGTGACTTGGCTGCATCAAAGCTAACTCACGCCTCGTAGCAGCAGAGCCAGGCCATGCTTAGTACAGTCCATCAGCTAAAATAAAACTCTGAGCCCCCCCATCTGCTCTCATCAAACAACGATAGACATAAATCAATACACTCATTTCTGCGTAGTCCTTCCATGACTGCAAGCCTGCCCAGGGAGGAAAGCACATACATTCAGCCTTACTGAACTTTAATGTAGATCACAATGAACACAAAAAAGTGACATCTTGATGCAGCACAACAATACATACTTCACCCCAGAAGGCTACAATACAAGGAGTAAAGATACTTCAAGAAACAACACACAAATAAAAAAGAAATACTTCAGACTACCAGGCACAATACCTTGGATGTGCAAACAGCACTTTTCCCCTTGCTTGCAAGCATCTCTCCCCAAATAGCTCCACGTTCTTTGGTCCAACAGCTCCAAAAAGCAATCTCCTTCAAAATGTCTCAGCAAGAAGCTCCACAGAACTACCCCCTCACTCAACAAACCCCCACTGCTGCCACTGGGTGAACTATTTATCTGCTCTTAATCTAGCCTTGATCATGAACACCTGGAACCCACAGACACCCAGCACCCCCTGGGCTATTTGCCCTGAATTGCCATAGTTTAATTAACTTTAACTGATCCCTGATGACAATTGGTGTCAGCTGTGGACCTAGAAGCTGCCTCGTTTACTTGTTTATGAGCCCAGGCAGTGTTCGGAGATAACATGGTGGGGGGGCAGGGGGGGAAGCTACTTTTCCTATTAAGCTTGAAGTCAGGGCAGTAGCTAAAGTTAACTTGCTTGCAAGCAAAAGGTTTTGTTTTGTGATACATTGATTTTACCTCTGAAACTCAGGTAAGAGGCTCAGCACGCACTTACTTAGCAACAACTTCAAGGGAGAGTGAGCAGGAGGCAGAAGTTTGGGATGTTTTTGTGTGGCTCGTGTTGCTAAGGAAACCGCCTGCGTGATGCCTGTACGCTCACCACAGCTGGGTCACTTGGGTTTTGCTTCTCAGAGTAAGGTGTGAGTCATGGCTGGAGAGCAAACTGCAAAAACTTGCTAAGGAATGCCTGTATCGCATACTTCCACTCACGTGAAAATATACATTAGTAGTAGCAGTTAATAATAACAGCCACTAGCAGTAGCAGATCTATATTAATACTTTTCCTGGTAGCAGCATGCTGTATATTAACAATTATATCTAACCCTTCAAATATACACAGGAAAAATAAAAACACTATTTTTTCCACACACTGTTACAGGTCCCAGCAATGTTAGGGTATAACTAAGATATATCATGCCAAAAATGTCTTGATGACAGAATACTCTAAATAGCAGTGCTTTCTAGTTCCACTCACATGATACAGCCAAAGCCTGAGTTACTAAATACCCAGTCATTTCTGAAGCTATCACCAGAAATAGATGTTTGTGTGAGTTGTGTGTTGCGCTAGTGGCAACAGTAGGTTTCGATCTGGAGATGTGGTGGTTGAAAAAGGAGAAAGGCATGATTATTAACTTTTACCAAACCGGTAAGAGTGTGCTTACATACAGAAATGTGCTGTACGTGAATCTGATACCCATATGACAGTTACATACGCTCCCCACCTGTAAATGATGTGGTCGTGCACCCTGTCTCTGAGAAGCCACCAAAGAAGTGCCTCTTGTTTCTTTTTGTTTGTTTCAGGGTTTTTATGTCTTGATTTTGTTTCTGCAAATAGTGACGAGTTTGATATAGGACCAGGTGGGTTTAGACTGTTACAAAGTGTGAATACTACAGAGGTCCATTACAAGGCTTTCATTAATGCTAACAGATATAACGTACTTGTACTTAAGGCTCCATCTGGATAATCATTCAAAAGTTTAGTTGAGCTCTCAGAGCCTCGTAGGTCTCCAGCATGGCCCAGAGCTCTTCTGACTGACCACGAGAAGATTTGGTGACCAGGAGTCTGAATCAGGCCCAGTTCTGTTCCTTCTTGAAATTCGGGTCAAACCTTTGAGCTGGGCAGCAGCAGCTGGTATTTCTTACCCCGTGTTTTTCTTTAGCAACCTCAAGGATCTCTTAGTTCAGGCAATACCTGTTCAGTGTTGCCCTGGAATAGATCTGGAGTGGATCCCAGGGAGCTGGTAGCATTTCTGCTGACACAAATGGTACGTCAAGGTGTGCTGAACTGAAGAAATGAGCATTCAATGACTTGTGTAATCGGTTTGCCTGCCTGTAAGGTATTTCCACTACACTTTCAGATCTCAAGATTTTCCATCTGGCATTAATAGAAGAAAGTATCTAAGTGTTAAGGGCTTAAGCAATGAGGGTCATTTCTCACGGCTGCTCCCACACAGCGCTGAGAAAGCTGGAAAAGCCGCATCCCGCCTTCCTCTCTGGTTCCCCTGGCTGAGGGCTCATTTTGTTTTCCCATGCAGTAGGAGCTGGACTGCCTCTTTCTTCATTTTGCTGTCAGACGGTTTTGTAAGTGTCAGAAAAAGAAAAATCTGAGGCATGGCCAGTGGGAGCTGCCAGTCGGTGCCTGCTGGAGCTCCCAGCCAGGAACCCAGCATGTGGGCATTTCACTGCTCTGACCTCCGGCTCCAGCCTCCTGTTGGGGCGTTTAGAGGACCTTCACGAGGATGCTAGGTGGGGGATGTGTTGTGGATGTAAATCACCGTGAAAGCATGGACAGAGCTGAGCTCCTGCCATGGAGCTTGAAAGCATAGTCAGGGTTTAGGCTGCCTGGTCCCATCTTCTTTGATTCCCCATCTCACTGCTTTGGTAAGTGATGCAAGCAAATTGTTGAACGATGCCTTGCCTGAAGCAGATGGCTGCTATCTTTCAAAGCTTTCTTATTATAGAAGTTTGCAAGTGCCGAGACAAGTATTTAACCTTTGAGGGCTTGCATTCAGCATGGGTGCCGCAGCTGACCATCTGCCGGAGCGCTGCCTCTCATGCCAGGGCACCCACTCCGACAGACCAGCTCGGCTGGCTCACCATATCTTTGAGTGACTTTAAGAAGTGGTTTTGCGGACCACACTTACACGGGCCCTTGGATACACGCCTGTTTCCTTCAGGCAGGCTGTCTTGAAGCAAGTCCTCATCATTCATTTTAAAGGACACGTGTCAGGACCTGCATTACAGTCAGGCTTTTGGTACCTTTGGAACCACAAGGTCAGGCAGTCTCACAGCGTCCTCTTCCCACCTCTGACCACATCCCCCCTCTGCAGCAGCTGCCAGACAGGGAAGATGCTGGGATACGATTTAATGGTGCATCTCAACAAATGCAGCAGATGACTTAAAGACAAGGGTCCTCCACAGTCCTACAGAGGGTCTGCCAAGTATATGTTGAATTTATCAACAATTTCTTTCATATTTACCATATTCCTTACTGTCTTTTCTGTAAATACTGTGTTACTTTAGCCAACACTCACCATACTTCTTTTACCTTTGATTTTATAGGCCTTGCCAAGGAGATAACCTATATGCTATGTTAGGTGCTTTCATTTGCTTGTATAAGCTGCCATTTCTCCAAATATCAAACCATTAATAGACCTCTATGTAAATGTCTCTCGAGTGTAGAAGAATGAGATTTAATATTGCTTCTCACTGGTCTGACGGGAGGTTTGCTTGTTTTTACAGTAAAATCATTGCTGTTGCTATTTATCAGCCACGCAAGGTTAACAACCTCCTTACAGCTTGGATAGCAAACTTCACTGTAAAACTTTGCTAGGTGAGTTGTGGTACCCTTCCAGCTGCCGCTGCTGCATTATGTGCTCTTACGTTTGGCGTATTTGGCCTCGGGATTCCCAGTTATGTTCCTCCAAATTTTCTTTTAGTCCAAGCTTGGAAGCTGAAATGAGTTAATACCCAAACCTGCTTCTACTCTTGAGGCTGCAATAGTCCAACGTTCCCTCTAAGTGGGATGTGATTGCATCTGGTGAACCTTGGCTCAGTTGACTGATAAATTTATCTGTTGCTGCCAGCTGTGAAACAGCAGGGTGCCTGAGAGGAGCATCCGAGCATCCACCCCCGCGGGCCAGGACATTTTTCCTTGTTTCTGGATCTAGATAAAAATTCATCAGCCTTCTGGGAAGGAAAAGGGTGTAAAGGTTAATAGTACAACAACGCCACGAGCTGCTAGGTGACTGTTCTGCCTGACATGATAGGAGTCTCATGGGAATGCTGCTTTTGTGGGGTGTTTGTTATTTTCTTGGGCCGATCTGCAAAAGAAGGGCTAATCTCATGCGATGCAAGCCACGTATTCTCAGATGAGAACATGTAGAAAAGGTTTATTTTAGAACCATCCAACAACCAGAACACACAGAGTAGCTTTGGATGCAAGGACTCAAAGCCAATCCCTCAAAGCCCTTCCCAAAATATAACCCAAGAGCCTCTAGTGAACATTTGTCTTTATATCCACTGATTATTTTTCTAATCATTTTTTTAAAAAGATGACTGATTTCTGAACTAAGACTTTCTGAAGATTTAACAGCTTGGCATTTGAGCATCAATGACTTTGTTTCACTGAATTTTCCCATCCGCTCCCTTAACTAGCAGTTAGTGCCCATCACACAGCTCCACGGCCAGCCCTGTATCGCAAAGGTTCAAAAGGCAGCACACAGTGATGCTGGAAAAAGGCAGCAACATGTTCACGTGTAGTTTGACTACTGACTGCAGGTGTACGTGGCTCAGAGGGGAAAAACTGTCGGAGCAAGCCCCTCTGCATATCACGTTATCGATGCTATCCTGTAGCACCACGCAGCACATCATGGGTTGCCGCCAGGGCAGCCAGACAACCAAACCCAAAAAACAACTTAAAATAATTTGCAGGCCTTCTGCCTCCGTTCTCCATAACGTGACTGGCTCCAAGGAGAATTTCCTTTTTTTCCAGACTGCCTTAAAAAACCCTTCACCTAGCTTTGACCTGAAATCCTTCTGCTCCAGACAGAGCTGAAAGAAGATTGTTCTTTAGGACTCCAGCACTTGTTAATTCTCTTAAAGAGATTACTCAAATCTCCTAAACAAATATCAGACTAGATTTTGGATTAAGCATGGGTGCTAAAATGACCTTGCTGATAAAATCAGCATGATCTAACCTCACAAATTGGAGAGGGAAGCCTTGGATGTAATTTTGACTCGGTAGGTCCTATCGTGGTAAGTTGTCAGACTGCTCTGCACCTCTGTTCCTCTCTCTGTAATATTCTTGCAGTGTTCCCTGAGAACCAATACAAAAAATGTCAGGTCTTCCAGATCTTCACGGGAAAGGCAATATACTGACAAAGTCACCGGGGCTGCGTTCAGCCTGCTGTTTTCTTTTACTAATGCTTATTGCTTCCTCCATTTCTCGTATTTGAGCTGTCTGGTTCATTTCAGTGTCAGCACGAGGCTGCTTTGCACGGCATCCCGACTCCTGTGTTCATCAAAGTGCCATTGTTCGGAAGTGGATTTAGCGCGGTGCATTTGGCAGGGTGCTCCGGTCCAGGTGCTGGGGCAAGTCAGCATCCCCCGGGGTCCCCCAGGGACCCGTCTCCCTTGCCTGCTTCCTTTGGGTCATTTCCCCACTGTGCAGCTAATAGCCGGAGTTATTTATGTCCTGCAGTTTTTTCTTTGTGTTTCGCTTCGGTTTCAGAAATAATTAACCCTGCAAAGACAGATGTGGATTTTGGCCGTGTAACGGACATTTTCTTAAGAACCAGGAGCGATGCAGTGAGGTTTGTGTTAAGTATTTTTGCCATCGTGTTGTGGCCAGGAACGAAGCCCAGAAACCTTATCTGTCACGAGCATTTCACAAAAGAGAGATCGTTAAGTCAAAACTGTATCACTTTCAACCTACATCTTTCCTGTTGTTGTTCTGTTACTGGTCTTCTATAACCCCAGCAGATTTCCTTGCAAAATCTCTAGCGTCTGTAATGGAAACAATTTCAGTTTAATTTACTCATTTGCTAATCCTAATTTTCCAGTGCTGTGCTTACAATATCTAACCAAATATCACTCATATGGAAACACATTAAAATTCTGCAACAAGCTGGAACTTACAGCTTCAAAACTCATCAGCTTTGTTTCTCAGCTGTCAACATGTAATGGTGGGTCTGCCTTCCTCTCCTCAAACGTTCACTGTTCACATTCGCTGTGCCCTTCCTGAGCACTATGCTCCATTTCACTCTCACTGTAGTCCATTATGGCAAAAGTACCCTGCTTCCACTCAACTCCAAATATCCTGATGCAGAAATATGACCTTTTCCAAAAGATTTATTCATATGCTATTATTTAGTTTTCCTTTGTTTTTAAATAATTGAATATATTTTTATAAAGACTGTTGACACTGTGATGTGCTGCACATAGAAACAGCAAATAATGGTACTGTGACAAAATACTGGGAATAGTGCAATCTGTGCACAGCAATCAGAACTCAGAAACTGTGCGTTACACATTCCTGACTTGTGACAAAAAGGACAAGCGATCTGATTTTGTTCCGATCGTGGGGGCTGCCATTTGAACAGGCAGATCCAAAGGCTGCATTCCCATCACACCACCCCTGGTTCCCCTGTCCTGGACGAAGCGGGGCTGGGTTGCGCTTCTGTGTGGGGAACGCCATGCAGGGGGAGCACGGCAGATCGGATCCTCTCTGATCCCAGCTGGGCTTCCAGGGATAAAAGTGTCTGTAAGGACCCCAGGCTGAGGCTGAAAGTGCATCTCCGGGTGAAGCAGCTGAAAGTTGCTTTGTACTCGGTAGTGCTGGCTCCCTTCCTTCCACAGCTGTCTCCTTCACTCCCTTCAGGGGGTTATATTTCTGTGAGCTAATTTGAGGAGAAAAGCCTTTTTAATCCGATATCTTACGGACTCAAAGTATGGATATTTTTTACTTTGAATAAAATATGAGTATTAAGCTCTTTAGGCAGGGACTTTGTCTTCCAACATCTCTTCAAAACACTCAGCAAGCTGCTGGTATTACAGGTGTAAATATTACAAATAATATAATACAATTCGGATCTCAGAGATCAGTTTCATTTGGAATGGGCTCACAAAGTGTACCTCTATGTTGTGGTAGAAAAGGCCCAGGCATAAGGAGGGCTTCCCCAGAAGCTAATGCTAAGCCTTGCCCTGGAAGACCTTGGGGTCAAGAACCTATTTTGATCTAGGTTTCCTCGTAATTCACGAGGCTCTTCTTGTTTTGCTTACACCAGTGGAAAAGGGACACCCAGCCCATGGAAAAAAAGTAAAGTTTAGCATACAGAGCACTCATTTAAGAACTGGATGAGAGCTGTTCAATCCTGCAAGATAATGGTATGTAGTAGTTCAAGGCAGAAAGTGAGAATGAATTCCCTAACCAGCTGAAGGCAAAGAGGTAAAAAGGAGTTAAGAAAGAAAAATCCTTGTAGAAAAGAATAAATTATTAACCGAAAAAGTAATTTAACAGAATAGTAATGTTCTCATACCACTGAGCAAATCTAATACCAACTCTGCAAATCTAATAAGATCTCTGCAAAAGCAGAGAAGTTCAATCTGAAGTGCGCTCTTTTGAGGCTGAGGCCAATGTCCATTAAGTGCAATAGAAATACTTCATCAGCTTCAATACAAGCCAGATCAGGCGTCCACTGGATTTGGATTGTCGGTGGCTGTTCTTGTCCCTACAGAATATTCCACTCAAACTTGCCACGGCAATTAAAGTAACATCTAATTTCCACAACAATACAAGCAAATTCGCAATGTGTGCTGCTCTTGAACGCGAAGCGCAGGAGGCACGGCTGCTTTTGTGCCAGAGCAGCTTCCTTTGTTAAACGAGAACCAACTTGGCCCCAAAAAATCACAAGTGGGTGGGAGGCAAACATCAGACCTTCTTAAATGAGGCGTAATCAATAGGCAGATGCCACAGAAGAATCCTGGGCTCACCCTCTGAAGGATCCATGAATAGTCAACAAGAGACAGGGCGCCCATCTTGCACCGAGGATGCCATTGTGTTGCCAGCCATTGTATTTCTCATTTCGCTAATGGCCAGTTCATTGTACTTCAGCTACTGCTTTATTGCGCACATCAGCTGGAAATGATCAGCTTCGTTACCCATAGCTCCTAAAGGCTCCGTGCCATAATCCACATGGAATTCAGCAAGCTTCAACGAACATCGAAAAGGCTGGCTATGCAATGGTATTTCATACAACGCAACTGCTGTGCACCCAGATATCTCGGTCTATCATTTTTTGCAGGTCCCAGCAATGCCTCCCAGTTGAGTGTTCCATTAACTTTTTTCACCCCTTATTTCTTAAAAAGCCCAGAAGGAATCTTAATCCCCCTTATCTTGCTACACTATTATCTTGCTGCATTCCTGGTGGCTTCACACAGAGATTTTGTGGAACTATGTTTTTGTCACTTAGCCCAAAATTGGCTTGGAGGAAGGCAGCGCAAAGAGGTCTTAGCCTGAGCAAGCTAGAAATATAAATGAAAGTCTTACTTTGTGCCTGATTTTAATTTGGATCAGATTAGAGGAGGGTTTGTTTTACTGCAGTTTAAGAGAAGGCAGCATCTCTCATTTGATACGGGAGATTGATTCCTGTTAGATCCTCCCTTTATATTAGTCCCTTGGAGGAGCCCAGGATGATCCACACATCCTTGTCTGCTGGGACCAGCAGCGAACCCAGCCCTGTCAACTCTGGAAAGAGTGTTGTCATGACATCTGTAGTGTCCTTTCCCCTGATGAACTGAGGGTGTCTGTAATGGAAAAAGGAGGTGTAAGATTGGCAACTGCTTAAATACAACTGGCCAGGAAGAAAGGTACAAAATCCACTCACTTTAGTGTGCAATTGAAGTAATTTTATGGATCATACGTGTATAATAGCTTGCTTTATTAATAGATTCAGTACAGAAGCTTTCAGGTTCAAAGTAAGCCTCTCAGTCTATTGCTTCAGTAAGAGCAGTCCAAAAGCTATTGATCTATTTATACAGATAAGCACCCAACAGAGTTATCGGAATCAAGGTAAACACTCAGAAACAGATTCAATAAAAATAATAATAAATAAGTAAAGACCCAGGAAATAGAAATGTACAACTTAAAACTAATTGAAATGCTGACCTGAAGAATAGCTGTGCATTTCTGCAAAGGCAATTCAGAGAAAGGGAAAAAGAGTGCAAAAAGTAAGTGGATAATTTCAGTAGCATGCAAGTCAAAGGAGATAGGCAAGGGATAGAAAGTGATGTAAGCAACATTGGACTTTTTCAATTTTTTTTTAATATATGAATTTAAAATTACTTTCTACAAAACAAGGTCTGAGCACTGTTATTGAAATTAGCCTAGGGGAGAGTAAAGGAGTAGCATGGGTATGCACATACATGTCTTTTCTGTGGCTGGGCAGTCTAATTTTGCACCCATGTTCTTTTCTGTGGTTAAGAGAAGTTTTGACATGAACTCTCTCTGTTCGGTTTGCTGAGCCATTTTTTCATCTGCCTTGGCTGCCTCTGAAGCTGCCATGGGATGGGATGGAATGGGATGGAATGGGATGGGATGGGATGGAATGGGATGAGGCTGGGCCAGCCGCCACCAGTCTTTCAAAGCACATATCAGCCAGTTCATCAGTTCAGGGTTTAGACTGATGACCGTATGGTAAGCGTTGGGTCATGCCTGTCCTCCACTGTAGTGCAGACAGCCTGTCTTGAAAATATTACTTAAATTCTTCGAGGCCTGATGAAGTCCAGGAGCCTCAGCTGCTCGGTGCTGGGTACAGCAGTAACGCAAGGCCAGCTCCAGCCCTGGACAACTCACAACAGGCTCTAGTTTCATTTCAGGTGCGCTCTAGTCAAAAATATAAAGGCAGGTTCAGACCAAGTGCTGCTCATCCACTTCAGCGCATTACATCTTACCCTACAAAATAAATCCCAGTTGTGACTGCAGAGGTTGCAGGACAGTTGTTTTGCTGGTACAAGTCAACGTGGCACTGCCAGAGCTGGCGGAGGTGCCCTGATGGGCACCCAACCCAGGCAGTGAGTGCCAAGAGAACAGATCCAGGTGGTGGTGAAAAGGACCAGTCGGTGGGAAGAGACTGAAAAATCCAGGCAAATAGGAAAGAAGAGGAAGACCAGGACATGACCTGAGGTTATCGAGCACAATATTTAAAAGAAACAGGGAAAAAAGTACTTTGGCAGAGAACATAATTAAATTATGGAGCTTCTTGGCAGAAGACCCAGTGAAGGTGACAGTGGGAAATGGCTTGGGACAGAGATTAGACAAGCTCTGAACCCTGCCAACCACAGGATACTGGGAGGGTGCGTGAGGTCCCACAGGCTGGTCAGAGCACCCCTCACATCTTGGTGCAGGTCCATCCATACCTGCTGTTCCTCACACCCATCCCAAGCACTCATCAGTGGGTGCCCTGAATTGAATGGGGTGGACCTGAGCTTTCACCTGGCACCACTGGAAGAAGCAGAGGGAAGGTCACAGGCTGATGTAATTCAGCTCCACTGAAATCAAACCAGATATCAGGATGCAGCTAAAGGGCTGCTGAACTCAATGCTGGAAGGAGGCGAACACCACTGAGTTTCATACGTGGTCCAAAGGACACTGAGGGGAAGAAAGAGAGCGAGCGGTTAAAGGTTTAAAAAGAATTTGGATAAAAACCCCAAGATATTGTCAAAAAATCAGCCAGAAGCCAAGATTTGGCCAGATCTGCTCTTACTTAACCTTCAGTGTGAAATCAGGTCTCAGCCTTTCTATTCTTGGTAACAGCTGATGAACGCAATGTAACAAGGTATTAATAAACATCTGCCCATCTCTTAGATTAATATGGAGAAGAATTAATGGAGGTCTTAGCACGTTCATATTTTCTAATTATGGCAGATGATTTTATTTATAGAAATAATAGGGAGAATGGAAATTGTCACTGACACCATGTCAATATACGTAATGAAATCCAATCATTTAATTGCATTACATTTGGCTAAGGAGTCGTACCAATAAAGGGCCCTCCTTAGCCAGAGCGGCTCAGTGGTCGGTACATACTCCATGTTAGAAAGCTATTAAGATTAATATTTTTTTGAATGAATCACTGGGAAAACAAGTCATCTCTGACATACCCATTCCTGTGCCTCTGACCCCAACAGGGATGGGGCCGGGGGCAAAGCTTTCCACCAGGAGAGAAGGCGGCCATTGCCCCTTGCTCAGCTGTCTGGTTTTCATGCTTCTTTCTGGACATCACTTGATTCCAGCCCCCGATGCATGTAAAACAATAAAGTAATGCCCAGACTGAAGCCAGTGCTCTATTTTGGTTGTCGCTCACACATCGGCTCTGCTTCATGCAGTTCCCTCCTCTCTACCACGACACAGCATCACCGGTCCTTCTGTGGGAGCAACATCATACTACACCACCAAGATAGATAAAGCACAATTTTAAACCTTGACATGTTTACGCCTCCTAAGAGAGGAGGAAAGGCCTATAAAACTCCCGCTAAAGGACACACGGCTGTTCAAATCGTTTGCAGCTTGTTAGGTAAACCCTGAAGCCAGATTTTATTGGGAGATGCCGGTGTTGGTGTTAGAGAGCTGCTGGGGTTTAAGTGGGCTTTGGACTGACTGTGGCTGTTTTTCAGGGGTTTAAAACACATTTCATAGCGTTCAGTTCAGGCAGGTAGCTAGAGAAGTTTGGATCCTTTCTCCCAGAAGCAGGGAAAAATAAAATAAAGCTAGGATTATGGTGACAGATGGTCTGTTACACACAGAGCATTGCTAGTAATTTTGCTCCGTGCACACTGAAGATCTGGAGTGATACTGAAAAGCCAAGAAAGTCCTCTGGTTCTCTCCTGTTCTTCCAAAACATGGTTCCTAAACCATTCTTATCTTCCAAAGCTATCAGTCTGAATTAATGAAAACAGAGCAAGGAAATGTTACTATTTCTATTAATTATAGAGGCAGGTTTGTGCAATAAACAGAATTCATATCCCTACAGCGCTGCTTAAGTACCTATAATTCAGCTGCTCCGCTGACAACTGCAGCATCTTCTTCACATTGTTTTACAAATTAGCAAACCTGAAATCAGCAGCCGTGTACACTGTGATGACATTTAGTTTAACTACAGGGGATCTGACCTGCTGAAATCCACGGGTGGTCCTCCAGCGCTGCTTGTCACTGCTGTTGAGTTAAAGCTCCCAAATTAGGTATTCCTACATCAGGTCCGTGCTTTGCATAGAAGTGAAAATACAGATGCTTAGGAAATACTGTCAGTTACCTATTGCAATTGCTGGTACTCTTCTGAGTAATGCCAGACTAACACTTGGGGCGATGGTCCTCCAGAGACTAGCAGAAAGGGGGTTGCTCCTGGAGCCAGCCTGACTGTCCAGGTCAGTCAGCTGATTTGTGTTTACCGTGGGGTACGTGGAGTCAGAACCCACACATGGATATCTTTGCTCAGTGGTCAATGCTCAATACCTGCATATCCCATGGGAAGTTTTGTGCTTCAAAACCTGCGGAAACAGAACTCGGTGTGTTGTCCCCTAGTCAGTCCTTCCTCTCCCACCACCTTAACGCCAGTGTTGGCATCCTGTCTGGTAGGACTGACGGTAGCAATGGGTTGGATGAGCATCTTCTGTCAGCCTATGGTGACCTTCACATTAGACCAAGCCTGGGACGAGGAAGCCCCAGAAGGAGCTGGCTGCTGAAAGCACTGGTGCTCCAGCAGCGTTGGAGGAAACAAGAGCTGTGGAGGATGTGGTAGAAGAAAAAAAATATTCCTGGGGACATAAAGGGAAGCTGGAAAGATGCAAAGTGATAGTCATTCTTGTTCTACTCCAGCTTTCCACCTTCCAGATTAAATAAACTGCTTTTCTCTGCACCTGAGTGAGGGGAAGCGAATTGCTGATTCCCAGTCGGTAATGCGTTTGGTAGCAGGGCTCCCGCTGTGAGCTCCGAGCTTTGTGCCAGCAAACTGGTCTGACTGGGGAGCGCTCTGGCAACAGATAGACTCTGGCAGAGACATTTTCCAATAGCTGTAAGGTGCCAATAGCAGACTGCTTTTGATGGCAGCATGTTCTGATAGAAAATGACTCCACCAGGATAAAGGAAAAAAAGAAAAGGCACTTCTCTGGGCTATAGTGCAAAAGGTTGATTTTTTTTATCCACTACTCACAGTGCTGGTGGTGTTACATTTTAAGCATCTGACTCAGGCATTTGAGTGGAAAGGCGATAAAATGCTTGACTTTGATTGAATATTGGACTTGAATTTCCGTTGTGGCAAAAGGTAAAAATAAATACAAACAGCATGAAGAAATAAAAAAGCTACTACTGGACAAAACGTTCTGCATCATTTTTTAAATTTACAGATACTGGAAAATCTCTTTTTTGCCTTGCATGAAGGTCAAAATTCAGTTTTTAAGCATTCTTTCAGCAGGGGTTATATTTAGATACTGAACCTCCTGCCAGTTTAAGGAAAGTATTTCTTCAATTACATCCAACATTAGTCCAGCTGTTAGGATTTCCTAAGGGACCACAGCAAACTGAAGAAATGCCTTTGCTCTGGTGCTGACAGGTTCTATAGTATTGCCCTGCTACTTTGCTTCTGCATTCAGCTCCTGACCTCACTGATGTAACTAAGAAGAGAATCAAGTACCTGGTCTCTTCTGAAGTACATGTCAAAGAGCATTTAAATGATAGACTTCATTAAGCTTGTACATCAACTTTCAAAGAAGAAAAAGAAATAGCTGAGCTGGGGAATTCACAACAGCATTTCCAGTGTAAGAGAGAGGAGCAGGTGGGGATGAAAGTTAAATTTTACACCCCCGTGAAATAAAAATGCAGTCCGTATTACAGCAGCCACTGGTAATATCTTCTGTAATTGACTTACTACTACCAAATTAATATGGGAGAAAAGCCCTCTGAACACATTAGGAGGAAAACTACCAGCTTTTGTTTATCTACTATACTGTATTACAGTGAGAGGCAGACACGTGTTACAACAGGGACAACTCAAGTCATCTGCAGGCTGTTAGCCAGTACCTTAACAAGTTTTCCTACAGGTGTGTTTGCTTAAATTGATCTAAATAAATTTAAGAATTCAATTACCTGCTTTTAGTAGAAAGATAGGATCTTGCAAACATCTACATATGAGAAACATTTTTGGCTAAACTTACCTTAGCAGCCTCCTGAAGTCATGAGCTAAGCTCCCAAGCACCTTTACAATGAGATACCCAGTGCATCCTGTGGGAGGTGGAACTGGTCTTCGGGATTTCAAGGTCAATGTGAAAACACAGCTTTTCTGCGTTTTGGTTCCAATGTGATTCACATGGTTCCTGGGACTCAGGTATTCTTAGGAGGGACAGAGGCAGGAAGAGCTTTCATAAAAGCATCAAAAAGGGTGAAAATTAACAGGCAACTCTTAAACTGCCCTAAAAAGCAGAGGATATAGACATAACCCACACGTTCTGATTTTCAACATCTGTTTCCTTGTTTCATTAATTTCAGTATCAAATGCTTAGTAAAAGCCTTTTTTTATTAGGAAGAAGGTGGGTGGAGGCTGGCCAAATGATGGACACCTTACAGAAAAAGACCAGGGAAGGTAAGGTAGTGCAGGCTGTATCTGCAGTAATTTTTTGAACAAATCCCATCTGCGTGGCACTCAAGGGTAGGGGCAAGCTCTTGTTCTCTGAGCAGACTTCTAGCATGTCTTCAATGCGCATTTTAGCAGCCAGAATCTGCTTGCAATCTCCCATGTGACGTTTGGTGTGATAGGACAGTGAATTTTGTCTTGATCCTGATAGCTCCTGTCATTCAGCAACTGCTGGGCGGCAGCTGGCCGGCATCGGCAGCACAGCTCTGCTGCAAAGCCAGCAGAGTACGGGGATGATGGATCCCAGTGAGGTGCCGTGGGGCTCTCCAGCTTGGGAACGTCCCCAAGTTAGAGATGGGATGTTCATCTGGCTGTCGGTCCTTGATGGTGAGGAGTTCTGTGCCTACAGCAGGTGAACCACTTCCCACTCTGTGAAGTCCTTCATACTGCAAATGCTGGTCCCCAGCACACCAGCGAGATTCCCCTGAGTGTGTGCAAGGGGATGGTGCATGGAGCTGCTCAAGAAAAGTGACAGCTTTTTCCCTGGCAAATGGTACAACACGTGTGGACCTCACACACCCATACTTAGGGACACATGGCATGTTCTGGACACCACCACTGTGTAAGGAGTTGTGGGAGGTGGGTAGGAAGCTACCCATCCACTCTTAGATGCCCACGCACAGCCTTGCAGTTCCCCCCAGCACTGGGGCGCAGGAGTGGGGAGCGGGATAGCCACTGAAATAAAGTGATTGTCAGTTTAGGGATTTGAGTTAGGAGCTCTCCTGGATCTGCAGCCTGCCCTAGTCATCAAAAGCTGGACCACTGGGCAGTGACATGGCCAGGTGAACCCATCTGCATAGGAGAAGCTGTTCAGTGCCAGACCTCTTGCTGACTTTGCTAGAAAGACAATTCTTGCTAGCTACTTTGCACTTGAATTTCTGTACTGAGATGGGTATCTTCCAGGGGCTACTACAAAATAACTTCCCACAAATGGCCCAGCAACAAAAAATCTATTCCTGCATCCTGACAATTTCAGTGCATCGCCAGCATGCACTTTTGCTGCCACCAGTTCCTTGAGGCAGCTTTACACAGCACTATTGAAAAGGAAAACATTCACTGTGCCCGGGGGGAAATGAAGTGTGGAAGTCCCGTTATCACTGACAGAAGTTTTGCCTCTAATTCCCCATCTGCTCTTCTGAATGTTAACCTACAGTATTGGCACATAAGCTCAAATGATAGGGATTCCAAATAGAAAGCAGCAAAATGTTAGTCAGATAGGCTGGTGGTGTCTGCAAAAATGTGGTGTGGGCACTCATGTTTCAAGAAAAGGAAATTATAGGACAAAATATAATGTTGTTATGTTACATTGATTGAGGGGAAAATGTTAGCACAGAATAGGACAAACTAATGGGTCAAAACCAGATTTATTTATTTTTTTGATCTTTAATCCATATAGGATCCTGCACAGCTCCTCCTTCCTATTCTTATTGTTATTTGTGTTTAGCAGACGAGTAAAATAGCAGACGAGTAAAATAGCACACGAGGCAAGAAATCTGAGAAGAGAGTAATAATGTGATGCATGGTGTTAACTCGCTGGTTTTGAAAATATCCATTTATCTTGGTTAAACAAAAGCTTTGCCCAAGTACTAAGCCAAGTAATCATGATTAGAGAGAGAAAAAGACATTCACCTCCTTGGAAACTCAATACTCTTCAACAGTAATAGCTCTGCAGTGACATCGTTCAAAGCTGGATGCTTGCTGTAATTAATATAGATTATTGCCATATGAAGAATGGAAGCATCTGTGCCTGCTCGTACCATTGTTTTCCTTTCTAGACCGGTTATGAGATCAAAATACACTGGGGTTTTGTTTTGTGGACATGGCCCCTTCGCTGTTCGGAGTGCTCTGCTGGCCTCAGAGCATTGCAGAGGTTTTGTTCACTCGGTTCAAAACTGCATAGAGGGCATATGTATGCTGTTGTTTCTTACAGAGACTTTGCTTTTGTTTTTCTCATTATCTTTTTCCCTGACTCTCAAGAAAAATTGGGTTTATACTAGAAAAGTATATTACAAGAACACATCTACAGAGATCCACGAGCTCTCAAGCTATAGGTTTTCTAAGGAGGCTGAATCTGCATCTGTACTGTCCAGCGTATCATGCACTGAACTCATCCACAAAACAGGTGATTTAACACTTACACTGATTTTTGAACTAATAGACTGGTGCAGCGCTGTACTAAGCCTGGCTCATCTCAGTAGTCATTTGACCCATTTATTCCGCCAGATTTCCCATCCACTTCATACCACTACTTCCATAGATTTCATAACTACCTTTCTGCAATATGCAGCTGTTCATACTCTCTCTTGTGTGTGCACATCACTATTATCTTTGATGTTGTGTTCCCTGTCTTTCTAATACCCTGCCTTAATGTAACACACTTAATTTCTAACTTTCTCCCAGTCTTGCTCATTAGTCTGGATTTGATCTGTGTCCTAACTACAAATGAATCCATTAGAAACGCTTCCTTCTTCTTACACTGGAAATTGTTCTCTGGAGCATGCACCTTCCTTGTAGGAATTAGGTTTTGCGTTGTTTTTCCAATCAAGCAATAGGTTTCCATGCGTAACGTGACTTGGAGATCCTTACCAGCAGGCAAAGCAAACTGGGAGCTCCAGAGAGCACGTGCAGGGGTTGAACGGTCTGTGGGGGTGCAGCCACACTGCACACAACTTAGACTCCAGAGCCTTGACTTGGTGGCTGGCTCTACAGAATTACATTTTAAAAGATAAGGGCACTTAGAATACTCAGTTCTGTGAAAAGTACATGAAATGTGTGCAGGAAACAAATTTTTTTCTGGTTCTTTTCTACAGCACTTGGGCACAAAATTCGGTTTTGCTAATTTGACACAACAATTGATCTTATTCTACTAAGAGCAATACAGATGGTGAAGTCTGTGTCCTGAAAGGATGAGGAGCCACTGCAGGCTGTTTATGCTGCAAAGTGCACCCTTTTGTAATATGACAAAGAGGAAGGATACTCATGAGATCCAAGCTGGGCTTTTGCTTTTACCGCAGAGGTGTTTATTTCACAGCTCCGTGCCTCGGTATCAGTCGTATGGAGGTGCTATATCAGTCTTTCCCCATCAAGCCCTTTTCTTGGTTTCACGGCAGACAAGTAATTTCTACCCAATATCTGTCATAACCAGGTTTCTGAGCTGATGCGATCAGTACTATTCACAACCTGTCTGTAGACATCCTTCTGCATCCAGAGGTCCTCCGGCAGGTCCAGGGGACCACTCGTGAGGGAAGCATGACTGCCAGGCAGCTGGACACCCAAGCTCACGCTTCTCTCATTCCTCCAGTCTGGCAATCTCAGACATTTAGATCTCAACTAACTGTTCCTTGCACATCCCAGCAGATTTAATACATCACTCACTGACAGTCAGGGAAACTCAACCAGCACGTAGTTAAATAACTTGCTTGAATTTCCAGGTCACACTGGCAGGGCTGATCTAGCACTCCTGGTCGTCTCCCCTGGCCACTGTTTTGGATCAGATCTTTTACTAACTTTCCCGCACAAACCCAGTGTGCAACAAACAACAAAAGCCATTGCCTGCAACGGCAAAGTAGCTCTACATCAACACCCAGAGCAGGCAGCCAGCCTGCTTGCTGGGGGAGCAGCATGGGCTGGTGCACTTGGGCACTGGTCTGAAGCAGGGGTGCAGCCAGTGAAGAGCTTGTGCAGATCACCTCCTTGCTCTGCGCCCCAGTGTCACGCCCGTACTTTCGCAGTATTAACAGGCATCTCTGGTCTTTAGGAAGATGCGACATGTGAAACCTCAGCAGCGGGGCAGTGCTCGTGCTGGCTGCCCACCCGTTAGCGCTGCGCGTGTTTGGCCGGCTGCAGTCTGCTAGATCCTCGTAAAAATTAACAAGCAGACTAAATGCAGACTGCTGTATTTTGCCACAGAAAATAAAGTCAGGCAGCTAAAACTGGGGAGGGGAGGGGACAAAGGGGAGCAGAGAAAGCAGACCAAAGGCAACGTAAGAGTCGTATTTATTTTTTAATCCCATCTCTTTTAGTGTCTGTGATGAGCGCTGTAACTAAAGGAATCTAACTGAATTAGAATTTCAATATGTCCTGAGCAGATTGGAGCTGTTTCCATTCATGAGCAGCACGTCCCAGCTGTAATTGCCTGCTTGCTTATCCACACAGCTCTTTACAGCTAATCCAAATGTGGACTCAAAAATAAATAGTGCCAGAGCATTCACTTCCCGCTGGGCAGTAGTTTTAGCTCGCCTCTGCCTTTGCTTTGTTCCGGCTGGTGCTCTCAATGGCACGGGGACTGACTCAAAGGAGATAAAAGATGATTGACCTGCTCAAGGATTTAGGTGGGAGAAAAATCACTCCTGCTGTATCTGCCCTGCTGGTTTGTGCTTTTCCCCTGGGTACTGCTTCGCGTCTGTTTATCTTTCTCTGCCCTTGCCTCTCTCCCTGGCTGCATCACTTGTGTGATCTGCTTCTACTTTGTGGCTTCCCTAAGGGCTGCTGGTGTCCTCCCGGTCCCCAGCAGCACATCACCCTTCCCCTTCCTGTGCTGCCACCCACAAACACACCATCAGGGTTTTAGCGCTGCTTTCCCAAAATGAAATGCTCTCTTCAGGGATATTTGAAAGCTGTGTACTTCTTAGATCAGGTCTTCTCTGGAGGGGTGTAAAGCTGAGGCACAGCTGCACAAAGCTGGAGGGGATGTCCCCATGGATAGGACTTGGTGCTTCCCCAAAGCAAGGCTTTGCTCTCTGGCATGGGAATCTGTATATGTCTTGGCTCTCCTCCCTCCTTGCTGGATGGGAAGTGGTTGTCCACCATCTTTTAGGCTATTTCCTCCACTACATCCACCACAGACTTCATGGGAGACTTTGGCCAAGTCTCAGCAGCCTCTGTGTGTCTGTACGTCGCCTGTGAAACAGCAGTGCTAACACCCTGTTGCTTCACAGTTTGGGATGTAAATCCCAGGACCCTGAGATGACAGTGGTACAGGGACACGAGCTGGGTCAGAAGCCACTTCACTTCAGCATAGTCAGAGGTGTCCGGCTGCCACTGTACAAATAATTATTCTTAAAAGTAGTCTTTTTAGTATCAAAAAGAGCCTGCTCTAAGATCTGGTTAAGTGGATACCCACACAGCCTCAGCTGGGGAGGTCGTTCCCTCTTGATGACCATCAAAGTGACTAACTTCAGCATGGAGCTAGAGCTGGAAACACCTCCCAGCCCTGGGAGCGGAGGAGCAATACAGCAGTGAGCCTCCACTTTGTCTCCTTTCTCTCACCCCCTCTCCATTTCCCGCTTGATCGATCATGGCATGATCACAATAAACAGAGCATCTTCACTGCCACCCGTATACTCTTAGCCAGCCAGCCTGATTCAGGGCCATATAGGTCTTCTGGTGCAGTACAGCACCCAAGGTTATATATCCCTCTGCAATTACAGAGCATTGTGATTACAGAGCATAAGATTTAAAGGAGACCATCAAGTGAGGTAGTGCAGCACTTTCACTGCCTTCATTCGCACCCTCAGCATCCTTCCTCATCCGTGTAATGCTACCTGGTCTTTGGCAGAGCAGATCTCCCCATAAAACTCTCTTGGATCAACTGACTAGGGACATGTTGCAGTGGGGGTGACCCAGCCCTTGCCACTGATGCACCCCATCCCAAAGCCAGCCCGTTTTACAAGCAGATTGTGCCCTTTTCCAAAGCCAGAGAGCAGCTGAAACGATGAATATAGTGCTTGTCCAATGTGTCACTTGCTACATAAATTCAAATTCAGCACAGAAAGCTAAAAATGTTTGCAGAGTCCTGACAGGCAAAGGGGACAATTATCCTCAGCTGTTCCTCACAAATGTTGATCCCCAGTGGCCACAACGTGCCAAGAGAGGCATTGCCTCGTGCTTGGATTGCAAACTCATCAGCACCAAAACATGAGGATGGTAATCAGGGCTGGCTCTTTGCTAGATGCTCTGCTACCTGGAGACGGCCTGAAAGTGTCCTCTGCCACGTACAGTGATGGGACTAGTACATCCCTTGTACAGATGAGGAAGCCGAGGCCAGTGTGTCAGACTGCTCCAAGGTGGCCAGAAGGTCCCCAAAGAAGAGAAGTTGGGACTCTCTGGCTTGCGATGACAAATAGTAGCTCCCTCCTTTGTACCTGACCTGGAGACACAGGAATTTCTTCAAGAAGTCGCTGTTTCAATCAACTAAATCAGAATAATTAAGACTAACACTGTGGCCAAGGTGAGTGAAACAAGTCGTCATGGGGATAGTAATGTATAGGAAGAGGCACTGGGGAAAAAAAAAAAGAAAATAAAAAGTGGAGAAGGAAGTTAAAGTTAAAAAGATCAGGAATAATAAAGACTATAAAGCCTACAGCCATGCTGTGTGGGCTACTTAGACTCATACTAGGAAGCTAGCTCTTGGGAAAGGGAAAGCCTAGGGATGAAAAGCATCATTAAATGGCAAGGCTTGAAAGTTTTTTCAAAACACAGAAAGCCAGCACTGGAGAAAAAAAACATCATGAGATGGAAACCTGGAAGATTTAGAGGTTACTTTGGAATATTTAATTCTGAAGTGTGAATACATTGCATGTTGTCATGTAGCAAAGAGGTACAGATACCTCAGCCTTTCTGAATATCTCTCTTATTCCTGTATATACTGGGGAGAGGGAATTAAGAATTGTACAGGATGACCTGAAGTTAAAAGATATTTTGCCTTTGTAAACAAACCCAAATGCCACTGAGTTCCACACACAGCTAAGCTGCAACCCCATGTGATGGCTTCAGTTGTCACTGGCAGCCCTGTTCTCCTCCTCATTTGGACATGGAATGCCCTGGGAGCCCAGCAAGACTGCCCTAGGTCCAGGGTGTCTCCCTCTTTCAACTCAAAAACTAGATGGAGAACTCAGCTCTGAGCTCTGGGGAGATTTAGGAGAAGGGCCAGAAATAGAGGTGAATTTATTAATGAAGCATCATTAACCACCAGCCTTCCTAAACTCTTGTCAGTACATTAACACCAGCTGCCCATTGTCCATTTTCCCCTTGCCATAATGAGGAACCCCAAATTCAAGGTCATCTGCCAGTTGGATTAGTCAGTTAGTACAGCCAGAGCTCCTGAGATGCTCCAACGAGAACAGTTATTTATGTCACCCTGTCCTGCACCGTGCCCATTAGCTTGCAGTACAGCAAAGGCCAGTCACGAGGCAGAAATACACCATTTGATATTGCTGTTGCTGCTTCACAATTTAGTGTTGCTGCTGCCAGAGCGTTAAATGTTCCCTAAGTGGTAACTGTCTTCTACTAATGCAGATGCATTTCTTTTATGAGTTAGCTTATTGCTGTTCTTCTTGGTCCGTGCTTGCTGTTCTGTTATGGCCACAGACAAGTAGGCTTAGGGCAAGCGGGTACTGTGCTCAGATGGAGACCTGCAGAGAAAATAGGTATTTTCACGACACAAGAAGCACTGTTCTGAACTGTGTCAGAACAGAGGAACTGCCAGCTCGGTCTTCACCTGGTTTCTGGTTTGCATCTTCAGTGCTAGTGTGCGAGACCTTCTTTGGTAGATGTGTGCTGGGGCTTTCATGTCACACCACAGCCACAGCCACAGTCGGTGTCGCTCAGGTACCCCAGGCAGATGCCTGCTCAGTGTTTACCACCCAGTTGGATTTCTCACACTCGCCCTGGTGCAGCTCTGCTTCCATCCACCCCTTCACGTTGCCATGGACCACACCTGGGAGTCAGACATTTCAGGCACCGGTTTTAGTCCTGTGTCCAGACAGGACCATCTTAACATAGTAGCTACATCCACCACTCTGCCTGGGAAACTGTTCCACGCACTAAGGCACCTGAATGACAGACTACCTGACTTTACATCAGAAATCCAACAGGCCTTTTGATTTATTCTCCCATCCTTCATCACACAATACTTCTCCCTGTTTTCTGGCTCAGCAAATCCATAGGAAAACATACTATCACCAGACATAGATGTGGGTAAGACCTATTGGGACATAAATCTAACTGTCCATATTCAGTAAATTCACCTCAAAGTCAACTACCGTCCCCTCGCAGGTTGCCTTTGATGCCTGGTCTCTGTCTCTTCCTTTTCCCATGGGTGATGGGGGGTGGGACCACCCCAAAAAAGGTCTCTCCAGCCATGACAGAGACCAAAGATCTCCATCACTCAGCAGCAGCTGTCGTGTCTGTGCAGGAGCTGGCACTGAGCATAGTCCTGTAGTACCTGGAGAGGTTAGCATGTGGATTAGCAGCAAAACTTCAGGGCTCGCAAGGAAGTTCAAATGAATCCTCTGGCTGGGAAATATTGGGATGAAGCACCAAGAGCACTTGGCAGCATGGACAGTGCAGGACGTGGGTGTATCCGGACAAAGTTTAAGAGGTCAGTGATTATATCTTTAGGTGAATGTTTAGCTTTTGTTGGCTTTTGATGACTCAGGGTGTCTTTTATGAGGCAAAATTAATGCAAGTGCTTATCTTTTTACAGTGGCCACATTGCCCAGGAAATGAAATGCCATAAGGGGAGAAGAGCTCATTAGTTTGGTCCCATAAATGGTTCTCCAAGGTCTCAGAAACCCTATTATTAACACAAACATTGACAGAGGCAATTACAAATAAACACCCATATAAAACCCAACTTTCCATCTAAAAACGTGGTCTGCGATATCCCTCTTTGGCTGTTCATAGATGCGGTGACCTAGAGGTAAGGGACATTTCATACCAACCATGACCTAAACTGCAGCCTGAGGAAGCAAAGTGAAAGTGAGGACAACAGAGTGTAGTTCCCAAGGTACCAGCAAGGGATTTTGAGATTCACCCTGAGAATTACATCTTTTTTGGAGCAATTTGAAGCAAATAGTGTCCCAGCATGTTTTCTTCACCTTGCAGTCCTCTCTCAGGTGGTTGCTGTTGGGTGGATGTGTTGGCACTCCTTAGGATGGGGCAGAGTGGTTCTAATCTTATAAGAACTATCTCAAGTCTTCATCTTGCAATAGCTGAAGAAGTGGAAAGCTTGTCAGGTTTTCTAGTGAGTTCTATGACATTCACCAGAAGACAATTTTCAAGAGGAGGATGACAGCGGGGGCAGGTGGGAGGAGTGGGGCAGCCCTGGGCAGCCCCACTGGGTGAGCGTCATGGGCCCTTAGAGCTGCTCCTTGGCCAGTGCAGAGCAGCAAGGTGGCCTGGGCACAGGTGTACATGTATCCATAGGAGATTGTACACTTTTTACTCTGTGTTTTTCTCTTGCAAGTTGTGCATTTATTCAGGATAGACTCAAACACAAAAAAACCCAAGGCATGTTTTATAAAACCCAAAGCTTGGACTCTTTGCCTGTCTCTGTAGTAACCTCACCAAGAGACAATTGTTTTGATGCCACACTGGGTAAATAACGAAGGAGACAGCAATGTTCAGGCAAAGTCGAGCAGAAAGTCCGGCGTCTATTCCAGCATCCTGACTCTAGCAAAAGCCACACCAAGTACAGCAGTTTGCTGGTAACCTGCCCAATAGGAATATCCCCTGCAGCATCCTGACAGTCAAAAAACAGCTTGAAGCACCTCTTCTAAACTGTTTGTAACGGGTATTGTCATGACTTTAGGTGCTCTGTCTGTTCAAGCAATGGCACAATCCATTTTTACTCCAAATGCTAAGCTGACATCCTGCAGTAATGAGTTTCACAGGCTGATTACTTGTTGCGCGATAAGAATAAGTTGCCAGCAGCTGACTTAGAGAGGTAATGGGCAAAAAAGTAGTGCTACTTGTTTTCTCAGAAAAGAGAGAGGGGACAGGGAAGCAACAGGGTTCATGGTTGTGCCTTGGGATTAATTTAGGGGAGGAGAAAGGCATGGAAGCTTGCTAACTGACCTGGTGGGGCAGGACACCATTGTGTAGGTTGCAACCGTTCTAGGTTACAGGTCCTCCAAAGGTCTTCAAAGTAGGGTCTTGGGGAGTTCGCATTGTTACCATCCACAAAAGCTCTTACCTTACAGCTAACCCCTGCCTAAAGGAGCCATGGACTTCAGTTGCTCACACCTGACCTCTGGAATGGCTGCTGTGATGTCATCAGTGTCACAATTTTACACAAAATTAGGTGTGCAATTGTGTGTTAGATAGTAATGGTTAGCTTGGATTGCCCAACTAATGAAGCAGGCAGCATTAATGCTATCACATATGGACTGCTGCAGGGCACTGGCACTGTAAGGGAGTCTGAAATCACTCTGACTTTGGCGGGGAGAGAGACAGCCCTTTTCCTCCTCTGGCATCCCCTGAGTGGGACAGACCCTTCTCACCCACCTCTCGCCCCAGCAGTGCTCCTGCAATTTGCTCTGGAGCTTGCAAATCTGCTTCTCTGCCCAGGCAGCCCTGCCCAGGTGTCCCTGTAGATTCAGACAGGTGGTAGGAGCTGCTGATCACCTCTAATGTGTGCCCAAGTTCTACTTAATTAAGAACAGACTCTCTAATAGCATTCACTGCCATCTCCTGATGGCTCTGGGACCACTCAGGCTGTGGCAGCACAGCCAGCCAGGCTTTCCTGTCATGCAGCTCATGTGTGGCACCCTAAAGGGTGCAGTGGTAAACATGTAATTTTATTTTCCAGCATTAAGGGACTCAGCCTGGGACAGCTCTCCCTCCAATATCTGACGTGGTCTCCAGGCCCTTGGATATTTGCTCTGAGCCGTCCCCATTGCTCGATGCAGAAACACCAGCTCGTTTGGTGCAGGCTTGGTGGTCGCTGTTGTGCTTTCTGTGGCAGTGTGAGTGCAATCTTACATGCCAGAGGGAGGATTAGACTCAAGGTCCTGCAACCCAAATTTCTGGCCAATACCACTATGAAAACACTTCTTAGTCGGTGGCTATATTGATTAGATTCTGGCAGATGCTATTTCACCTTCTAAACTATAAGTATTTCAGGGAGGAAGTGCCTCGTCTTGTTGTTTATTCCCCAATACTTAACCACAGTGGTTGTAAGGAAAGAAGAGTCTTTTTGGCTCTCAGAGCTGCAATGATGACCACAGAGTCAGGGAAAGGGCCTGGGGAGATTCCCCTCCTCCTTTCTTCCTCCCTTCTTTTGGACCGCCTTCTTGTACAATTTGCTGTGCATGAATGCAGCACAAAAGCTTCATCAAATACTACCATCTCTTACGTCAAGCCAGGTCCCTGCCTGCAAGTCCCAGTCCCGAGCCAGCATCCCTGAGCATGGCAGCAGGATCCCAGCAGGGAGGAGGTGATGGGGTCATCCATTTGGCCAGTTTGCCCAGCCGACAGCCCAACGGGGATGTGAGTTTGGTCTGGATTTGCGTGATGGATCCCGTGGTGGGGCTCTGGGCTGACTCCAGATGGAGATCCCAGTCCCTTGGCACCCATCAGCCTGCCTACATACAGATGGATTTTGGCTCCCATCCACATTGGTCTTCCCCTGCAGCCACCTCTACAGGATTTAAGTATTCTCCCAGGTTCACCGCTATGCAAATATTGAAATTAGCTCTTTGCATGATTATGTAGATAGTGACATTATGGACTTTTTCAGATGAGGAGCACTGAGGAATTCATGTGCCTTCTCCACTGACAGCATCAACAGTCAGGTTTATTTTTCACTGAACTAAAGAATGACCCCCAGTCAATGACAAACTTCAGCATTAAACTATTTGTTATGTGGAATATTTCTTCTTTTTCTTAAGCTTTGGTCTGAAGGCGGTAAAAGCACAAAGTGCTGTGCCAGGAAATAATGCAAAATACAGCCCTCACCAGGCAGTTCTCAGAGATGGAGATTCTAACTGAGCCTCACTAAAACCATAAGGAGCAAATTAGGAGGAGCTACGAGGGGACCTGTAGCCCCACCAGCAAGTCCAATACAGCCTGTGCTTCCCGCCTGGCAATGAAGTTACTGTCTGGAAAGATAGTTGTTCACGTCCAGTTGATCTAGTGTAACCAGACTCTGCTAGGAATGACACAGATACAGTGAGTGTGCCTTGAACCAGGGCAAGAGAGCAGCAACGCTTCCCGAGAGCCTTTCAACTCTGTATTTCTGATTCTATGAGATCTAATTAAAGTACAGGGTTCAAATTCAGTCCTTATAATGTAATCAGACTTTCACCCTCTTCAGAAGACCCTGAGAGAAGGAAATAGGTCTCATACCCTGCTGTGAAACAAAGCCCCTGGGCAGGCATCTAACGGGTCTGGCCAAATGGCCTTGGGACAGTCACTTATCTGTGGGAAAAGACGTCTTTGTCACATCAGTTACATGTCCACAAAATGCTGCATTTATGTCTCATAGCTGTGCCTCATCCAGACAGCTCCTTGGGAGCCTCACCTTACTGAGAGCTGCAGTGCAACCAAAAAACTGTGATGAACTTATGTGCTTAAACAACAGCCAATTTGTCCCCCAAAAACACTGCCATAAGAACATTGGATGTAGCTATTACCTTTCCTTAAACTACTGATGATTTCTTGTCCATGCAGTGTGGAGCATAGCTAAGCCTGATTAGCCAGGATCACATTTTATCAGTGGGGCTAATGAGATTTATCCTTCATTCCCACACTTTGGTCTGTCATCCCATTATTTTACATCTCACCTAGAGTTAACAAACGGTCCATCTTCAGAGCACACTGGGCACGGCCCCAGGGGATTTGCTACACTGGATATAATGTGGTCTGCCACACTGGATGGGCAGTGACAAAAATTATCCCTCTTCCCCCAGGTCCTTCCATCGTCCCACTGCAGCAAGCAAAGCCAACACTGGGCAACCCTCTAAAATGTTTATTTGGACCAGTGGCCGAAGCTCTACATCTTACAGACACGATGAGAAAAGGTAAATGGCATCTATGCTGATTGTCTCTTACGGGTTTGAATCTTTAGGAGTGTGGCCTGTAGCTTCTCTTCAGTGGCGGCACTAGAGAAGTAGGAGGGATGCAAAGGGTGTCTGTCCCTTCCTCTAACCCCACCAGCTACTGCTCCACCGACAGCAGGACCAGCCGATGAGTGCCAGGGTTAATGTGCCAAGCCAAAATGGAGTGGAGGGACAATGCCAGAGCCATGGCTAAAGTTTTCCTTGTTCCCAGGACATCAGCAGCACACTGTGACCGTCTCTGAGGTCAGCACACACACATCGCGCATTTAAGAGCACACTAATCCCCAGCCTCCAGTGTGCAGCCCCAGCTCCAACCCCTGTGAAGCCTTCATGCCTCTTGCAAGTGTCCTGCTTCCAGCTGTCGGCCCACACCGCTCCTGCACCTTGCTCCAAACACACACACATACAGTGCCTCCTGTCCCTCAGCCAGATCACTGCCCTACGTAACTTTTACACATCTGGATGATGCATCCAGCTGTCAGAGATGTGTTCTGTTTCTATGCACACATGTGTGAGGATGCGCATGTGCGCAATACATTGCGCAATAGCTGGGAGACAGCAAGCGGCTTGAAAGTGAGCTGGTAGCCACCAGCCCACTTCAGTGGTGTTGCTGGAGGGAATAAGCAGAAGGAGACAGAGGAATGAATGAGTTAGTGGATCTCCCAGGGGAGCAGGGAATTACACAGAAGAGAAGGAAAGAGAAGGAGAAATCTTGAGTCCACAGGCAAAGGCAGCACTCAGTTGGGGAAGAAAGAAGTTAAATGTCACTGATGAAAGAACAATTTGCAGTAATGCTCAGACTCATCCTTCCAAAACCTCTCTCCTTCGTAGTGGCATTTGTTGGACAGCTTGCCTTGTCGCAACCAGACACATTTCCCTTTTTTTTTTCTTTTCTTGCCCTCTTCCCTCCCTTGCCTCCTCTCCTTCAGTTCCTCTTGGAGTCACTGTTAAATGTAATCACAAAAAATCAGACTGGTGAAACAAAAGCAGAGGTCAATGTAGCTACTGTGCCAATTAGCAAAACACACTTTTCAGTTATTCTAATGAGACATTACTGCTGGCATCTGCTTGGAAAAATGTGCTCAATGAGTTCAGGCAGCAGAGCTGCCCTCAGGACCCTGAGTTTCTTTGGAGAATTGGCCCATTTGCTGAACTTTTCTGCAAAGGCTGCATAGGTGTTTTGATAGTCGGATCTCAAACAGGTATTTTGAAGCCACAAAGGCCAGCTTGGCAGCAGGTTTCCATGGTACTTTCAGTTGGAGCCAGTTATCTAACCGCCTCATGTACTTCTGCAAGTCTCCTTTTTAATTGAATTTTCCCCAGGCTAATGTTCTTCTGTGTTAATATACTGTCACGGACAGGATGGGGATGGTCCAAGGTTAGACACTTGGAGGAGACACCTGCCCACACGTTGGGCTGGCTGGAAGCCACGTACTCCTGATTAACATGGCCTTCAAGTCACACCGTGCCTCTCAGTGAGACTTGCTAACTGGGGCTGAGCGCGGTGCTGAGCAGGGCTCGCTGGTGCCTGAGCAGCTTCAACCCCGGGCAGAGCTCGCCCCTGCCTGCCTGCAGAAACAGGGAGGTAGGGAGCAGCATCTCGATACCTACACACCAGCTCTGATAATTTCAGGTGCCTTTTCAAGCCTTCACTTGGGTTTATTTCGCAGGTGGTCCTGTAGAGCGTACAGAAGGAATTGTTCGTGCCCTGTGAGTGATTAATAACATGCAGGAGGGAAAGGGAGGAAGAGAAAATGGAAATAAGAGAGTGCTGACCACAGCCTCAGGACTGCAGGAGAGAGGTGTGAACACAGAGTGAGTGTTGGCAGTGGGAGAAACTCATCTGCCAGTGTCTGGCAGTGATTTTAACATGTGTAAGGTCACCAGCAGCATCACTATATCAAACTGGCGGTGCATTTTAGAGCAATTGCTTCCCCTAAATGACCCCTTCCTAGGAATTTTTGTTCTTTAAACTTCAGAGAGGAAGATGGTCATATGGAGCTGCAAACTTGCCACCTAACACATGCTGCAACCACATATTTTTGAGGCATTGCACCGTAATAATAACCTGTGCGGCAATGGGTCACTTGTTATGGAGGAATCACCTCATACTGGGTGGAATATATGTCTCAGGCATCTCTTTTTGCAGGACCAACCCCAAAATGTATGTATTTCATTGCTGTTTTGGATGTCCACTGTTCCTTAGCTGCCACTTTTTATGCTTCGGAAAACCTAGCCAAGCCCTCATTCCTTCTCAGCTGTCAGTTAGGCTTTCCACAACTGTAAGCTTAGAAAACCAAAGCACTGGTTTGGTTTGGTTCAGTGTGGTGGTGGAGGGGGAAGGAACTGAGTGAATGACATCTGTTCATATCAATAGGAATCCTTCTACAACCATCACTGAGACTTTTGTGAGAGGTCCAGAGAGATGTCCTGTTTCCATAGCTCTAATAACAAAAAATGATGTGGCTAAATATACCCTGGAAAGAAAAATGTAAAGAAATTGGCTTCTGAGCAGAAAAGTCCCTGAGCACTGTAAATTCTGCAGGTAAAATACAGGAGGGTTTTTTGACCCTTGCATTCAAGGATTTCTGGTATCAGTAAATACCTTAACGTGAGGTAATTTGAGTGACATCTGCATAACAACTGTGATATCAGAGAAGTGAATGTGAATTCAAAGTCACTCTGAATGATTCAGGCAGGCAGGCATCCTCATCTGACAAGCCCCATGACCGCACAGTACCAGAGCAGGTAACATCTCCCTCAGCACCACACCATGGTCCATTTGTAGGGGAAGGAACATGAGGGTAGGTAATTTGTGTTTGGGGGTTTTTTTTGTTTGTTTTGTTGTTGTGTTTGTTTTTTTTAAGTAATTACAGGTGTCTGGCTATTTTAGCTTTCCAGTGAGGAAACATGACCCCCTTTGCAGAGCTCTTAGATCTACCCATTTTGGAGTGAAATAAGAAGTGTTGTACTGGGTCAGAAGAAGTATTAATTTAGTCTCTCCTGGTCTATGTGGCAGTGCCCAGTTGCAAACTTTTTGCATACAGGACCATTCCTAATACATACCAATAAATTAATCACATCCCCAGAGCTGTAGAGCATCCTGCACCAGCAGAGCACACAGCAAAGTTGGTATGCATCATCCTTCGCATAAGCGAGTGGTAAAATGTCACATACCTCATGATGGCAAATGAAGGTCCTGGGTGCAGCCGGTATGGGCAACCCTACAGAAGACGCAGAACTTCTTTATTAAGGGTGGTGAGCTCAGACTGGCATTGTAACTCTCCTTGGCCCTCTCGTGTTCAGGCTAACACAACCTGGGCTGCCTAAATTCATCATGTGAGTCCTCCCTAAGTCTTCCTCTGGAGATCACGTAAGGAGCTGCTGACCACATTGCAGAGGGATCCCCGCACTGCTGCTGTGCAGGCAGATACGGAGAGGGAAATCTCTGCTCTGTTCCCCGCAGGCACGGTCATGGCTGAGATTCCCTCTCTGGCAGCTGAGTCTGGGTAGAGCAGCCAGCCCATATCCTCTGCGCAATTTGGCAAAAGGAGCATGGAGATTTAGCAGGGGAGAACCTCAGTTTGGAAACGATCAAGGGAGCAAAGACCTTTTATCCCTGCAGGTTTCCTTTCTAATAAATGTCTTTGCACAGGGCGGAGAGATCCCATCTTCTGACAGCTGGGACTTCTTTAAAAACAGACAGACCCCCTCAGTGTCATATCTGGGGAGTTATAACAGGTAGTCACAAGTATTTGATGGAGTCGCCTAGATGAGTAGTGTCTGGGATGCAGTGATCTGTACTAAACACACCGCAACAGTCAGCTAATTGTGGCTGTGCAGCCCTGGGATCCACGATCAGCCAGCTAGGCACAGCACTATTCCAGCTCACCGAGCAGAAAGAGGTCCCTGGGCTATGCCAAAAGTTCACACGTACACAGAATGACACACACACACACACCAAGAGCAGCACGCGCGTGTGTGCAGGCACTGCCACCGCCCCAGCTCGGGAGATGCCGAGGCTGCTCTGTTAGCGGCAAAATGTTCCGCACAACGGGTCGTGTCCCCCAAACCCAGGTTCTCGGAAGCAAAAATGTGAAGTCTGGGAATAGCAGGAGTTCCCAGTATCATACAGAGAAAATCAGCACCTCCCCGGCGCAGGCACGCGCGGGAGGAGGAGGAGGGACCGTGGCTCAGCCTGTCCCCTGGGCTGCATCAGGGACGGTGCCTCGGCGTGTCTTATACCCGGCTGGCTCCTGGCAGGGATTCAGGAGAAAAAAAAGGCGCTCAGCAAGGTGCACCAGGCTACCAGTTTTGATCTTTGGGGCTTTGAATAACAAATATTTGCAAAAGAGCAACCAAGCCGGTGCTCCGAGCACAACCCCCGCGGCAGGGCTTTATATACTGCAGCAGGTGAGCACGGGAGATGTGCCCGGCAGGTGGTCACCACGTACCATCCCCTTTGCCAGTCACCCGCCAGACAGATCATCTCTACAACATACCCTTCAGTCCATCCTTCCTTTTTTTTTTTAACCTCTCATTGCATGTTTCTCAGCTCAAGGCCATGTGGGAAGCATTTGTAACCGTTCTCAATTAGCTATTTGTTTTTAAACTGTCCATTTGTATCCCTTTTATGTCCTAGCTGCTCTGATGACATTAGTGAGCAATTGCACTGTGTCTGTTTTATGTCTACGCGCTGACATAAGTTATGCTGTGTGATCGGTTAATGTGCTGGAACTGCATGACAATCTCTGCCTTCCTGCCTGCTTCCATTTGGGAGCAATGCAGATCCTAATAGCAGCTCTCAGAGTTAAACACACTTTGATAAATAATAATAGAAAAGTAACATTAGATTATTACTCTACATTACTTCTTTGAAGGCAATTGCATCTGCCAGTTCACGATATATTTTTTCTCCCTAACACTGGAGAAAATTTTGACAGGCTGAATTACCATTTCATTTCCGACTAGGAAAACATTGACAAGCTGTAAAGGATGGTTTTGAAGAGAAACCATGGACATCTAAAGATGTAAATACAGTTGGATGAAGAAACCTCAAGGGGTCTTAGGTATGGGAGACTATTGACGGCAGTACCATCTAAGCAAGGCTGTTGTTATAAAACCCCACACCATATGTGCTTTTCCTGACTATGAATCATCATCTAAATACAAATTCAATTCCAGTTTCAGGGAGTTTATGATTAAACCTATTTTCTCGTTTCTACCGTGTTTATGTATGCCTTTACATCTGTCAACTCTATTTCTCTGTCCCTGTTAGCGAATGTAAGTTATATGGCTGGTCTGACACAGTGCTTTTTCCCAAGGTTGAGTGAAACTTGGTGGTTTCAGCTTAAATGAGTGGTGGGTTTGCTAGAGCCCAAAGTGATGTTGATGTTACTCACCTGCCATTTTGCAGACAGGAGAAGAGGAACTTCTTCCACGTGTACTACTATGTCCATGTTATGGTGGTGCCAGGGCTCAGAGGCGTGCGGTTCACATGCTTCGGGTGCTGCCTGGATGATTCAAAAGAACCGTAACAGAAAACACAGGAGATTTTGACCAGCCTCAGGTCTGTAAGTACATTTTAAACCCACAAAGTTTGAGTGTGTTTGAAATGTACTCAAATATTTCCTTCTTCACCATTGTGTCCTCATGACCCATTGAATCATCAAAGGCTCGGAGATGAAAGAAGGACTTATGGTTAGAAAATGCAAAGGACTCTGTGCTGACGGGGGCATGGTTTGTTGTATGTTCTTTTTTTTTTTTTTTTTTTTTTTAATCCCAGAACAAATAGCTCTGGTGGATAATTTTCTGCAAAGGTTTTCACTGTAATGAGTAACTGGGCTTCCAGAAAGCTATTTTATAAATAAAGTAAATAAGCTCCCAATCAAAAAACCCACATAAATCAATTGCAAAATCCCCATAGTGTTTTGTGAGCTTTGAATCACACGCAGGGCGGAAAATTACCCAAGCCACTAGTCTGTAGGGAATCAGAGAGGGACGTGGTCCTTTCAGATAATTTTAGTGCCAACTTTCTTCAGGCTATTTTCTACATATGGTAACATAAGACCTGTTACCACATTCAACTGAAGAAAGATACCCCATATACCTAAACATCTTCTAGTAGCCTCAGATGGCACGGACAGGTCACACTCACCTATAGTATAACTCAGCTGAACCACTGAAGCTGTACCAGAGAAGGAGTTACTGAGCTGGCACACTTGTCTAATCTTTATATTTGCTATAAGGGGTTTTTACCTTTTCAGAAATGGCTGAAATTTGTTTTGGAGATGAATAAGTTTCCACCAGGTCAGAGTGAATCCGATGAAAAAGGACACCTGAGGACCCTTAAGCCTTTCTCTCCCATGAGACGGGTATGGAGGTGGAACTACCCACCTTGTAGAGGCTTCATTGATTAAATATGAACTTCACATAAGAATGTATTATTTTCAACCTCAGAAATATTTACCAAAAAATCAGGGATCATGATCTACTGGACAAAAGGAAAACAGTCACAGCCCTGAAAGCCGGAGAAGACCGGGCCATACTCCTCGGGCTGGCCATGATGGTGTGCTCTATCATGATGTACTTTCTCCTGGGAATCACCCTGCTGCGGTCTTACATGCAAAGGTAATTTCATGATGGTTACCCTGATCTCACACTCTCTGCCCCAGACGACTTCACGTGGCTTAGCGTTCGACTTTTTTTGCTAAAGTTGTATAAGTTTTCCTTTGGCCGATATAAGCCTGATTCTGCACTCCCTTACCCTGATATAAATTAGGCATCACTACAGCGAAAGCGAGCCAAGTAATGTCAGCATAAGTGAGGGAAGAATTGGATCCCTGGTTGAGGAAATCTTGACCCATAGGCTTTAGACTTGCCACAGTTTAGCACCAGTATGATATCCATATCGTCTAATCGGCAGTCTGCTGAACCCCGTAAGCCTCCCAAGGGCTGTTGGTGCGAAGCCCAAACTCAGGAGAAAACCACAAAAATATTTAGCAGCCTCAGAAACAACGCACTTGCAAATGAAGAACGGAGAATTAATTTGGAAAAGAAATCAAGCTGCTTTGTAGCATGTCGCTTTCCATGTAGGTTATTACTTTCGTTTTAACAAGTGAAATCCTCCTGAAATATATTAATTTGCTGAAAGTGAAGATCATCTTTCATCATTACGACACTGCACTTAATTTTTCTGAGGCTTGCTCTGGCTTCCTTCTCTGCCACGGAGCAGAAAGTTTGGCCTGTGATTCATTAGCAGCATTTGAAATCAGTTTTCAAGCACCAGCCCTATTTAAAATCTAGCCCCGATTGTAATAAGACTGTCAGCAATACTTTTTCTGTCCTGATCGGTGGAGTTAGGGTAATGAAAAATGTGTAACTGGGGATCAAAACGTTAGTCTGTCATGCCCAAAATCACCCCTGCGGCAGTGGCCAATACCTGGCCCATTTTGGCTGATCCACCACAGGCTTCTTCTTCAGGCATGTACAATAGGTGCCTGGAATTAACTGGTATGAACATCCTCAATTATATTGGTGCACCTGCAGGACAGCATTCCTTCTTAACCCAGCAATGATACGGAAAAAGTAGTGATGCCTGAGGATGAACTGTACTGATTTGCAGCATCTTATTTGCGCAATAAAGGTATTCGTCCCTTTTTAAATCCAGGCAGAGTTAGACTTTGAAAACAGAGATCAAGACCTTTTAAGTATCCACCAGCATTTGCTTTTCCAAGTTGCTCTCCCAGACCTTTCAGCAATATCAGGGTCAATTGCAGAGGCTGCTAAGGTCAAAACTGCTCATGTGGAAAGAGATGATTTATATTACAAACTAGGTGAAAAATTGCCAGAAGATATCAAAGCACCTATGAAGTATCAAATATTCCACCTTCACAAGTCTGCTGTAGGTAGGTGTTACTTTATTGCCCCGTGCATGAATAAAACAGCAGTGAGAAAGGTGAAAGTGAGAAGATGACAACCCAGCAGTCTTTGCTGTCACTTCTCTTTGCACAGCCAGATCTCCTCAGGGGTTATTCCCCTTTACAGACAGTGATACCCCTCCAACAAAATACTGCCTGGCAGGGGAAAAAAAGAAAAAAAAAAAGGTTCTTTTACTTGATTTCCCCCCAGAAATCATAGCATAATTTATTATAAATGTAAAACAGAATATGCAAGCAGAATTACTGCCAAAGTAAAATATCTAGAGAATTAGAAATTTTTGATATCCCTTATCACATCAAGGTTTGGCAGGGGGCAAAGCAGACCCTCAGCCCATTCGTGGTGAGGGGCAGGTGTGAGCTGAGGGGGCTAGAGGAGAGCCCTGGGGTGAAACCTTCCCCCAGCCCCTGAAGGGCTTTTCACAGAGCCCTCGGGGTGCCCTTCCCACTGCCCCCTAAGGAAAACACAGCCTTAGGTTTTTAAATACATGCAAGAATCCAAGTGAACATTGCCAGTGCACACCCAGGCTCCATCATTCCAGTTTTAGCCTCCGGTGAATTGGAGATAAGCTGAAATCCTCCAGAATGATTACAAGCACTGACTTTACTTACAGAAAACCAAGCTAGCTGCCAGTAGAAACAGCCTTTCCACAGGTAGAGCTGCATGTGGTACCACTCATGTGTTACTGTGTCTTCATGCATATGAGTATATATGTACCCTGGTAATTCAAAGTCATCGTCCCACCTTCCACTTTCAATTGAACCGGACTTGGTGGTTACCCATCAAGTCTTGGTCCACAGTGTCCCGTCATGCAGCACTGCATGCATTGCGCTCTCCCCAGGGCAGGCTGCTCAGTTTTCTTCTCTGATATCTCTGCCGATTCCCTTTGGTTTCAAATATACCTTCTCCAGAGGTATATTTCATTCATACATAGACATAAGTGAATCAGGCATCTTTGTGCCCAAAGCACAAACTTTGGATACTACCGAATAATACACTGTCTGCAACGTAGGAAAAGTCCAACCTTCACTTAAAGCCCTGTAACATGTACCATCTCCCACAAGATGCACCCACGTATCTGGAAAGCCTGAGCTGTGTTTAGTGCTTACTGCCCATTCTCACCATGCTCTAACATCTCTTTTTTTCCCTCCTCAGTGTCTGGACAGAAGAGGCTCAGTGCTCGCTTCTCAATGCATCCATCACAGAAACCTTCAATTGCTCATTTAGCTGCGGTCCAGACTGCTGGAAAATCTCGCAGTACCCCTGCCTCCAGGTGTACGTTAATCTCACCTCTTCTGGCCAGAAGCTTTTGCTTTACCACACCGAGGAAACAATGAAAATTAATTCTGAGGTAGGAGCACAAAATAAAATTTCTTCCTAAATGGGTTTCTGGAGGGCTGCTGACCTTGTTATACCCATTTCTCACTTTAAAACAATATAAGGCTTCCACCTCCTGCTTCACTGGTAAATACGGAGGTGGGAGAGCAGAAATCAGTGCACGAACTGAGCTTGCATCTCTGGAGGGGGCAGTTTTTCACCTCCATCCCATGCAGGGGCTGCAGCTGGTCCCACACGGGGTGGTGTCCCCCGGGGGCTGGAGCCCCCCTCGTCCTTTGCAAGTGCTTTACAGCCACAGGCTAGCGCTGAGCACTTGTCACATTGATATTCTTGTGGAGCTGCGGACAACTCACTACCCACCCGGGTATGACTGCATGATAACGAACACCCTTAGTGATGTGCACGGAGCATCTGCAGCAGTGAGAATAGAAATGGCCTTATTACTGCGGGGCCAGGCAAGACAACGGGGAGAGGCCAGGGCCCCGTGTCTAACAGCAGACATGTCTCCATCTCAGTCTCTCGTGACAGACTCTGTGCCCTGAGCATCTCTGCTGAAGTCAGCTGTGCTGCTGGGTTCAAGGCACAGCACTTACCCCTGTTTATAGTGCAAAGATGCTGAAAGTTTGCTGAGCAGGGACTGTCAAGATAAAAGCAGAAGCAGAAAAATTTGGGCATGTATAAGCTAAGAGGTCAGCCCATCTTTCTTGCACAAATTCCCTGATTCTAGACATTGAACCAAAAAAAATTGGTTTTAACAAATCTGCAGAAGAATTCCTCTCTGCTTCAGCAAGTACAAAATTCAGCGTAACTCCATCCAGGTGGGATGGAGACAGCTCCTGTCTGGAGGCTATAACGAACGCAGTGGATGCACAGAAGGTTCTCCCCGCCAGCCCGCAGCCACAGCTGTGCAGCTGACGCAGTGCTGTGCATCACACCCAAGCAAGCAACCGCCTCTTCGCAGGTGGCTCTTTGCTCCCTCCACGTAGCAAGGCAGGGTCGGACTGAGAAATGTCCCTCTCCCCACCTTCCTTCCTATCTACAGCGCCTGGGTACCCAAGACCGCAAGCTGCAGTGAGCCAGGTGCAGCTCAGTCATTAAACTTACAAGTGCCAGATTTACATTAACTACTTAGTTATCCAAGGTCACTGAACCCCAAACTACGGGCGCTTGGCAAAGCACAGCCTGTAACAGCAAAGCCTTGGTTCAGGCTGCTGACAACGTAACCTATTGTGTTTCTATTTATGGCAGCAGTTCAGTAGACCAAATTACTTCTGCATATTAAGATGAAGCGATATTAAAATTAGTCAAAGAACGGCATGGTTGCACTGGGCCGGTTATTCTGCTGGATAATTAGCTCCTGTGGCTGAGAGACAAAGTGCTCTGGATCTGAAGTGTGAAATGGAGAAGAGTGTCCCCACCTTCCCCTCTGGCTCATCATCACTGCAGAGAGGGGACACTCGTGAAGCCTGCGGCAGGACAGACCGTGCTTTCTGCTGGGGCAGAAGCAAAATCCAGTGACACTCCTGCCGCAATTTGATTAAAACAGATCAGATCGGTTTCTACGTTCCACTGGATTCAAACAAATCAACAGATTCAGCATAAATCTCCGCATTTTGTCATTGATGATTTTTGCCTGCTGAAACGGACTTTGAAATTCTCCCAGATGCCACCTCCTCTTAATTTAACGTAGGCACAGTTAATACTTCTCCAGCCCAAGGTTGTTTTACAGGTTAAGCTCTGCTCTCGGGAGGATTCCTAGGTTTTCCTAACATGCTGCTGTCTATGTGACCTGAATCCAAATGCAGTTTTGAATGGAAGTTTGCAATGTCTATAAAATACTGGGCTTGTTGTGCCTGGCTGGGATCCGCAGAGACTCCAAGCTCAGATCAGCACAACCCATCCCAGCTCCCTGGACGGGTGCTCCCTCTCCCCCAACTGGAGGGTGGCCCCGTGCAGCAGGACGAGCAGCCCTGGGCACGGCTGGTTTTGTGATGCTCCAGCTGGGTACTAGCTGTCTCCCTCCATCCACCTACTCAGGTCTGCATTTCCTATCTTCCTCCTTGCCAAATAAACGAAAAAAAACAAAATAAAAAATACATCATCCTTGGCTCACTGAGCCCTGACATTACTGGGGACGTTGCAGAGCGCGGTGCTTACCCTCCGAGGCCAGCACCAGTGACCTTCAAAACGTCAGCATCCCCCCGCCAACCTCTCTGCCTCGCTGAGCACCGCCGCACATGCAGAGCAGCATCTGGAGCCCGTCTCTCTCCTCTCGCCGCCAGCTAGTGCGGGTGGAGAAAAATGCACATGGATTTTAAATAATCATTAATCTAGGAGACTTGCTGTCTAACCTAGCTGTCGGCCCACAAGGTGCAATAAGGAGTAGGTGCAATTTATATTGAGATCTACAGCGTGCTGCCGGCAGTCTCCGGTGGGAATCAGTGGGAAGTAAGCAGATTCCAGCCGAGCTGCTCGAGTCTTTCCCAGGAAAGCGCATGAGATTTTTCATGGCTTTTTGTTGCTCTTGCTGTGCATACTTCATCTCTAGCCTTTAGGACAAGCCCAGCCCCTTGCCAATATTACAACCGTAGCAGCTTAAATGCTTTCACAGCTACGCTTTCCTTCCTCAGCTGTCAGAGGCTGCAACAGCCTCTGCCAGAGGTAAATCAGCCAGTGTCCCCTTGTGCCTGGACCACGGAGCCAGGCTGTCACCCTGAGCAAGGGCTGCGGTAGTTAAAGCAATTCTAGAGGCCCCATTTTGATCTCCTACTGTATCATTTTGATTCTTTTCATGTCATTGGAGCTACTGCTGATTTATACCCGTGCTCCGTAAGTGAGATAGCAAGCAGGATTTAATCACCAGAATCACCGTTACGCCAGTGACAACAGCCTGAGACTCAGAAATGATGGTGGATCTCATGGTTTCCCGCTGAAGGTTCAAGTATTTATAGCCCAGGGAGGAGTTTTCCTGGTGCGGGGGGGAACAGCAATGTCCACCTGCCGTTCCCAGCAGAGCCATATCTGGACTGGGACTGGAGAATTCAGTCTGGAATCAATATCAGGCCAACACAGGCACAAAGCTCCTCTTTCAGCCCTTGGTTCGAACCCATTGCACTTTCCAAAAGAGATGTAAATTGATGCCCTGACCACTTTCTCACAAAGATTGCCACAGCACATCTTGTCAAAATTTCCAGGCTCAGCATGGACACAATCCCCAGCTGCAGATGTCTGATGGGAGTCATGTATTTCACTGCCCAGCCTGAACTGGTGGCTTTACTGGCAACAGCATTTTCAGTGTAATGCCATTGATTTAGATGAAACTGTGGCTAGCTTGCCTGGAAATGTTGTGTGATCTCCATCCTCGGAGCTATTCATAACTCGACTGGACAAGTCCCTGAGCAGCTCTGCACTGTGCAGGGCATTGGACTAGATGTGCCCAGAGGTGGGTAGCTCATACAGCCTGCCGATCCAATCCTTTAAATTAGGAAAGTAGAGCTGGAAACTCAGTAACAAGTTCTCTTTGTGAATGTCTAGTATGTACTTCTTGTGATCAGATTGCAAGTAACACAAACACACACTTTTCCCACATTGTACCACAGAATCCTCACTTGAGGTAGAGCGCCAGACACTGTTTACCTTCAGATTTTCGGATTTCCAAGTGTTTGACAATGCAGAGGTGTAATAAGATGGCACAGAGTTAGTAGTCTACATTCACAGGTACAGCATAACCATCGTGGATACAAAATTCCCTGCCAGGCACTGGAGAAAACTAAACGAAGATCAAACCAAAGAAAACGTCAAAATATCCCATTATCCATGTCCACCTACCCATTCACCGATGACCTATGCAACAGGGCAGACACTGGCATGGCAGAGCCAGCCCTGTGCTATCCCTGGGGAAGCTGAGGCATGGAAGGAGGCCAGGAGCACCCCACAACCACAACTTAATGTACAGAGACAGTGCTTGTGTTGAGGAGCTCCTCAAAGCTGAGGCCAAGATGCCTCCAGGAGCTCAAGAGAACCAGAACAAGGCAGATAGCACACGGAGTAAAGGGCTCCCATGTCCTGGAGAGCGCATGGGAGACCATAGCCCGAAGAGAGACAGTTTCAGCACAAGGAGCCTGGCTGAGAAGCAAAGTAAATCAACCTCCCTTGCACAACTGCATTTCACAGCTTCACGCTTCAAGACTCTCACGTCATGGGCAGCCCAACCAGCCCAACACAGCTGGTGGCTCTGTGCCATCAGGGGTAGGCAGCACCAGCTGAAGTTCTGCTTCAGCATCAAGAGGTTCCTTTGAAAATGCTTGGAAAATACTCGGACTTGCAGGAAGTCAGATCTGTCCCCACTGCACCCTTGGGACATTTCCACAGATTTTGAATCCAGGAATCTGTCATCGTTTGGTCTTTTACATGCCTGCTGTTTTCTGTCAAGGGGGAAGGGCTGGACTTGGCAAGAGGAGCCAACCCCTCATTTAATCTCCTACCTCAGGATACTTCATGGAATTCTCAAGAAACAAAAATGTACAGCACCAAAGTTGTAATAAAAACAAAAAATCTCAGCTGGAAATACTGTTGTTACAACAGTGATAGCACATAATTTAGTAAAAGAAAATGAGGTACGCTTCACTGAGAAATCTCTCCTACTTACTAGATTATGATCTATTAAAGAGTTTTAGGCACTGGAAGAGGACGTGTGGCTTTGGGCATTTAAGACAAAGCTGGGCAGAGTACAAAGAGAATATCCTGGAGGGAGCAGACCTGCACCAGCAGGAAGATGGATGAGATATTACTGCTTTGATATTTTCCATCTCTAATTTCTAGAGCTCTATGAAATATTCATAATGGCAGCGCTGCCATGCTCTACCCTTAATGCTCCAGTCTGCTAACACCAGACAATCTTTCTGCTGCGCTTCAAATCATATTCTGTGCTAATAAACTTGCCAATGAATCAATCAAACCCTGTTACGAGGTTAATCTTTTGATTATTATTAGGACTAGAGATTTGTCGCAGTACATTACAAAAAAGTCACAGCATAGTCATGAAAAAGAACAGAGGAACATTTATAAAATATACACGTTAAAACAATAGTAATCAAAAGCCATGGGTCACATTATTTTAATCAAAACATCTTTTTTCCTTTGCAAAACTCGCTTTATCTCATTAAATCATCTGGAGCTACTTTAGGTGCTCACCCAGGACCGGCCCGTTCAGCAGCGCAGGCAGGGGGCATGGCGGGACCCATCATCACCCCGTAACGGCGAGGGAGCTGTGACCTGCCGGGTCCCCCCAGGCACATTCAACGAGAAGTTAAACAACAGATTTCCACCCATCCTGAAGGAGTTAATCAAAATCCTATGCAGGTGTAGAAAACCTTCAGGTGCGGAGGGGTGGAAGTGTCTGGAAGACAGGAGGAGTGAGGGGCCCTGGGCTGCTCCCATCAGTCTCCTCCCAGACCAGCAGCAGCAACAGCCAATTCAGGTGTTTCTGCTCTAGGTCAAAACCCCGACGTGGCCTCAGTCTTGGCGTGTCTGCCCACCACCTCCTCAGCCCATGCTAGCTCTTTGCAGGGAACGGTCAGCACAGCCCAGGGCTACTGTCCTACAAGTCCCACAGAATATCTTCAATGCATAGAGTCCATAACCTAGTTTTTTAATTGACCTGCCTTTAGCATTCTTTGGGAATGCTAGGTTGCAACTGTGTTAGCTAGAGCTACCCCCATATCTTTTTTTCTTTGTGACTGAGACTGCAATTCAAGCAGCATCTTCAGAGAGAAGGAACTGTTGGACTTAACACCCGTGTCAAGAGAAAAATAATACAAAGAGCCACTCTAGTATCCAGGCTGATCTTCAGCTAGAGGTTCATCAGTGGGAAAACTGTGTTTTCTCCTACACTATTTGTCCCTAATCAAGGCATTACCCCCACGGGAAAATCCGCATAAAGGTCTCTCATCAGCCTTCGCCTCTGCCCAGCCTGTTTGCTTTGATCCCGTCCAATTGAGATCTAAACCACCAGATTTGTATTTACAGAGTCAATTACCCATCTAACTGCAAGCATATGCATGCCACTTAAGATGAAGAGGTACTTCATCAGTTCCATTTTTGCATGTGTAAATTAGCAATAATAATATATTCACCTATCTCACGAGGCCGCTCTGCAGATTAAAGCATTAATGTTTGTACAGCACTTGGAGGTTCTCCAATGGGAAATTCTGTAGACGTACAAAATATTGAGTTTTGTCTGTGATATATTTATTATTAACTTAATAGTATTCCACTCATTATGAAAAGCATAATCATCTTGAGATTTTCCTGCTTGCCACCTGAAAACAGACATTGTATCTGGCTTGGAGACGCATTTTTATCCCTCTAATTTCTTCCCAGTGCTCATACATACCGAAGTGCGGCAAGAATTATGAGGAATCCATGTCGCTCGTGAACGTCGTGATGGAAAACTTCAGAAAGTACCAACGCTTCTCCTGCTTCTACGACCCCGAAGGCGTTCAGAAGAACGTGATATTAACCAAACTGTACAGCTCCAACGTGCTGTTTCACTCCCTCTTCTGGCCCACCTGCATGATGATCGGCGGGGTCGCTATCGTCGCGATGGTAAAGCTGACTCAATACCTTTCCCTCCTCTGTGAGAGAATCCAAAGGATCAACAGATAAAAAAAGAAAACTACCCCGAGATTTAATTACAGCGAAAATACTGTTTTCTCATTCTTCACCAAAGAACCTTAAGTTTGTAATGTGCAAGTCTGTTATAAGTTCCTTACTATATTCTTATAAGTAGAGCAATAATGCAAAAGCTGTTCTATATGCAAACATGATGTTATTATTATGCAGACCACTGAAAAAAAATACTGTTTTGTGTTGACCGTCTATATGATCTTGTTTTATGCTGAGACTAGTACTTCTTTCTTTTGTATGGCCAAAATAGGGCTCAGTGTGACCATTTGCTAAGCTTAGTCAATTAACATTTTCAGCATAAAGGATTCTGGGGAAAATTCACCACCGGACAAAGAGCAGCCAAGCACTCGCTCGTCACTGAGGTCTTGTGTCTGGCTCAGTCCATTCAATGGATTTGTGGCTTTGGGTTTTTATTATTGGCTGCAGAAGAGGGGAAAAAAAATAGCATCGATAGTGGTTTTTCATGGGAAGATGGCACAAAAGGGACATATTTTGAGGCCGGGATAAACATACGCTATTTTCAGCCTCAGTAGGACTTGGTAATGCTTCGTGTTTGTTTCCCCAGTTCAGAAGCAAATTATACCTTATGGTGTTTAAGATCTTTTGGAAAACTTTGGACTTTTATTTTATTTAGTGGTATAATTTCTTTCTGTCTTATCAACACCATCTTTGTCACTTGCAGAAGCTGCAGCCAAAACCAACAAAAATCACCTTGTTCCATTTTCTATTCTAGTCTGAGCCCTATTAATGGAGGTGGGACCAGAGCTCCTTATGTAAAGGTTTATTACTCATTTGTCTTGTATTTGCTACCATATCACTGTAAAGAAAAAAAAAAAAACACAATCAGCTATTTTTTCATTTTTTACTTCCAACTATTTTAGATTTTTTTACTTGATATATATACAGATATATATATATATAAAGAAAAAGCTATATTATCTCTAGCTGTGTATTGGAACTTGATTACGGGGGTTTTTTTCCGTTGTTTTTACCCACTGGAAAGTGAGCAGTATAACATGTTTATAACCTTCATCCTTGGATAATATTATAACATGGAGGAGCAGCACTGCAGGATCTTATCCAATATTCATGATGTTGTTTCAGTCAAAGGTCTCCGTTGCTGTGACATCGGAATTGGCAAAAATCTCATCCAATTCTATGGCTCTATTAACTGAATTGTTGGCTAATCATCATAATACATCTGGAAATCCCTCCTGACCTTAACTCAGTGCTGGCTGACTGGTATTATAATTTAAAAGGCCCAGGTGCAATGATTTATTGTAAAAACTGAGATTCTGACTAAAATGGTTGTCCTCTCTGTCAAATATTTACCACAGGGATCTTGCCAGTATAATTTCATGCACACTATAGTCACGATTCCTGCATAATTTATTTTTATTCCCCTATAGAAAGCATTCCTCTTCTTATGTTTTAAAGACACCTCTCTCAATCTCTCACTTTGCAGCCAGCCTGAAGGACAAATGCAAGGCAGCTCCCGTGAACTCACTATCCAATAGCTCAAACAAACCATTTACAGACCTTATTCAAACCAAGAAACTAAGTTTTTCTCCCCTTAAAAAGACTGCAAAGCAAGTATTCTGGCTAGCTTATCTATATATAAGTACCTTTCCGCAACGTTGCATTAAAAATTTCAGGATGTTACAAAACTTTACAAGTCATGCAAGTGTAACGTGAGCTGTAAAAAAAAAAAAAAAGTTCTCAGCAGTGAAAATGAACCTGCAATCTTGTAATCAGTAGTATAATTTTCCTTAAGTAAATAAACTCCTGGAGGGTGAGGGTATAACGAGGACTCCAAAAATATGTAATAAAAATATTAAATTAAATCTTCCAGATTGCAATATCTTCTGCCTTCAGATCTGGCTTGGTTTATCAGACTTTTTTTTTTTTTTTTGTAGCTTCTATTACTAAGAAGTGAGGAGTGTTGATGCAACAGGGAATTCATTGGGGTTTATTTGAGAAAATAACGTGGGTTTTATCAGTCTGTGGGATTCACAGAAACCATCATCAGTGGATCTGGTGCCCTCGACATCAGCAGGACTGGAGTCGCAAAGCCTTGAGCAGCCTGGCGGCAGCCTTTATTCAACCACCCATCTGCCAGCAGAAAGCGTGACTCAGCCCCGGTGCCAGCACGGATGGGGGACAGCAATGGGGAGATGGCAATGGGTGACCCCAGCCCCACTGCTGTAGTACCCCACTGCCCTGCTGCATGGGCACCAGGCTGCCTGCAGTCTCTGTGGTACCACCGCACTTCATTGCCCGGTGCCCACCACGCGAGGGGCTCTGGGCTGCAAACACTCATCCTTGTTACAGAACCGTACTCTGCAGGTCCTGCCAAGGAGGGAGGTGTCTAGGTGAGCCCCCCCAGCCACACAGCCACGAAGGCATCACAACCCATTTCCAGCTAACCCAGGTGGCTCCCAGGGTGCAGCCTCATCCTCTATAAAGCTGATTCCCCCTCAAGCAGAGAGGTTTGTGTTCGGCGTTGCCATTCTCCATCATCCCCCATCCCTCTTCCCCACCCTCAGCTCCATCCCTGAGGCCGAAGGACAGACCACACCACAGAGCAGAAGCCGCGCACAGCCCCTCCAGCAAAGAGCCCCGGTGGCTTTTTCAAACCATTCCCAACACAGATGTTGACCATTTACATGACAATTTATGTGGCCTGTGATAAAGTCACTTTTTGGTTGCACGTGATATTTTCAGCGCCTGTGTTTGGGCGCTTTGGTTCTGGTGACAGGAAAGCTGATTATTCCTGACATTTACACATCAAACGCTGCTTTCAACACGTTGTGCCATAAACATTTCACCAGTGCTCCTGTGGGTGAAACATCTTGACGCTGTTGCAGTCTATAATCATTTTGTTGACATTAACGGAGAGATCTGTGGGATAGCAAAACAACTTGAGTAATTGGATGGAGTGAGGTAAAACAATAATTTTAAAGGGAATTATCCATCTGATCACTGGCACAGCTAACCCCCCACAGAAGCATTAGTGTTGCAAACACGATTTTTGACAAGTACTGCTGCCCCAAAGAGAGGGAACGTTTCAGTGGGGATGTTAACTGTGCTGTTTCTTCCTCAACCTCCATTTTAATATCATGTTTATCCCCTGCAAAAGGAACTGATGGTCCTGTAGGCAGGTCCAATGAAAAATACATGGTAGGGAAACTCAGTGATCAGGCAAATCTACCCTGTTTCAGAGACTGGTCCTGAGTCTTCCCAGCACAAACATTTCACTCCTTGGTGCCCCAGCTGGGCATTCAGGACTGCTGGGAACCACCAGTGCTGCAAAACCCCAGAATATGAAAATGGTGGCACAGCATCCATGGGCATTAGAAGCCTGAGAGGCACTCTTGTGGGATTTAAAGCAGGCATAAGTATTCCAGATGTCAAATTCTCATGGCCTTTTAATAGTTGTTATTTTCTTAATTAGATTATGTCAGGTCTTATTTCTAAAGCTGAAGCTAAATCTAAAACTGAAGCGTGAACATCCCTGCTGTAATACTCTGAAACTTGGCACCTTGCATGACTTACTAAATGTCACCAGCTAGGACAATGGAGAGCTTTTTTTGGTTTAGCTTTCCTAATTGAGGAGACATCACTATCTCACAAAATGTACCCAGAGTGACATACCCAGCCAGCTCCAGCGTGAGTTCGAGGTGAATACAGAACAGAGAGAGGGCTCAGGAAACACAAGAGCCGGCACATCTCAAGGAAACACAAATGCAGTGATTTCAAACCCAAGGGACAAGAAGGGAACCAAGTTCCAAAGTCCAAAGGCAAGGCTGGGGATGAGGCTGGCTTCACCTCCTCGCCTCCATCCTCACCACCAGCCACAGAAGAGCCCAACAGAAGAAGCTGCTGAGAAAGGACTGCCTGGGGTAAGCCTGGTCCAAACAGATCCCTGCACTACTTTGAGTATGAAAGCTGTGACCTTACTAGTACAGTTGTATTCCTGCATAACCTCTGAAGGGAATGGCAATTTCAAGGTACTACCATCTTAAAAATTGGTCAGCTAATTTTCCTTCTGATACAATCGTGCCCTTATTAAAACAGCTGCAGCCATTCAAGTGGATTGAGCCAATATCTTTGCAGCAGTCCTAATTTTTCATACACTCAGCATCTGAGCCCAGTAGCATCAGCTCTCCATTAGCCACTGCACTGCTCATCATCTCACAAAGATTTGGGAAAAAAAACCTCACTTTTCTGCTCCACTGAACACTTGTCACTACCCAGCACTTCATTTTGCAGAAAGAAACCCCACAGTCTGTGGCATACCCAGACATCTCAGCTGGATATAAACTTTGCCTAATTTTGTTGTGCAGGAAGGAGTGAAAAGCAGGGGTAAATAGGAATTATTTTGGTTTAGCGTTTTCAAAACAAGATGTTTCCATTTTTCAGTTTGAATAGGTGTTGCCTTTTAAAATCTAGGGGTGACGGTAGGTTTTTTTTATTAGGGAAGCTTGAAAAATAAATATAATAGTTCCTCCGGCATGAAACAACTATCTGCAATTGCTCGGTTCACCGAGTATTTTGAACATTCTATTTTTCTGAGGCTGACCAGCAACACATTTCCTTTCTTCAATTTTTCCCACCCATCAGCAAAGTGCAGAATCAGTCACACAGACATAACCAGCAGCAGCCCTGGCCAGGCTCCAGCCGGGCTCAGGTGATCATCATCTCTGAGAACATCACTGATCACCACTATGAGTAAAGCAAAGCACAGCACCTCCCTCAGAGTGTACCAGCTACTGACTTAGGGGGCACCAGGAAGGAGGAAAGGAGCAGCATTACCGTTGTGTGGGGCAGCAGGCACCAGACATCAGCTCCTCTCCTGGGTGCAGCCCCCGGCAGAAGAGACTGCTGCTCCAGGGAGCAGCTTGCATGCACGTACTCTGTGCAGTTTAAACCAAGCCACCTTAATTTTTTTTTTTTTTTTTTTTTTTTATACACAAAATGGAGCGATCAAGCCATGCGATTCAATTGTTTGAGCTGTTGCAAATTAGGGAGGACCCTGCAGGCAGAGCCCCTGGCCAGTACACCTGGGTGAATGGGCTCGGTGTGCCGCCGTAGCCCCCGCAGCGCAGCCAGCACATCGCCTGGCCTCACGAGTTGGCTCTCCCAAGCTGTGTCCTCTCTTGTGTTTCGAGAAATCACAGCGAACCAGGAGGGGTGGGCACCGCTGCCCGGCAAAGGCGCACTGCCTCTGGCCACGTGCCCAACCCCTGACAAGCCATTTTGATGTTTTTTGGCCCCGACCTGTGGTTGCTGAATGTAAAACAAACCTCATCTCACACAAAGGACTTTTTCATCCTTCAGAAGTGATCTGAAAAAAAAAAATTGGAAATGCTGCCAGGTGAATTCACACCAGGATTTTTAAAATGAATCAAATTTCTCCAAACACTGAGAAATGTGTTAACGTTACCAGAACCCTCCATACAAGTCCATCCACTTTTTGTAGTTCTCCATTTTCATACAGGGAGCTGGTAGGTGAGTATATATTTTTAACTGAACTACATTTATTCAAGTGAGAATTTAGCGTATTTCATTGCCTACTGGTTTTATTGTAGTAGAGAGAGTAAGAGATGCTCATTCTAAAATGCTCTGCGAACTCTGCATCCAGGAATACTAAAGCATGGCCATTTCCAGGCAGAAGAGCAGCAAATGACTCATAGAAAAAGATGACCAGAGAGATGGGGAGTCGACTTTCTCATCCAAAACACAGAAAAGGTTTGTTTACTTTGGAAGTTCAAGAAAAATAGGTGAGAAGTAGAAGCATCTTCAGGAGGAGTCAGGCAGGTCAGATTGAGGGGAGCTGATATGTTCACCCCCTGTAGTACAGTACAGCCAGATGAGCCACAGCTATAGGTTGCAAAAAACCCCCCAGCCAACAACTTTATGGCTATTTTGTTCAGGAATGTTCTTCATTTCTAATACATTTCAGGGAAGAACATTAAAAAACTGCTGAAACTGTTTTTGCCATTCAGTTGACCCCAAACAAGCTTCATATTTAAAAGACACCATTTCTAATCTACCATTTTGTTTCACAAGTTAGATCAATTCGGTTTGGAAAAAATACACAAGCCAAACCTGAACCTGTATGGAGTGATCTGCCACTATCCCGCTGAGCGCTTTATATTAACCCAAGTTTATTTTTTTCAGCTTGCAGAAAATTTTGGAGATCTTCATTTTTCATGCCATATGCAGGATAGGAAAAAAACAGCTAAAGTGTTGTGGAACTGAAAACACGCTTCCCACACAACTCAGGCTAAAATGTTTGAGAAAAAGTCTCCTAGGGTAGGTTTTCTAATATATCATGTGATAATACATGAGGAAGGTGGGAGGTTTCATCATCTTTCTCCTTAAAGTCTCCAACCTGGCTATTTTTTTGCATAGCTGCAGTTACTATTCCGTATTCAGTTATAAAAGCACTTTTAATACTCAGCACACCTAACTCCAGATCACAAGCAAAGGATCTGTTGTGCCAGGTGCTGCCAGGCAGCTCCAGACCCAAAATCTAACGAGCAAAAAGGCAGAGCACTTTGAAACCCTTCCAGGTGGAAGGCACTTAAATCACCAGGCACATAAGCTTTGTTAGATTCATCACAGATCAGGTAGGAAGCAAAGTTTGATGACTAAATGGCAACACCTGAATCACTCCCCTTACAAGCGAGAGTTCAAAGCCATTCACATACAAGACAGCTGAACAATATAAATGGGAGTTTGCCAAAACTGCAGAAGGCTGCAAAACCCAGCACTGGGGGAGTCCTGGTGTAATTATTCACTGCTTCCCCTGCACCACTTTACCATATGCTTAAAGATGGGTGGGAAAGCAAGTTGGTACCAGCAGTGCACATTTCCCACCGCCAGCCACTCTCTGGCCTCCCCAGCATGTGCTGGCTCCCACCCCCTGCACATAGGAGCTGCTGGGTCTCAGCCTCCAAGTATTAGACATTATCTCACACCCCATAGAGAAACACAGGCCAGGAAATCTGTTGCAGAGTATGTATTTTGTAGCATGTGAACTGCCACGGAAAAGTCCCATTAGTCTGAGGTTTCTATTAAACAGCCTCCAGGAAGGAGTGGGAAAGCATGCAGGGGAAAAAACAAATAGCAAACATGAGTAAATGAAATGTTCTGTTTTGCTCGGGAGAAATGAGGATCATCTGCTTCCACACAGGGTTTCCCAGGGCACGAGACATTCCGGGGTCTCGCTCTGCCTGGGCAGCGCCGCACACTGCCTGGCCAGGACACCCCAGGCACACAGCCCCTGGTCTAGCGGCCACCACCTGTGTCTGGAAGTAAGCCCAAAGGTAAGTCCAAGGCCACAAAACTCTTGTGCAGGTGGCATGCCCTGTTTGGAAATAACACCCAGGATTTCATTTCACAGGCACAACACATAGCCCTTCACAAACCCCTGCTTCCCGAGGAGTAACTGCTTATTAGTACCACTGAACCAGATGCTGAAAGTTCTGAGTATGCAGTATCAAACCCAAAAGACAAAGAAAAAATTTCAAGGAAAGAATGTGTCCAGTCTGGACATCTGACCTTGGTCTGCTGAGATCAGCAGCCAAACCTCCCCTGATTTCAAAGAAATCAGGATTCAAGAGCAGCTCAACAAGTGGATGGATGTAGAAAGCAAGTACTTTCTCCAGCAGCAAAGCTGTCTGGCACTTGTGTTCTCCGTAGGTGCTCACTGCTCAGCACTTACACCAGGTCTGGGACAGCATCATTAACTTATCAGCAACCTCCGTGTCAAAGGGTTTGGTGTCAGGCAAGGCTGAAAAAATGTTGCAGAAGGTTGTAATGGAAAAATTTCCAGTGCGACTTTACTGACCCAAAGGGTCCACCTTCTCCAAAGTCACTGGTGATTTTTTTTTCTCCTCTGTTTATCAAAGACAAGAATTTGCAGACAGACTCCTCTGCCACAGCACAGAGTGGACACACAGGATCAGCACCCTTCAGGATGTGCTGCATTACTGAGCACTGAGATATTCAGCCACTTCAGGGCTGAATATTCAACTGCTCAGGTCCTCTCACAGTACGTGCTCACAGTGATCACCAGAGGCACCATGATAAACCAGCAGACCTGTGTCCCACCTGCTGGGCAGTGGGCAAGGAGGGACTGCAAACGCTGCAAAACCCATGTGGAGGGCAGCAGAAAGGCTGGGCTGGGCTCTGGGGACAGCAGCACCTGGGAAAGGACACCCCAACACCTGGTAGGCAAGTGCACTGAGTACAGGTCTCGTCATATGAACAGGAGCCAAGTCAGAAGCTGTGACAGAGTTGGCTGCGAGTGGAGAACTTCATCAACCTCACTTAAAAGCCTGATTTTCTGCTAATGCTCCACCACACTCCATTTTTCACTCCCAACTCAAAGTGTCCTATGGAGCACACCAGGCAGAGCTATCCAGGAGGTTTTCCCTATGCTAAGGAACACCAAAACTAGAATGAGCATTAGAGGGAATTTAGATCCTCTCCTGTCAAAACCAGGAGGGCTTTACACAACATCTCCACCCAGCAGGTTAATCCTGAGCCAGGAGTGTGGGACCACAGCCCATGTCGCAGAGGGGCACTGGGAAGCCTGGGCAGCTTCAAGTGTCCCTGCCCCAACAGCAAGTGGTGCTGCTCCTGAGCCCCATGGCTCTGCACACACAATCCATATGCAGCAATCTGGGAGGCACTCACTGCTCCTGGTTTTCCAGTGTCCTGCTGTTAGCTCTGTGCTGCTGAGCCATCACCTTAAGAAGAGAAAACACCTGCAGTCCCAGATTTCTGCTGTCATCTCTGGCAGACCTTCATCTTGAGCCAAAACCATTCTGGCTGCAAATAACAAATTAATGATCTCGGAAATTTGTTGTTCCTTCATAACCTTCCAGAGTCCCCTCCCGCCCTCTCTCCAGGTGAGAACTTGGCCACGCTGGTCAACACATGCAGGAAAGCAGGAGAAGCAAAGCCAAGGTGCTATCCCCTTCCCACTGTCAGGGCCATGTAAACTGGGTCAGCACCAACCCAACTTCCAATGCCTGGGCAAGGAGGCACTGGTGTTACCAGCCCTCTGACTTTGGTGCTGGCCATCACCACCAACAGCTTGCTATGGATCTGTCACCACAAATGACGCAAGGGTCCCCAAAGGGGACTATGAGGAAGGAGCATCCAGGGCCCTCTCATGCAGTCATTGGCCACTAACACTTCTGCTATGCTGAACCACATCCCTGGCCCCCAAACCCTGATGCCCCATCCCTGAGATAACCCTCAAATCTTTCACACCTCCCACCGAGAGCAGGACAGGAGTTATGGATTATTGGATTATATGTATATGGATTATACAGACACATGGCTCTAAGCCCCAAATAGCTACTTCATTTCTTCTGCATCCATGGCGCAGATGTCTTGGTGATGATCTTCATCCCTCATGTGCAGTGGTTTGCAGGAGCTACCTAGAGCATGGCAATGGGATGACCATTGCCCCAAGCTCACAAGCGATCCCATCCACTGCAGAGACCCTGTGTGCGCACCCATGAGTGGGCTTGTCCTCACCTCCATCATGTGACTGGAAATACGCACCTCCGTCCTTCCCTTGTGTCACCTTCGTTGTTTAACAAGCTAGCCCGACAATTACTTCCAGCATTGGATAAAAAAACTCCTGCCCCAATGCTGTTAAATTATGTAGAACAAGATTATAATTACATCCTAAAAAAAACCCCTAAACTCTACACTTAAAAGAACATTATTCAGGTTGCAAAAGCAAACACTCAGAAGTTACAAAATGCCAGAAATAGAGCTGCCTGAATAGCCTCCATGCAGCACCACTTGTATGTATGCATTATGATATAGGCTCTAACTATACAGTGATATAACATTTTCCACGGGACCCCCTGCCCTGCCCCAAATGACCTTTAGTTAATGAGTCATTCTTCAACATCTTTTTTAACCCTTGTCGTTCAATGCATGCCCTCAACGCCTTATTGCTGCTGCCAAACGCTGCTTTGCCAGCAGAGCTGTTTGGCTCCCTCCCCAGGTTCCAAAGCAGCTCCCTCCAGAGATCGTCACACAAGCCCTGGGCAGCCCAGCTCAGCGACGGACACCAGCAGACACTCATGCCAGCAGAGCATCATATGAAGTTAGCTATGAGGCTCTGGTACCCAGGGTAGGGTCACAGCCAAGGTACCATACAGTCAGAGCAAGGATGGAAGAGGGAGACATGTCTGATGTCCTTCAGAGGAAGACACTTCTGTGATGCCTGTGAAGGTGGTAAGGAGTGAGTTAAGGGAGGCTGATGGACACCCTTCCTTGCCCCAAAATCCTGCAGCTCCTTTTCCTGCTCAAGTCTGCCAAGCACCGGTGAAACCGCCAGGCTGGCACAGCACAGACACTTGGCTCTGCTCCGAGCAAGGCGCAGCCCCGAGCAGGTCAGCTCCCTGCTGAAAACAACCTGAAGGAAGCGTAGTCACAGCTCCAGACTGATCATCTTTAGACATCTCGGACCCCCAGAAAGCAGGGCCAGTTTACTTTTAGGTTTTACCTCCATTATGTCAAAAAAGTGCTGCAGAACAGAAGCGGCCACTAGCTCCCCTTCAGTGCGCTGGCACCAGAGCTGAATTTACCCCTTTGCTCTGGACAGCTGCCACCAGCTGAGCAGATTGTCACCAACCCACCCACCCCACCCCACAGCCAAAGGGGTCCCCAGTGAACAGCCAGTCCTCCCCGCCAGCCCTCGTACTCTGACCCCCCCACCCCTGCCCAGAAAGCCCTGGCAACTTGTTTCGAGGCAGAGCAAACAGACAAGAATGAGACCAGCAGACAGCCTTGCCCTGAAACCACTGTCACTGGCCATTCCCCAAGTAAAATAAAAATCCATTGACACAGAGACTTCACAGCCACCAGAGACTGTTCCTCCAGCTCATCTTGGCCTTACCCATATGCCAAGCCAAAGATCGGGGTGTTTTCACACTGGAAAAATTTGCAAGTGGTGAAAACCAGCCATCAACCACACAGATACTCTGAGTCCAATGGGATACAGAGGATTCTTCCCAGCAAATCCCCACAATAAGCCACCTAGATTTACCAGGCAGCAGCCGTGGCGCACATCACCATATTCTAGCAAAATGTGGCGAAACACGATAAGGCAAAGCATTAATCAGGAAAAAATGAAGCAAAACTAATTAACTTGCCTGGATTGTTTCAAAACTTTTACCCTAGTGACTACCGCTTCATGAACAGCGGACACAGTGTCTCTCGTCACTCCTTGTTTTCAGTGACTGCACTTTTTTTTTTTTATGTTTGGCTTGAACCTGGCGGAGTTCCTGCTCAGTGACGTCAGGGTATCTCCAGCATAGGAAAGATGAAGAACTAATGCAACCTCAATCCATAACACTTTTGCACTGCATAGCATCTTCTGTTTCTTGGGAAGCAAATAAGCATGTGCAAGTTGCAAATCCTAAAGCTTTTGAGCTGAAGAAAATAATGAATTACATTTACCTTCTTGATATTACATTGTTCTGTGGAAGACAAGACAGCCTGGCAGCGCACTAAGATGTGGACTGTTCAGGACTTTCTTATTTGTCCTCCTGACTGTGGATTTCAAGCTGGACCTGAGCCTCACCTCCCACGCGTAATTGCGGTTGGGCTTGGGGTGCCTCAGAAGCACAAGTCCTGCGGCTAGCTTTGCGGTTCAAAGGGCTGTTGCAAAAAGAAGGAAGCAGGAGAATGAAGAGACTAAAACCAGCAAAATTTCATGAGAGAAGCCCAGGAGCTCCCTTTCGTAGAACAGGTCAGTGACACAGAATATTGTCCTACAGTAAAGATTTTTGTCTCTCCCATGCTAACCAGTAGCAGCCATTTGCTCCCCAAGCCCAGTGGTGTCCATCCAGGATGTCCCACCGCAGACCATGAGCTCTTTGGGCACGAAGCCATCTTCTGCTCTGGCTTTACAGTGCTGAGTACAGCGGAGCCTTGACATACACAGCTGAAGCTGCCTTACAGTTACCAAAGTAAGCATGAGCCCCAGAGGCAACTTTATGGCTGATTTTCTAGTGAACACACTCCCCGCAGCCTGGAGCATGGGGCTGGTCAGGCCTCCAAATGCTTTTCCCCAGGGCTGAATCCCTGCAGCACAGGAACTGCACAGGGTACAATCTCAAAACCTCTTTATGATCCACCAACCACAAGGAAACAATTTAAATCCAGGGTACACAGGCTGTGTTGTAACATGTAGAGAAGAAGTAGATATTTGCTTGGGAAATTTTCCCTTTCCTTCTTATTTTTGGGGTCTATTTTCAATGCTATTTGTCATATCTCTGCAATCTGTTTGTACAGCACTCATCTTCTCATCAGTGACGAAAGGCAGTGCCCTTAAGGACTTCTTGCTGGCCTTTTGAGCTCTTTAAACTGATAAATTCAGCTAGGGAAAAATACCTTAGAAAGAGTAATGGTTTTATTAAACAGAGAGAGCATCTCTCAGGCCACAGCTGATCTGGAGGAGCAGGTGCTGGGACACAGAGGCACCCTCATCTCCATTGCATTTCTGCAGTGCTAAGGGTAGTAAAAGTAACGGGGGCACCAGTGATGCCTCAAACCAGAGCTCTAGAGAGACAGAGCACCACATCTGCATGTTCAGATGGTCTTTTATAAGGTAAGCTGGCACAAGGACAGCCTTTAAAAATTATAGTGTATTTGCTTGCATAAATATAGCCTGTAAATGCATATGCTTGTGCTTATGGGTGGAATGTCCCTCTTGCACAAGTTTGGGGGTGCACTTTCATTTCTGGAAGGTGGCTCAAGACAGCAAAATGCAGGTCTGTCTTGCAGAAGGGGTTTGCAGCTGATCACGATGCACCTAAAAAAAGTTCCTTCTGCAGGGTGTTTTCTGGAAACATGAGTGTTGAGAAGTTCAGAGTTTAATACATCCATGGTTTGAGCCAAGTTTTGCTTTCAAAGACTGCTACAACATCCACCAAAGCCCAACCACTCTCCTGCTGCCAGTGGGTGCACCCCAGGGCTGGGTCCTCCAAGGAGTTCACCAGGCAGCACCCACCCTTCACACACTGCCTTTGGCAGCGAGTACCTGGAGTCCAGGCTTTTCCAGCCTGCTCTGTGCACTTGGGACAGACACTAAGTCCAACTCAGTTTATCATTGAGTTTTAAATTACCACGAGTTAGCAGGACCCACATTAAACTGCGGCATGGGACCAGCTAACAGGACAACACAGCCAATCTCCCAGGCTCCACAAAAATCCCGATTGAATCCTATTTTTGTCTGTGCTACTTCAGTTCACTTGATGCTTTTCCCTATAGATTTGGACCCTTTCTCTTCCTTTCCCTGTATTTTCTTAAATGTTATTAAGCATTCCAGCAGCTCCCAGCCCAGGTCAGGTTTGCAGGGAGATCCCAGCTTCCACAGAGCAATTCTGCCTTGATCTGGCAGAGGAGAAATCCCTCCTGCTCCAGCCAGGTCTGACACTTTTAGCAGGGGAATGCTAAGATATTGAAGTACATGAATCTCAATCAACCTGAAGTAAAAAAAATGAATTCCCTGCAGGAGCAATACTGTTCCTTCCTTGGAGAGCTGCTGATTAGCAAGGTTAATTGTGTACCTGCCAGCAGCAGTCAGCATGAGTTTGCCCACGCCTTGTAAGGGATGAGCACAGATAACAGCATCCTCACTATCCTTGGTTATCTAAGCACACACCGGCAGCTATAAGCTCCAGCTCTGCCAGGCTGGACTGGGAATTTGTGAGCAAGAAGATCCAGAGCTGAAGGCAGGCCACCCAGTTCATAGCTGAGCCACACCAGTGCCTCCCACAGCCAGCACATCACCTCCGCCCTGGGCACCGGCAGGGACAGCACTGCTGAGCAAGTTGAGTGGTTTATACTAGATGAAGCCAAGCTTCTGCATATTGATTCATACATTGCTCTTGCACAGTTATGAAAAAAACCCCTCATTCTCCCAATGTAGTGCTCTGAGCAGGGATTTGGCAGTGGGAGTTTTCCTGTGTGGAATCAGAGTTGTAAAAGCTCAGGCCCAGAGGAAGATCTGGTCACATCCAAAGAACGAGCAAGCTGACAGCAGCCGCTGCCAGAGCATGGCAGCCAGCAACCCAGCAACACTGGCCCTCACCTCCTTCAGGTGCCACATACTGTTGGGCAGGATTGCACCCTCGACCTTGGCCTGGACCACTCAGGCAGGGCAGAAGCAGCTGTGTCTCCATGCGCAAACATTCCAAGGCTTCCCCAGTAATACGCCTTTCTACAGGTGTCTGAGATGACCCACAGAAGCAGGATAACTCATTTTTCAGCAAAATATTTTTCTGTCAGATAATAGTATTCCTTATCCCAAAATTTTCGCAGGCAAACTGTGACAGCATCAATAACATTTTATCTTAATATACAAAAAAGGGCATTTGACCTCTTCAGATGAGGATTTTCTGTTTGAAATTCAAAGCAACATATTTCCTATTTTCATTTATTTTCTATTATAAACAAATCAAACATCATTTTGGTATCAAAACAAGACATCACCCAACAGCCGTGTTTGCACTAACCTGAACTGTCACGTTGAGAGAAACCACAAACTAGACTGTCGCATAGAGCAATAAATTCCACGCTCCAGCCACTGCACTCAGAGCAGGTATTTCACACTCCGAACACCCCAGCACACACAACTCTGCTATCAGGCACAAGGGAAGAATTTGGAAAGTTGCAGCCTCTGGGGATGTGGGAATTACAAAGCCAAAGCACAGCAGAGAGACCGGGGAAATGCCCGCCGTACCCAGCCCCAGAGACTCGGAGACCCGAAGGACTTGCACTTGGCGTTGTCAAGGGCAATTGGTTTTGGCATGGAGCAAAGCCTGCAGCAGTAACAGCTCAGCAGGGAAAGTGCTCAAAGGCTGGGTAATGGTTTGGGTTTGAAAGCTGAAGATGAATTGGGCTGTTTCAGCTGCCTGTGGGTCCCAGGGGAGCCAGCAAGGGCTGGAGCTGGGTGTTGTGAGGGGCAGAGCAGCGTGGCCCAGGGCCTGCCAGGGTGCTGAGCTGGCCCGTGCAAGAGGGGAAACTGAGGCACGCTGTCCTTAGGCAATGGGTAACATGGATTTCTCTTAGAGGCACGTTTTCAAGCCAGATGCTGAACTTGTGTGCTGGCAGTCACAAATTTGCCCATGTCTTTCTGGAGATGTGCCTTTTGCCAGTATTTCCAAACACGGGCTGCCATGGCCAGCTCATGCAGCAGTGCAGGCCCAGTTAACGGGACAGCTACGGGTCCGTTCCACCCCACGGAACCGCCTTTGCAATACCAGACACATACAAAACTAGGGATTTTGAAGAGCCCAGAAGAGCAGGAGCACGTTACAACCAGCATTTTTAAAGGTTGCACTAAAGCCATTTTGCAAACTCAGCTCCTGAACAACTGGTAGCCCTTCAGAAGCAGAGAAACATTTGCCAAACAGCCAAGTTGTCTGGGCTGCGCCCACCAGCCTGCGCCAAGGCACCGTGCTGGGCTGGTACCCTCAGCAGCAGCATCCCTCCTCAGCCTCTGGGCTCCAGCTGTGTTTGCATCTGCCACGTTGCTGCCAGTGAGCCACCGAGCAGAGCTGGCTGGGGGGGACCTGCAACAGGGGCTTCCACCCCGCTGACCTGGCCAGCACGGCACAGGGACCCGCACAAGGGCTCGTCTTCCAGATCTGATCAACGGTCAGTGTGAGACAGTGCCCAACACGGCTCCTGGGGGAAAAGCAAGTTTTCAAAACATTATCCTCCAAAAGCAAAATAATAGATAGTAAGAAAAGGGTTGTTTGGAAATATAAATTCTTAAAATATTCTTCTAAATAATGAAACTACTACTTTTTTCTTTTTTTTTTTTTTTTTTCAGTTTTTTGAAGGCTGGAAGCAAAAGTGCAAGTTGGGCAACTGTTCCCAAACAGTTGCAACATGGCACTGGATTAGTGCTGCTCTTCAAGGCAAATACCAGCAGCCAGCTCTGCCCCTCAAGAAATAACTAACAAGGCCAAATTAAAACTGGGTGATGAAAGGCCTATGGGACACCCATAAAGAGCAGGCTGGGACTCAGCTGAGCTTCTCCTAGCCCAAGCCAATCCCACCACCTTCCTTCACTGCTTCACATCAACCTTTGCTGCAGAGGCAGGTGTAGGGGCTGCCCCCCAACGCCTGAGCCAGCCCGTGCCCCCCACGCCGCCTCCCGGGCCCTGGGAGCTGCAGATTAGCTGCGTCATTGCTTATTGCCAAGAGCCCTTCACAGCAGAAACTCCTGGAATTCAATCTATACACCTCAACCAACTTACCAAAAGCATTCAAGATGTTTAGGTCATTAAGCAGCAATAGAGAATAATGAAAAAAATCAAGCTCGCACGTCATTACTATTAACTGCAGTGCGCTGTATAGTTTCAGTTTCCCAACAAAACGCTGCATAGCAAAGCCAGCAGAGGCGTGAAAAGTGAAGCGAGTAAGGTCACCAAGAAGGGGAAAACAGAGCCGCGTCCGTCACTCAGAGCCAATGTGCATTCATGACCTCTCCTGCAACCTCTCTCTGCTCATTTACTTAATCAGCTTGGGGTGAATTTAGTGGGGAATTCAAAGCCCAAAGGAGCAGGCGGAGACCCTAGCGCCTCCCAGGGCGGGAGCAGGGCAGGTTTCCCAGGGCTGGCGGTGCCAGTGCCCCATGTTCCTGACCCAACACAGCCAAGGGTCTTTCTCGAGCACTGGCTGCCAAGCTCATCGCATTAAAAAAAAAAGCAGAGGTGGCCTGGGAGAGATGACCCAGATTGTTTGTGTCTAAAAAGTTCAGCTTTCAGCAGTGGTAAGCTACCGCATGTACTTGGGGCACGTACTTCAGGAAAACTTGACCTCTCCTCCCTGCGACCCCAAAGCACCTCAAGGTTTTCTCGCCTTCACAGCCCCCGTCACCGCAGGGGGAGAGCTTGAGGAGGGCAGCAGCAGCTGCAAGTGGTGCAGCCCAGCACACGGGACCTGCCTGGCCATGAAAACCAAGCATATGAAGTCTCTGCAGCCCCTGCCCAGGTGAAGTATTTTACAGCACACCCAGTGCTGCGCACCTGACATCAACTAGCGCTGATGCAGGCTCAGGCTGCAGACAGCTGAGAAAACAAAGCAAACCTCTTTTCCTGTGTGAAGCTGCAGAAATAAATTTTCTTTTTATCAAAAATGCTTAAAACAAAGCTTATGGTTTTCATCCCCTTTTTGTAAGTAAGAACATATTCGTCTGATGGATCAAGAGTAAACTGACTTCTAGTAAACAAGATGAACACAAACTGCCTTAAAATGTGGTTCTTCCCTGTAAAACTTTGATTACACAGAAAAAATAAGTCTCTCGGCGAAAACAGGGGTTCTCAAAAAATTACCAGTTCCGCCCAGGATGCTCCAAAGCTTTTCCATAGCCAAAGTATCTTCAGTATATTCATAACATCACATGCACACCAAAAAGGAGACATTTTACGAAAGCCTGCGAGCAGATCGCCACGAGCTTCAGCACCGCACACCCTGCACAAGTCACTGCCCTCCCACCGCCCCGCAGAGCCCCGCGGTCGGTCCCCGCTCACCCCGTGAGCTGCCGTGCCACCCAGCAGCAGCAGAGCGCCAAAGGGTTAACGCGAACATTTGGGTGTTTATTTTAAGAAGAGCATAAAACCCTGACAGGCCATAATTACAGTGTTGATAAGCAGGGAAAGAATATTTGATGTTTCAAATATCACATGACTAATTGGTGCTGGAACAGATGTGCATGTAATTTGGGTGATGCGTGCGGCGGGTGTCGCTGCCTTGTGCGGTGCGGCGGGGAGGAGGGGGCTCCGCGCCGGGGCTGGGGGAGCGCTCCGTCCTCACGCGTGGTCCACTCCAGCCATGCATCACCCTGACACCGCCAGCACATGGGGTGACCTTCTCCTTATTATGTTGTCAGGCTGAATTAATAGAAAAGTAAAGAAATAAATGCCTGTTTCTATTCTTTGATTATCTGCTTGGATAGGGCTTCTCACCAGAGCATTACGGGTACTCCACAGAGATGCTGATATTTTTCAGACATGGGGCAAGAGGCCATGCAGAGAGCCCTCCGAGGGTAAGGTGGAAGGCAAATCTTGTTGCAAAACCCACCCTTTTTTCCTCCATCAGCATATCAGACTTTCTTTTTGTGATCTAAAAATGGTAGCCCAGGAGGCTAGTGGCCTGTGTAGCAGAGACCTCCAGAAACACCACCCCCAAGCCCAGAGGGACAGGGACAAGCCGTGGTGCCACTGCCAGCCTTCCTGCACCCTTCACAGTGGGTTGCTTCAAGCCAGAGTGAAACTTCACCCCCTGTTCCTTCTGCCCTTCCACATTTCTCCTCACTAAGGGTTTCCCTCCACGCCCATCTGGTTGGGTTGCTAAATGATTTTAGATTTTATTTTTTAGAAAGGGATGAATACTTCATTGCTGTGATTCTCTCTTCCTCTCCCTTTTCTCCCACTGACTTTGTCTCTCCAGATTCCCTCCTCGGGAAAGGGCTCTCCACCCAGATTTCAGAAGCGATAGGAAATGCATAAGCTTCTCTATCATACGTTGCTTAAGAACGACTTTTTCTTTCTGTAGCCCAGGGGGACTTGTGAACTATTTTTAAACCAGCGCTTGGTGCGATAAGAGCCTTTAATTACTAAATAAAACGCGTGCATCAGAGTATGGAGTCTGACACTTTTTAAGCTTCTTTAAGGAAGAATGCACCAGTGTATAACTGTGCTCACAATCAAAAGTTTCTGACATTCGCTGGTGGGAGCTACTCGCCTCATGAAAGGGGGAGAGAGTGCAACAGAGCAAGCCTAAGGGCTGAGCATCTGGCCAGGGCCAAGCTGGAATGGGGCCAGTGACTTCCCACAGGAGGCTACCCAGGGCCCCGCAGTCAGCCGGGCATTTGCCGATGCCATGGCCTCCTAGTACTGACCAAAGACCAGTCCACAGTCGCATTTCAGAAGGAGTTCATAGTTCTCTTCCAATTGCAAACCTGACACTTTTCACACCCGCAGACCCCTGGGCAGATGGAGAGAATGAGGCCAACACTGGGACACTACCTCCAGTGCCACAGACGCTTTCTCTAGGACAGCCTGGCCACTCATTAGCATCCCTATGCACCTACAGCTCCCTGTTCGTCACGAACTTCTCCTACACCTTTGGCATCATCCAGAGACAAGAGCTACTCCCCACACCCCCAGAGCTGCCAGCCCACCCCCACAGCTCTAGCAGGGCCATGCCCTCCTCATAACAGCTAGGCACAGCCAAGTAAACCAAACAAAAGGTGAAAGACAAACAGGCTGTGACCCATCCACTACCTTCTGCAGTAATAAGCAGATCTGACTTTTTGAGGAGCACCTCTGGACTTGCCCACCCGCCTGCCAGGCTGGCTGAGCCATCGTTGTCTAGAGACTTTAGCAACTCCTGATTGAGTCAAGCCAACAGCCTACAGCTACAACAGCTTGTTGAGCAATTCAGCTCATACTTGAAGCACTGTCAGAAGACCCTTTACCACCAGCAGCCCCCTCCCTGACCACAGTCACAGCACAGCAGCATTCAGAGCACCAGACAAAGCACATCCAGCACCCCAAGCCTCACCGTAGCACGGTACGTACCTGAGGAGCACTGCTGAGGGCCAGGAACAAAGCCCACACCACAGACAAGACTAAAACCTTCCAAGTGGATGGTTTGTACTATCTCTGTTACTTTTAAATTGTGGGACCCTGAGTGCACCAATAAGCCTTAACCACCCAAATCATCCTCACCTGGGACCCCCACCCCTGACCGTTGGTCCAGCTGCTGCATTTAAGGTCTGTCCTTGGGTCTGTGCATATTTGGTTGTGGTCCTGGTGGGTGGATGGGGCTTCATGGCCTCACTGTAGACTTTCTGCTAGAGCATAACGCTGTTCTCCTGTGGTCCAGGCTCTCTTTCTCCTGGGGCACTCAGTTCCATGGTGGGGGTAATGCCATCCTCAAGCTCCTTCTAATCCCCATCCTACTCTGGGGGTGGTGCTGGGGTCACAAGTTGACCTCTTTCATTTTGCAAAGCTTGGTGTTTCACTATAATTATGTTTTGGCTACAAGCTGCAGAAGAGAGAAATGATTAGGGGGTTTACTCTCTCTTAAAATTCAGCACAAGAGCCACAGAACAGCTGTGGCTGAAATGATGAAGTATTTATATTGCTCTTCTTCTATCACAGGTGTTTCTCTCCTAGGATGAAAAGGATTCACTTGCATTACACTAATATATAAGTGTACATTGATTAAATCTACTGGCATCTGCTCCCACAGCCAAAAGGAAAAACAACTTGCAGTTCATTCTCTATTCACATATTTATATACTCACTATAGTTGATGTATGAGATCATTATTACATCTACACCACATACAAGAGTAATGCAAAGGAATGTGGAATGCAAATTCCACAAATCCTGTTACGTCATGATGTTTTCACCAGTAATTTTCTGTGAGGTAAATCTGGAGGCCTTTACATAGATTTGGCGAGGGAGAGGGAATTGTTACCATTTCCTGTATTTTTTTCTGCTCATGAAGTGTGAACGTAATACTGTGCTTGCTGCATATTTCTTTGCATTGAAAACCAGTAAACTTCTTGTAGGAATCATTCTGGAGTAAATCCAATATGACTGAAAGTGAGATAATTTAGTACTTCATTTAAAATCCACTAATATTGATTTCTGAATGCTTTTCCTTCCCCAAGGCTATAAATCAGAAGGAAAACGTTGTCGGGGTCTGGCAGCACACCCATGTGGTTGGCATCTCTTTCAGCCCTCAGCCAGGATCCAGCAGCTCTGGGGAGAGCCCACACCCCGCGTGGCTGCTGGGGACTGGGCAGCTCTGTTTATCCTGATCCGTAGATATCACGGATTGTATCACCCTCGCTCAAAGTTAAAGGGCTGTTGTAACTCGCTGGGGCTGAAGATGTTCTATCAGCTCCTTTTTTCCTGTTGCCTCACTTGCAAAATGATGCTGCTCAAGCTTTTCAGGGCAGGCGCATCTCCGGTCCTTGCTTGGGTGGTGACACCCACCTCCCAGGCACTCTGCTGGCGTGACCGTGGATTGAGCTCTGCCTGCAAACCGCTGCTCTCTTGGGATACCCTGACCTTCCCCTGGTGTTACAGCCCAGCACCCTCGCTGAGCTTTGCTCCCACCAAGGGACAGATGTGACTAATGCAAGAGGGGAGCAGTGTGCTACATCCCTCAGAGCCAGCCCGAGGCTAAAGTGAGTGAAAATGAAGAGCTGATGCTCTCCTGACATCAAAGCATCTCTGGGGTGCTGAGCGCTCCTCAGCTCCCCCCATTACCATCGCTCAGGGGCCTGGGGACGTGCCCTGAACACTGACCTGCTCTCTTCCCAGCCCCGCTCCGGGATGCCACTCACTGATTCATGCGAGTAGGCGGAAAGGAAAGAGGATCCTTTGGGAGGTTTTTCCTCAGGATTAACCTCTATCTGAGAGGGAGGATATCAAAGGGAAGCAAGTGGGCAGTAGGATAGCTAACATCCAAGACCTGTGTTGGTGGGGAAAAAAAAAACTGAGCAAGGAGACACAGATGACTAGTGGTAGTGGAAGACTTGGGGATGCTGTACTATCCGTATAAGAATACAATGGGAAAAGGAGAGAGTGGTTATACAAGTCCAAAAGCTACTCTGCCTCTTTGCATATCTTGTATAGCTGTCCATACAGGAGACAAACAGGACAATAAGAAGTAGAAGCCTGTAAGTTCAGGAAGCATAACTGAATGTTAAATAAGCATCTCCACTGAAAAAGCAGAATTCCTCACAGCTTATGGGTGTCATTTGTTTACCAAGGACCATTCCCAGGAGCTGCCTCGGTTACACCACCATCCGCTGCCGCATAGGGAGCGGTTAGACTGACCTAGCAGCAGGGCTCATCCCTGGTTTTGATTTAATTCACTGAAGTTTGTGAAAGCTAAAGCTAAAAGTTAAGCTTAGGATGGTTTAGGAAAAGCGTAGACTGGAGGCACAAAACAAGCATCCTGAAAGCAGAATGAGGTTTAACTACAGCTGATGATCCAACTTTCAAGCAGATAAATTACTTTGCAAAAAGACTGGTACAGCCAAGCCCCTTTTCAATTACAGAAAGCTAACTCAATCAGCTCCTATTCTTTTTAAATAGATCTGCTGGGTTTAAATGAATGTGCGTAATATGTGGTCCATTTGTTTCCAAGATCATTGCAGTGAACGCTGCTTTATGGATTCACTGGAAAATCCTGAGTAAAGAAAAAAAAAATCAATAGAAAGTATCCACCTTTCTTAAAACAAAAAGCCTTTTTTTCCCCCCTAAAGTTCAATTCATTTTGCTCTGGTACTTACTGACCTTGATTAAAGTGTTTGTGTAGGGGCTTTTCTTCAGTCAGCCTGGCAGAAGTTTCTGTTCCTTAAGCCACAGTGGTATCTACGTCTTGGGGGGTGGGGGGAAATCGCAAAGCTGAAGCTCATCTTTGCAAGTGGAGGGTGACAGCTTTTTGTTGTTGTTGTTAATTGGGGGGTGGGGATGTCTGTGAATGTCCTTGTTGCCTGTACTGCAGCATCAGCTCCAGGTGCTGTACTCCCTCCCAGTATGACCAACATGTATTTGTTACGGCTGAATCGGGAAGATTGGCCAGCTCACTCCAGCCTGTGGTCACCAGACCTTGCTGAGCATGCCTGCAGCACCCCAATTTGGCGACATTCTCTGGGGTTTGGGGGCTTTGTGGTCCAAGCAGACCTAGTCATTGAAGTGTTGGTGCAAGTCCTGAGGCAACGCATTCAACAAAGGTCCTGGGAGCAGAATAATCCCCTTGGTCTCTCTTGCTTAAATATTTTGCTTTGATCAGGCAAAGAAAAGAGGCCCCAATGGTTTCCACAGCATCTGTCATAACAGCACTGGGCAACGTGTCTGTTGTTCAAGATCTAAGCATGAGTCACTGGTGCTTGGGGAGGTGGGGTGGTTACCAGCAGAAGGCTCTGCCAGCTTCTTTTTATCTCTTTCAAGGACTAGCTTGGCTCAACCACAGTTATTAGCTAGCAGAGTGGATGGTTTCCATCGTTAGGCAGCTGTAAGCGGGCGGTTGTGCTCACTCAGAAGTGAGCTAAGACACGGAACGCATGTTTCTGGCATTTGGGTGAAGCTGCTCGTTCCCCTGCACCGCGCGGCTCCTCGTGAAGGGCTGTGCTGTGTGAGGATACGGAGCAATTGCACGGTGCGATAAGGCTTTTTCTGTGGGTGGTTGGGTATCTCTCCAAGGCAAGAGAAGAAAATAATGGAAGTGCCAAACACAGCCTTTGCTTGTAGTGAGCCTGACATTATCGTGTGTCTGTGTACAGAGTGAATGGAAAATGTCATGTAAATGCAAAAGCACCTGTATATCCACTTCATCCAGTTTCCAGTGATGACACTAGAACCAGACGCAGGCAAGAACAGCTGTGTGCTTGGCGGAAGACCGGCTCCTCTCAAAATGCTTTTTTATAGATAGATTTATTTATTTATTTATTTCTCCCAAAGAAAGTCACAAATAACTTCAGGTTGAATAAATATTTGGAGAGAAATATTTTCTTTCATTTTCTGATATTTCCTTAACTAACCAAAAAAAACCCCACAAGCGCAGTATTAAAAAAAACAAACACCCTCTAACTTTGATATAGCATTTTTCATTCTCTTTTGTTGGTGTTACAGAAGAGGTCAGAAGAGAAGCACAAAGGAGCAAATGATTTCCCAAGATGATTTACAAACCTGACAGCAAAGCTAAATATATAACACAAACCACTCAAGTCCCTGTTTGCACAGAAGTCAGTTGTCCACAATATATAGCATGTAACTAATTAAACATTGCTCCTCAGCTGTTTTAAATTAAGATATAATTGGTTTTTTAGTAACAAGTGCCTCATATCTGATAGGTAAAACTATCTCTGGGGTTGGTGAGGATAGATATCTCAGATTAATTATCAACTTACAGGTTAATGTGGGAAAGTGTCTACGCTAGTTTTAAAAATGTGTGACTACTTTAGAGTAATTGGCAGTCAATTAAATTGTGGTAAAAAATGTCCGGAGTGGACATACTCAGAGGAAAAGAATTCACTCTGCGTGCTGTATATGTTAATTTAAAAATCACTGTAACAGTCATTTCAAAGCTGAGTCTTTCCCAGTGTGACCCAGGCTTGATCTTCACTCGCATTCCAATGGGGATAAGTACATTGCTGTTAAACAAAGCCATTTTTCACTTTTCCAAGCTTATAAAAAAAAAAAAAAAAGCTTATGACCTTTTTGGCAGAATATGTATCACAATTTTGTTTTTTAAGTGACCAGGTTTTGAAGTTCTCCTCAGGAGACTCCCCACCAGACCTTGCGATGTAACTGGAAAACTCTGTTCAGGGTGAGGGTTTGCCTTCTCCCCCCTTACCTGCACCAGGTGAATCGCCAAGGTTAGAGAGAAAACTCTTCCCTTCCATGAGACTGCTCCTGAGCACCAAGATTTCATTTTTCTCATCTTGCTCAGAAAATTGAAAAGCTCAGCGGATAAAATGTGTGAAATAAGAATTAACAGCCAAAGAGGGAACTGTATATATTTTATTGGAAGAACTTTCATTGGGACATTAAGGGTATTTGTTTCACTGCAAATTGTTACTATGTACAATATATGGATTTTTTTTAGACCCTTTCCTTCATTCTTTACCTCAAAAAAAAAAAAAAAAAGTAGCATTAACAATGCTCTCAGCTATTAGAGAATCACTTTGTGGTGTTTGAAATTAATGTAAAATGAAATCAGTGCTTCAGGTGCTGAGGTGAAATTCTGAAGTTTTCTATGATGTGAGGCGAAGAAAGAGCTGAAAAAGCGCAAAGGTGATACTCATCAAAATGGGCCGTTTTAGCTGCACAGCTTTTTCTATTTTCAAAAGGCAGCAGAGGCGAGATTATCGCAGCAGTTAAGAGAAGAAACTGAAGTTTCTTTGTACTGGCACATCTAGAGAAATTATATCTGCTTGTGAGATGTAAATGAATAAAGAGGATGGCAGAGAGGTGGGGGTGGGGGATGCTCTGTCTTTCCCCCTTCCTGCCCCAAATCACCATCTCCTGCTCTGGCAGCCAGTCCCGGCTAAATGTCCTGGTGAAGTGGTGCCTGGGCACCACGCTAGTATTTTGTGGCCACGCACATCCTTCATCCTGTGGGAAAAATCCTGGTTCCATCAATATTTACCAATGTTTTCACACTGGAGAGTGCTGGGGTGGCTGGGGCTTGTCCTTCAATATGCAGCAAAGAAGTTAATAAGTAAGACTGAGAGTCCTCTCCAGAAGCAACACAGGCACCCTCCGTCTCCTTTAGATACTTCTGTCTTTAAGTTAATGCTAATAGTTTCATTCTGGTCTGGAGTTGCTTATCTTACCTCCATGGACCAGCTGCTGGCAGTTCTCAAAAACCCTCTGGCAGCGTGGCACTAGCCACACTCCTTCTTCCAGATGCTCACGGCATCCAAGCAAGCAAAAATTATAGACTCAAAGGTCACTCCTCCACATGGACAGCTTGGCTATCCTTGCCAAGAGGGCCTTCTAGCGACTCGGATAAGCGAAACGGAGAGAGGAGGCGAAGTATAAAGGTCTGGGATACGAGTGGAAATCGCCCTCGTTCCCACATCGATCTATGGGACCCAGAGCAAAGCACAGGTTTCTGTCTGCCTTGGTTTTCTCTGTAATATACAGAATTAATTTAAATGTACCACATGGCTGTGAAACGTAATAGTCTAAAAAAATGGCAGGAGTTTAAATACTGCAAATGTAACATAGGCTTTGGGGTCAGAGAGAAAGAGGTGGCACCCTGAGTTTTCACAGATGAAAACAGACATTTCCATAGGATAATGTCTATTAGACTGGGGAGGGGTGTTATGGGAAAATTGCCAGTGCTAGGTAATTTTCTGTTCTAAGGCATAGGAGGTTTATAACAGCCCCATGTGCTTTGGATTAGATCATTTGGTCTCTTTTGCTAGCAAATATCACCATGTGCTGAGGAGCTAATTTTCGGCAAACCTTGGTATAGTCAGCAGGGAGCCAGGTTTGTTCTGTGCTTTAACTTCATCAAAGCACATTCTTTCTTTCCTTTTTTCTTTTTTTCTTTTTTTGACTGAAGTACTGCAAATACGTCTGATCCCAATCTGAATAAATAATCTTGCACAGCAAACACAGGCTGCGGTCCCCAGTACCTGCATTGCACCGTCCCGCGTCCCACTTGTCGGGTACTTTGGAGGAGTCACGCTGACACATCAATCATTGCAAACTCCCTTTGTACCTCCTCAACATCTACATCAATTCCTTGATGGACTGCACTCGGAGCAGAGTAAACCTGGCGCTGTAACGTGCCGGCTTTCCAGGCTGCAGCATCCGAGCTAGTTATCATCCGCTCCCATGTGCTGCAATTGGCCTTAGAAACCTGCATGTCTGAATTTCTGGGCCCCAGCCCAGCTCTTGGTGAAAGTTCACCGCGTGCCAAGGTCACTTACAGCCCTCGGCGATCCAGCACAGAGGGAAAAGGAGGAAAGATACCCTTTTCTGTGGATACAATTAAATTTTTGACACTTTCAAGTTATTCATTTGGTTGGAACAGGGCAATTACACTAGCTGTGCCGGGTCCGTTGTTTCAGGAGAGCCGCTGCCTCCTCCTCCTCCTCCTCCTCCTCCAGCAGCATTTCAGCGAGCCTGTGATCATCAGTGGATGCAACCAAACCCCTGGGGTCTGGCTCCCACCCAGGATCCCACTCGGCTCACCTCGAAGAATCCAGACGCACAACAGAACCTGGCTGCGCTGCACCTAATTGATAGTAATGTTAAGAGACTGATCGTAATTTGAACGCTAATTAAGGAAGATAGTTATTGACTTTAACGGGAGACAGCCCAGGCTCTTGCACATCTACTAAATAATGAGAAAGTATCGAGGGTGCTGTCAGTGCTGGGGGAATGATCACAATAATAACGTGCTGAGAAAAATGCAGCTTCCTCTTTGGTAAACTTTTAACAGCAGCGAGAACTGCACTCCAGGAGAAAGGACCTTCTGTTCACAGTCCCGGGAATTTCACTCATTTCTTTCTGTATCATTTACCGTTGTTATTATAGCACTTACAAACCCCAGTAAACAAGTATGGATTTGTTAGGAGGCCACCCACCACTAAGTTATATGGGTAGCTGGCATTTTTAAGATGCTTATGTAAAATGTCATTCTCCCCCTACTCGCAGCACCCAAGATTATTTTTGGTAAAGAATTTAGTAAAATATTCTTTACTTTTAGTAGCTTTAGTGTGAGCTGGGGTCAGCCCTCCTCTGATAGTACTACCTAATGCTTCAACACCCAGCAAGAGGAAAAGGCTGAGATTCCGTGAAGTGAAAAAAGTGAAGGAAACAGGGTCCCCTTCCCCTCCCATCTCCTGGAGGGGGAACACCACCATGGCAGGTGCTTTGCAAATATAATGTAAAAGAAGGTCAAAGCCTGGTGAACTTGCACTCAACACAGGACACGAAACTACTGTCAGATGTAGAAAAAAAGAAGAAACAGGGGAGCAAGCCAAGAGAAAACGGTACGAATATGTAGCTGTTCACAGAAGCCACGTACAGACCTAGAGCCATGACTTTGGGACAGTTGAAGCCAAGCAGCAGCCAGCCCCGCTGGCCTGGTAGAGCTCCTGCCTCCATGAGAGGAGCAGGGTGATGAGAGGTGGAAGAGATGTGTCTGTCCCTTGGAAACAAATTGTGTAATTTGGGGCCGGAGGCAGCCGGCGTGTTGACAAGGATGTACAGTGCAGCTGATGGGTCCTGGCAGGGGCACCACCACCCTGCCTGCGCTGGGGAAGCTCAGCCCGGGGGTCCGCGGCACGTGGCTCTGACAGCATGGGATGGTTGTTCTCTTTAAGTGTGGTTGAGAGCCTTCACAGCCAGTATGTCGTCCACGATTTCAGGGAAGTGTAGAGAAAATACGATTTTACACTGATATTTGGAATGAAGTATTGGGTTTACAAATATCCTTCCCCGAAATTTAATGCCGTAAGATTTCTCTTGACTCTCATTTTACTTCCATCAATTCATCTTCCCCTCAGAAGAGGGGGAGGGGAGGAGGAAAGGGGTGTTCAAATTCCACTCTATCAAGGTCCTCGCAATGTAATGAGCTCAAAAATCCATAAAATTGGCCATCATCTTTCAGCTGCAAAATCCACGTCACTTGCCAAGTATTACCACAACAATAAAAACTTCTCCATCTTTATTGCCACAGAGCGCATTGATTCATTGCCATGTTTCCTGGGAACATTTGTATTTATGCACACGACTGTCAGCATTGACCAGATAGGGTGGAAAATCTCTAAGCCACCTCTTTAGCCGAACAAGATCTTTCAGCCGAATCATTGAGACTATACTTTGATTCTCAATGTTTGTACCGGCATTTTTATGATAGTTGCTTTGGCTTATTATAAAAGCATAGTGAAACCAGCTTGTTGTTTTTCCCCTCGTTTTCTTCACTCCGCTATACCAAGGGACATTTATTACTTTTTGATAACATACACACACCCCTCCCTTAGGAGAGGGGCACTGAAGCAGGACGAGATTGCTCCTGCCTTTGTGCACCGTCTCCAGAGTAACTGTGGAAGGGCAGGAGCTGGAGGGCAATCATTCAATAAAGTGACAAAATACAGGACTGAAGAAAAAACCTTAGACTAAATAATTCTTCGATGTCCCTTATGTCTTCATCTATTTCTCAAAAGACATTATGCACAAAGCAGAAAACGGTATTACTTTTTGTATTAATAGAAGAGATGAATCATCTAATGCTATTCAACAGTTGGAATTAATATCAAGGTTCAGGTTTCACAGCTGGCTGTAAGGGAGACGGGAAAAAGTCGCACAGAGCAGAAGCTGCTCACTTTTTGGAGAAGATCCATGTCCAGTCCCTCGGTCTGCGGCTTCCTTCAATGTCTGTCTAGCAGCTGGAAATGGAAGCTCTGTCTTTAAAGCCTTCAAACTCAGCTATTGTTCTCCCGAGCCAGATGATAGCGCATTTTCAGGATATGCAAGGAGGGCAGTGTGGCCATATAGCCAGCCTCCAAAAACCCGATCACACCTTTGGAAGCATGATGGCAGGGTTCTTCTGGGTCTATATGGCGCCTCATCAGGACGGCAGCAATCTTATGGCACGGCTACGAAGGCTGCAAGGAGCCAGGTTGTGTGTCACAGTGCGCACCGGGGCTGGCCATCTGCTCTGCCGTGGGGGGCCACCTCCCATAACCCGCTGGGAGCCGGGGATCTGGCAGGGTCCCCGTGCACCTCTGTGAGCTTTGTAGGAAGCCCAGGGTGAAAGGCAGCTCTGGAGCAAGGCATGAGTAGGTCCACTGATAATGTCAAATCACTTTTCCAAAGATCTGTGATTTTGGGGATGCTCACTGAGGAGTACGGGTGAATTAAAGACCGAGGTGGCACCTTCCCATGAATCGTTCCTTCTCTCACATCTCCTAGAGGCTGCCTGGCCTCCACCTCCATCCCTCGCACCACCGGTACCTGAAGAACCACATAAAGCAGCACTGAATTGTTGGTACCAGTTTGTCCCCATAAATTAGTCTCTAAAGCACAGCGAAGCAGGACCCGTTTCACGTGCGGTTGGGCTGATTTTGCTGCAGAGGCGGCAGCCTAGGTACAAACTGCTACAGCCATCTGGGTTTAATCCACCTGCATAATCAGTCAGCGGTTTTGGAAAAAGCCTGGATGCAAGCCCGCTAGTCCAGGACATTATGACTAATCATGAGAGGGGAAATAGAGGGAATGGCACGCATGAGGGGTATGAGTAGTACAGTCTCCAGAGCAAGAGGAATTAATTGCTTGCATCCTAATTCTTTGCAAGGTGTGGAAGTCAATGTGAGGGAAGGATGCCCACATCTTGCAGAATGAAGGTGTGTAAAGCCAGGGTCACCTTTCACTGCAAAACTTCATAGAAATTAGATGACAGCCCATCCGTGCTAAGAGTTTCTCCACATCAGAGGTTTTCAATTGCAGCAGAATAATTCCAGCATCTGTAATCAGCACTTCCATTAAATTCTTGTTGCTCTCATATTAATTTCAGGAGTTTGGAACTGTCAGAAGTGTTATTAAGGGATGTTATCCTTGTCAGGAGCTGCAAATAAAAGTTGAGCTCCTGATTAAAAGTTTAGGGCAGCCCTCATTATTTTCTGCATCAGAAGAGTAGTCTTTTTGGGTTACCCTTTCAGTCAGTACTGTTTCATTACGGAGGGTCTCTAATTGGTTCTGCCTCGGAGCTATTTAAAAAAAAAAAAAGACAATTTGCTTTTCACATGCTCCTCACTGAAGCCAAATACAAAAATTCGCATTTGTTTTCGGAGCCAGAAAGGCACAGTGGCACTGGGAAGGTGCTGGAAGGAGTCACTGTGTTCCAAATTACCTATCGAGCGGCCCAACGAAGGCACTGGGAGGTGTAGGTCCCATGCGGGTATTTAGCTTTCCTCGACTTGAGCCGATAACGGCACCACCTCTTGCTTGTCACTTCGCTCTGCTAGTAGCGGTGGCACCCCCAGGCACCCCGCTCCACCCTCCCTCCAGCTGCAGTTTAGTCCCACGGGGAATGGGGATTAACTGCCTCTCTCCTTAAGAACCACATGTAAGGATCTATGCTTCCACAGGAACCAGTATGATTTTTTGGGGTTTTAAAATATACCCAGGTTCCTGACCCTGGATCTAGCCATGCCCCCTGCACAGCCCCCTCCCTGGCGACCTGGGTGGGGGGTGTTTTGGATAGGGAACGGGCATCATGTGGAAAACCAGATATGGGAAATTTCTTATGCAAAAATTCGCCACCTTGCGCTACAAGGCCACACTGCCTACGTGCAGTCTGCGTACGCTGAAAAATCGGGATACAGGCTTCGGGAGGCAGGCTGGTGCTGCCGCCTGAGCGTGGCTGCTCTGTGGCTAAACCCGGGGCTCAGGGCTGCTCCCCAGAGCAGCTGCAGGGTTTTCGGCTAGGTATTTGCCAAGGAATAAAGACTCAGATGGACATCACGTCATGGTAAACTCCTGTCAAACCTGGGTGGTTGTTTTCATTGAAAACTGAAGCTTGAAAAATTAGGAAGTCGCAAAATGCCTTATTTTGGATCATCGAGAAAGATTTTACTCAGAAGGATGTTCTGTTTTGGAATTTATGCATTTGTTGTTAAATACAAATTGAAAACATCTTTTAATTAAAAAAATATACATTTGGAAGTTTGAATAACATTTAACTAAATATTTTTCCACACATGCAGAGTGACAATTCACAGCAATTATTTTTTTCTGTTTAGGCAGTGAACAAAGAAAGTGGCTATTAATCTAGCGAGCTGCCGAATGCTTTTTATTCTGTCTGATGTTGAACAGCTCTGAAGACAGTTCTGTATTCCCTTGGTTACTTTTTAATTACATTGCAATAAAATTGCAAGGAATCTAATTTTGCCAGATGAAGCCCAGGGACTCTGTGAAAGGTGATGGGGGTCCAGCTATTTTATACACTAATTACACTAGCACAGGCCCTGGAATACTGTGCTATTTTTATTCATTCATGGGAGGGGAAAAAAAAAAAAAAAAGCCCTTCCGTCTAGATCTGAGTGACTGCTATTTCATTCTCAAAAATAGTCAATGCACTCTTCATTTCTCAAAAAACAGCTGCCCTCTTCTGTTTCCAGGGGATAATACCACCTTTGGAAACCCTAATGGGTGTGCTGTTGAAATCAAAATAAAATACCACCATTGCCTCAAAACAACAAACCAATATCAATAAAGCACTGGAACCTTCCTTGAAACCTCTGAAAATGGGGCAATATTAAATAAGAGCTTGAAATATAGGTCTAAGGAGGGAATCGTTTGGGATTTCTGAAAGTATGTCTGCAGTGCCATCAGGAGGTACGATCACAGCATAAGAAAGCTTGCCTGAGCTGAGGCTGAGCCAGCTCCGTTAGGCAGTACCGCTGTCAGGACAGACCGACACTGGTGCACGGATGTGGGGACGGGCATCCCACACACATCTGTCAAGGGACAACTGCATCTTGATAGCTCCAGGCACCCGTAAGAGCCACCGCAAGGTACGGCCACCTCTGCAGCCACCCCTCTGGCTGCAGCCAGAGCTCCAGAGCCTCAACCCAGCTGAAGATTGATGGGACTTGTGCACCCAGAAGGCTTAAACACATGAAAACATGTAGTCTTCTAAGGGGCTACAAGACTGCTGAAAAATTCGCTCTGGATTTTTTGGTAGCCAGGTAGGAAACCATGATCTGAATCTGCAAAGGATGTGAGGCTGGTTGGCGCTTACCGAGCAGCACATCCCAGCCCACAGCAGAGCTGCTGGACCACCACATGGGTGGCAAAAACGGAGCCCCTGGAGGTGGACAATCAACTAATAGGAGTTATTTCAGAATTATGAATGACTGTGACCCATTTCTTCCACAACTGACCTCAATTCTGTATTGTTCTGGATTTTTCAGTTCCTAAAGTCATTCTTCCTGGAAATAAACATTAAACATTTGTTAGAGCATTTCAGGAGGGTGATTTATGATCTCACAACATGATTGCTCGCTTGTCTCCTCTGCCCCATAAAATGCATCAGAAAAATGCCTGCGCCGCCCAGTTAAAGCCCTCAGAAGAAGAATCAAGTGCATCACTGCATTTACATGAACATCCAGCACAGTCAGATTTGCCACTCGTGTATTACACCTTGCATATTATTTATATCCTTATGAAATAGCAGTGAATCCAGTCACCCCACACCTGCTCTTTCCACAGAGGGACGGGCAAGATTCCCCCGAAACAGAGGAACATCACGGCTTCACCGAGGTCTCATGAAAGAAAACGCGGTGGCTCGAATCCACGAAGACAGAGCAAACAGCCGCTCCCCATTCTCTGCTCTGAAGGAAGGCTGGGCATGAGGATGCCGATTAAAACTGGTCTCTTGCTGTCTGTGTGGAAATCTTTTCCAAATACTAGAACCTGCCCGGATTCAGGGCACCTGGCTTTGTACATGTGCTGCAAATGAACAAGATTGCCCTCCCCCCGCAAATGCTACATTTCATCACCAGTTTAACTTCTTAACAGGAACCTCCACTGCAGTTGGTGATTCAGGTTTAGAAAAGGTAATAACACAAAGGTAGAAAGCAGTGAAGCTTGGTGGCTGTACCCCTCCCCAGCTCGGCTCCGGACCGGTGCAGCCCAGCACCTCACAGCTGCGGTTTTGCTTCCCTTCCACGGGCTTTCCACGTGCATCGCTTGGTTCTCAACATTTCCCTGCAGTCTCAACAATAGATTTCCATGCTTTGAGGGTGGAAAAGTGAAACTATTTAGAAACAGCCTCAGCACGCAAAGCAGAAGAAGAGCTAACAGACATTTAGCCTTTCGAAGGCTTAATTTCGGCAAGGTGACAGTTTGCTTCAGTCATACAGCATCTCCACCCAAGCAGAACGCTGCAGCCATGATTCTTCCACAGTGCTGTAGGTGGCACCAACTGTACTGGGTTAAAGGCAGCACTTCCAACACAGATAAGTCATTTCTAATAAACAGAAATTGGAAAAGCCTCCAGCATCAAAACAATATTAAAGATTGAATCCTTCTGGGAAAGACACGTGGTATTTGTCTGGTAAAATTGCTGCCAGCCATCCGACACTGTAATTGTAGAACATTAAGTTTTATCCCAAATGCCAAACATAAGTGATGCTCCTGTGTGATGTGCCACAGCTTCATTCCCTTCTGGAGGAAATCTAGATCATCTTCAGCAGCACCTGCTGAGCACAGGGTGACCTCAGCCAGTCTCCAGGAGGACATTCAAATATTTATAATTTGATGTGGCACCGCAGCATTGAGATGATGGGTTTCTATACAGAACATGTAGCTTGAGACTGGTAACTGGTACTGCACCCTTAGCAGAGACAGCGGACTGTAGTCTTTAATCTTGCTGTAGGCAGTTCAGGCCACCCCAGCTCTGTGCAGGGAATTGTCCTGGATAGCTCTAGCTAGGCTCAAAGGCTACAGCTGCACCCACTGCAGTTGCACAACCATACGCTAATTACTCTCCTTCTACAGTTCCATTTTCTAAAAGACTAACTCACTTGGGTTTTTAAGCCTTGTTTTCAAAGACGACTTGCAATCAGATTTGCAAAAACGCTACAGCAATTTAAAATGTCTGCTGAGATTTGTGAAAACACCCAAGCACATTAAGATGACAAATGTTTTTAAACGTTACCCATGACCTATGCCAGCCTTGTGTCCAAGGTCTGGCAGGATCACCCAAGGGAACTCCGAATTTTCTGTCTCTGTTTCTGTTCTCGTTTCTTCCACCAATTACTACTTTTCCTTCTGGGACATGTACATTTATTCTCTTTTAAGTAGTACAGCCTATGATCTGGGCCCAAGGTGTATCTTTGGGTGCTGATATTTTAGGGAAGCATGCTCTGATTTGGAAGACTGGTGCTGTATTCACCGTGGGAATATTACGTTGTATGCCAATGACATTAAATGCTGGCTGGTGTTTGGTAACCTCAAAGCTCTCACGAACCATTTCAGAGAGCTTGGCTGCTCATCCATTTACCATGCAGTTGGTTAAGTGGGTGGCCTGACAGTCGCAGTAGCACAGCTTCTCTTTCTGGTAACAGCTTTAGGACACCGTTTCTTAAATCAAGACAATGCCTTTGAAGTTAGTGAGAGGAGAAGGCAACACTGGCTTTGTTACCGCAATCAGAAACGCAAGCTGAAATTATGCATGCTAATTGTAAAGACTGTTGCCATGTAATTAGCATATATAGTCTGTACCCAAATTAAGAACTCCCTTGGAAGCTTATTATGTCCTAATATATACCCAGCACGTATACACATATAGCTGCGCTCTGACCCATCCTTGCATTTCTTAGCAGCTGCGAGAAGCTCTGTGAAGATCAATGCTAATCTAGATTAACAATGTGTCTTCAGAAGTCTGGCCCACACACTAGCCACCAGGCAATGCGTGAAAGGACTCCAGGCTGATGTAACCGTCGCTTATCGAGAAACCTGTTAAGAGGAGAGATACCGCTGCACGCATCCACATCCACCCAGAACTCCCCCGTGCCTCTTTTCATACTCTGCTCACCCACAACCTCTGACACTTCCTTCAAAGCTTCAGGTATGTGCCTACATCTTAACATTTTAACAATTGCCATGTCTTCTGAGCTGATACCAGGCTATCACACAGCCCACCTTACGGACCGGGGCTTAACCCGGCTCTGCTGCATCTTGCCTTTGCGGGCAGAGAGCGCGGGGGAAGGCGCAGGCTGTTGGGCCACGTGTAACGATCCCCAAGCCGCCTGCATCCCGCCCGTTGTCCGGGACTGCAGTAGACCAGCCTCAAGGGAAGGCTAATACGAACAGTCAGCAGTACAGCTCAGATTTTATCAGACATTATTTCAAGGGTATAATTGCAAATATGGCAGCCAAACACCCAACACGTGCCTTGGGACCGTGGGATCAGCAACAGACAGACTGGTACTATCCACTGCTGCCTCCCGTTTCTACCTCCTCAGTTTTGTGTGCCTGGGGTCACTGCAACCTTGAAACATCTGTCTTATTTTTATTTACATTCTTCTCTGTACTTTTCAATAACATTCATTAGAAACTGCTTCGGCTTTGCATAATAAAAATCTGTGCTTCGCACAAGTAAATAAAATTAAATCAAAGTTGTTAAACAAACATCATAAAAGCTATGCTATTAATTACATTTCTGTGACTGTGTGACAAGGTAAACCAAAGACAGACTAGTCAAAAACAGACCCTCAAAGACATAGTCACTGAGACCAGTCGTAAGAGGAGGCATGAGAAGCATCTCTCATGCCTGGGTATCTTGGTGCCAGCTACCAGACAGACCAGCAGAACGTACAGCAGCCCGTAATCCCACCTGACGTAAATAAATGCAAATCCTGGAGATGAACTGCATTGTTCCTCTGCCTGAATTGGGACCTGCTAATCCAAATACGCTCTGAGTATCACTGTTACATGAGTAGCAGGTGCTCATCAGCTTTTACAAACAGAAGCTGCTTGTCTAAGACTCCCGTGTATTTGGTAGTTTGGCTATTTCCTAATTAAGCCCCACATGTTGCTGCTGAGATACTGCAAACAGTACTAGAGGTAGCTGCAGTAAGGAGCTACTGGAAAATGATCTCTTGTAAATAGTGGCTAATACTAAGGAGGAAGAGTCCATAAAGGGACTGCTTCACGTGCACGCACACACATACATGGCAGGTCCAAGTGGAGAAGGACAAATCCCCCAAGGCTACTGAGACTACAGCCAGCCCTGCCTCGCCCGGGAGCCTCCACTCTTTGCTGAAACAATCCCCACCCATGCAAGTTCACGCAGAGCAAAAACAAGCCATCGTCATAAAGGACATCTCAGCTCCCAAACTCTCCCGTCAGCTGCAATCAAAGATTTTTGGCATCATGCTGTTGTTTTTACAAGTCCCTTCAGTGTGAAGAAATCTTTACAGACTCTCCCAAAATATCAGGTGTTAACCTGTACATCATCATCTCTTCTGGTGCACGGGGATTTTGTCATTTGACTTTTCACAGGTTTTTTCACACCTACATTTCATCTTTTAAAACCCAGGCTAACACACAGGCTCACGTAGTGTTTTTCACACTATCGGTCTCATTGCATTTAGCTATGTACGTAGTCTGGCTTCTTCAGGTAGATACTGCATTCCTGCATAAAATTCCACAGGCACACTAAATGCAGCATGTTCAGTTTATCATGTAACTGTGTTCATTTCTTCTTATGAGCCTCCACCTTGTTCGTTCATTCATAGTTCCTCTTTGTACCTTGATATCGAGAAACAAGCCTTAGATCAACACTTTTTTAACATCTATATATGGACAGCAAACACCTGCCAAAGATACTCTCCAGTCTCAGATAATACACCGTGAATAATCTTCCTATCTCTCTTTACACCTGTGTAATTCCACTGACTTTAAATAGAGCTGCTCTTGTTTCATGCAGGTAGAGAGGTGAAGCAAACCCAGTGGAATAAGGCCAGTTGAAGAAGTGTTGCTCACTGAAGGATGGAGCCAATGCGTTCTAGGTATTATCAGTTACAGCAGCTCATTACTATTCCGAAACAGACAAGGAGCATTCAATCCAAATGCTTTAGGAGCACTAGAAGTAGGCATAAAAAGAATTTATTTGAAGTAGACGTAAATGAACACACAAAAGACTCCAGAACCTGCACTTAGCAAAGATGCACCTTCTCCAATAATCCTAAAAGCTCTTGTTTTTTCCACCTCTCCACTAAGATTTAATGGAAGAAGCAATATTGAGAGACCGCTCTGCCAAGCTTAATTATTTTTAAACCATGTGCTAAAGTCCATTTCCTAATGCATTGTAAAGCTGTTAGATAAACAAAGAAAATCCAATAATTATTAATCAAATTGTTTTTAAAATCCAGTCATTTTCATCAGCCTGTGAACAGCGGGGGCTGAATGGAGATGTGGCAGGGTCAGCAGACTGTTATTTAAAGGCTTTGGGTTCAATCTTCCTTTTCAGTCATAGACTTTCTGAGCAAATCACTTATTTTTACCCAAACTTTACTTCCTCAGCTGTAAAATGTTGCAAGACAACTAACTGAGATCCTTAGACACCAGGGTGACTGAAGAAAAAGAAGGGCTCTTTATGTTTTCAAATCAATTAGTCTAAGATTTGAATCTATTTTTTACACTATTTGATTTGCTGCCTAATTTAACAAATGCTTGTGACTGAATTAGATTCCCAGGTATCTCTGTATGTCACTACAGTTTGGCTCTACCAAATTGCAACAGAATTAATACAGAATACAATTACCATATGTAAGCGTTAAAAAGGCACTGCTTTAACATCTGATAAGGGAGACACACTGTTCTGTAGAGGTTTGCTCTCTCTGGTTCCTAGGATGCCTGAAGGTAACAGTCTGCATGGGCAAAAGGGAATGAAGGGCTGGGGTGAGTTTTAACATTAAGCTGCACTCACAAGTTTTTATGACTCTATTTACTATAAATGAGAAGGCATAAAGCCTCCTGCATTTCATTATTAGCATGGAAGAAGTCACCTAAGCACTGAGGCAGCTCTCAGCCCAACAAAATGGTAAATCAGGATAATTTCACCATGGTGTCACCATTTTCTGTAATGGTCCAATGCCCTGAAGAACAGAAGCCAGGGGAGTGCAGGGACACGTCCCTGTTCGCAGTGGCTCATACGCTCAGAGCTGTGCCTCAGCAGCCATCCCACAGGCGGAACGCCTCAACTGTGCCACCAGGATCCTGCCCTTGAGGCCAACAGCTCAGTGCCCTAACAGCATGGCTGCAGCACCAAGGAAGGGCAGTGTCCTCCTCTCGCTGAGATGAACCCAGCAAACCTCAGATTTTCCCTGTTTCAAGGCTCCAGTTCAGAATGTCCTTTCCATTTGGAAAGTCATTCATGCTGCATAAGCATATGCTCCTCTGGAGCCCTCAAGTAATGAAAGAAGGAAGGAGCACGCTGGCAAAAAATGTACAAATGTAAGTATCAGGCTCAGCTTGTCCCCACCTTTTTACAGCTAGAGTTGAAAGTCAGTTCATGGTTCAGCCTGGGGCTGTTGCAGAGCTTGTGATGTCTACGTAAGGGGAAAGCACAGCCAGAAACAGAGCCCTTCCCGTACCTTCTGGTTCCCATCTTGTCAGATGCTGAGCACTCCCAACCCCTCCTGAAGCCAACACAGCTCAGAGGGAGAACTCAGCTGGCTTTCGCTAATAGTTGAAAGCACACTGACCCCCCTCCACAGTAACAAATTCTACGCTGAACTATACTCTTTTTATCAGTATTAGAACATATTATTCATGTAGTCACACTCAATGCTACGCTAAAATCAATTCAGTCATGCATAGTCCAGCCATATCACAAGCAGTAGCAATACCAAAGACTAAGGCTGTAAGTGATAAGAGCAAGATGATTTATTATATACTGAAGAAAAAAAAAAAGAAAAAGAAAAAAAAATCATTTTCATCAAGTATTCCCTCACGGGGGTCAGTACAATATAAAGAAAATAAGGATAAATGTACAAAACCAACCTGACAAGAAAGCTCTAGATGAAACACGTTCAAAGCACTTGCAAATGGTATTGCTGGACAGATACAGAAGGAAATTAAAGCAAGTAGTTTTTCCCCTGTAAAACACAGACCGAAAAACTGATTTATTTTTAAAAATCCACAGTCCTGCCTTTACCTGCAGATACTTCAGAAAAAAAGATACAATTTTAGTTGTGATACATTCTTTAAAGGACAGATTCCCAGAACTACTGTTTGACCACATTTATTTCAAAGTGGATTTTATTTTCACTTCCAACTTTATGCAGAGGGCAACGAAGCCAGCCCAGCTCAAAACAACAGGAGCTTAGCCACTAACTTCAAAGAAACCAAACTTCAAATGTCCATACGTCTCCATTTTCTGTTAATCCTTTGGCAACCATGGCATTTGTTTTTCCATAATCAGCAACAGATGTCCATCTCATCCAGAGCATCCTTGTATATAAGGTTGCAAAATTTAAGAAAAAACACAAAACAAAAAACACATACATGAGAAAACATCAGCAGTATGAAATTCCTGAAGGCTTTCAAGGCTTGCTCCTACACAGCTAAAGTCAATGTACTTCAAACTATTCTAGCTGGAGCAAGACCAAATCCTTGCGCAACCAGATACACATCCCTCAAAAAGCAAAACCTTAAGAGTGTTGCAACCCAAACACAGGAGTCAGAGACAAATCTCAGCAACGTACCTTGCCGGGCCCTAGCCAACATAATATATTTAGCTAGGGTATTTCATTTACTCCTGACTTGGGCAAGATTCCCATTGGTTACAGTGAGAGTATTACTTAAGTAAAGTAGCAAAAGGACGTCATGCATTAGTAAGCTAAAATATGAATCCGTGCTTATGGCAATAGCCTTCCCTTCTAATGCCCTATAATGGGCATCTAGAAAAGGAAAAGACAAGAAGCTTTACAGAAAAAAAATCTGCATTTTGTTACACTGATGACCATCCTAAGCAACTCCACAGAAGTTTTCAGGGTTCCTTTCGATGTACATGAAGAAAGCAAAAAGTCAAAAATAGACCAATGTTAGGCAACATTATAACACATTTACTCATTAGTGCAGAATGCAAAATAACAGCTAATGCTTAATACAAACAAAATAGTATCACTTTCATACTCCTCACACATACATGGATTCCACAGTTTACTTCCTTGCCGTAAAAGAATTGCTTAAATGTAGTATGAACTTCATGTGTGTCTAAAAATATCATCCCAAATTATCAAAGGAACCATTGCAGGGTAAAAAATAATAATTTCGAAATCAACATTTAAGAGTGAGTTGCAAGGAAATACCCATTTGGTTGGGCATGAAACAAAAGCAAAGAAGATCCACCAGTTGCATTTGGGGGTTTCGTTGGTTTTGGGGTGGGTTTTGTTGTTTGGGTTTTGGGGTTTTTTTTTTGCATCCAGGGAAAGAAAATAATACATATGTGGGAGGGAAAACATTTTCACAAATATAATAAATACCTGTTCTGATCCAAAAGCAAAGTGCGATGTAGAATTTTCCATTTAAACAAAAACAACCTACAGAATAATGCCTTAAATATTAACAAATCAATTAGTGGTCAGCACAGTAAAATAAATATGAACACATTGATTTATGTTTTGTTTCTAGCAGCAAAGGTCATTAACCTACTGGCCAATGAGACAGCTTCACAGAAGTCCTGTTTCTTGGGTTTGGTACTTTGTTTAACGTAAGAAAAAGACTCATTGGGTCTGGAAAATGGTACTACAGCTGTACGGTATTCTCCCCAGCCCATCTACATCAAAGAGGGTTTGGCCAGGACACGTTTTCTATACGTGTTTTGAACACTGATTTGGAGAACAGCTTTCACCAAAAAAATAAAATCAGGATCCATCCAGTTTCTCATGCTGACATGTATGAGTTTGGATCGTCCTGAACCCTAATGATATTAGTGTGAGGTGGGGTGTTTTCTCTTTGCAGTCAACAATCTTCTATGCCAGAGGCAGAGCAGGAAGATCACAAACCGTTTAGCGATGCTGAAGAAGGAGAGGAAAGCTTTGGTCACTTGTAGGGAACGGCCGCAACAGAGCACTGGGGCAAAGTGAGTCTCAGCTGCTTCTCCCAGCAAGAAATATCTTCCCTCCCATGTAGGAAACCTGTCCTACTCTTCTTGCTTGAGTTCCACTGTCTGCTTTATACCTGCTGTATAATCCACCACTTTGAAATTGTCAGGATGATGACATTCACTTGTTGTGCTCCCTTAAACGAAACAAAGCCGATACAGGCCCCTCTGTTCAGGGCAGACTCAAGCCATTCCTCAAAACCGGACTCAGCCCCATGCAGAGAGGAGCCTGCAGGAACAGCTCCCTGCACCTCCCTCTTACACACTCCCAAACACACCAGCACACTGGTGTGCTCTGGCACGTTGTACCAGCTGTTACCAGGAGGTAACACCACATGGAGCAAATTGTGTTTTGACACCTTCAGCAGTCACTGGAAATGCCAAATGAGGAGCAGATTGCTGGGCTGGGAGCGGATGCAACAACCAAAGCAAAGTAGTGAACAGTTCATTTTGGGGACACATGAAAGCAAGAAAAAACGCCTTCTTGGCCCTAGCAGTAAGCTAGACAACACCAGTACCTACAGCTCCTCCAGCTCGTACGTCACAAAGTGGTGGATTTCTGCTACTAATTGCAGCCTATGGGAAACGCCATGCTTTAATTTACAGCAAGAGGAATGTTTAACCATAATGTAGGGATCACTCTGGTGAAGCACACTGTGGTAAGGCTCATCCAACCCCCTCTGTACCTGCACAGTGGTGTTAGGCTAGCAAAACAAAAGACAGAACACAAAAAGAGAAAAACAGAGCCCTTCTTTGACTGCCAAAGAGGAAGGGAAAAGGCTGACAACAGATTTTTGCAAGGGGAATGTTCTTCAAGGCTACACAGAGGGTGAGCCAGGGGCACGAAAGCACAGAAGAAACAGACTTACAGGCCGTCAAAACTGCTCAGTTAGTTCTTTGCAACCTGGGCACCTGTCCTCCTACCTTCTAACGTGCGCCAGCGCACAGACCTTATTTAAGTGGACTCTGCACAAAGGAGGGGAGGGAATCCCATTCAAGAGGGTGTCCATTGCACTCCTTGTATCTGCAGAGCAAGGATCAGCATGGAATGATGTAGGGGGCTGTTTTTGACTACTGTGCAAGCGCTTACCTCGCCTGGATTTAGGAAGGCTGCGTTAAGGTCATATGGCTACCTGATGCTCAGGTAGCTAAAGATAACAATACTCTATTTCTGAGCAGCAGCCAAGTGCAACCAACCTTTTTGAGATGGACTAAAGAGATGAATTAAAACTATCTGGATTTTGTGTTAGTTTACTCATTTTTTTGTTTTTTAAGGCAAGCAGAAAGTCCTTCTGGAATGCAAGAGGCAAGATCAGAATGGCAAAAAAAAGGGGGTGGGGGAGCTACCTTCAACATTATGCACTAGGTAAAATTTATCCCTGGTAAAATGCTACTGAAACCAAAGGAGCTGCATCTCATTCAATGTACTGCCTAGAGAGGAGTCACAGACAAGCCATGATGTTTCCTGTATCCCCTCTCTGCACCTGCCACTGAAGTCAAAGAAGCCATACCAGCGTACAGCTGTGGCAGCGCAGTGGTGAATCAGGTCCAACAGACTTTACAAACGTGCTGCACTTGCCACTGAAGCCAGTGTTTTAGAAACACTGTGAACTGGATTCCAACCACAGCTCCTCACATCTACCCAAATGAGCAGAAAAATAAAAGTCAGCTCTACTTCTGCTCTTTATCCCCTTTCTACTTTTGCTAAGGAAAATCAAGAGACACACACCCCCTTTGGGTTTGTGTATGCTTACAAAGTTGCTTAACAAATTTCACGAATACTTCGGTGTGGCCAAAAAGCTGTTATTCAAACAATCGTCATCCCTGACATTCACATCCTACCTAACTTTAGACTTTTGATGGTCCCTAAAACAGTGAAGTTTGCATCAAGGAATGGAATTAAAACCATCCTGAGATGGGAAAAGAAAAAGGGGGAAAAATTCATTCAATATTGGTAGCTCTAGTCCAAAGGAGCATTTCAGGTCTCCTCCATAACACCCATTGGGCTTTGTCCAGGGAATGGCATGGAAGTGGGACATACAGACATCTGCTCCCCAAGGTCCAGGCAGCCCTGCTCTCCCAGAGCAATAGAGCTGCAGGCCAGAGACTCAACACTTGCTCTCTTCTACACCAGTATGCAAAGAAATTACAGCTGACAGCTCCTTCCAACCTATTCTTAACCCTACTCAGTCTAAGGCAGAACACATCTCATCTGATCAGGTTTGCTTTCCAATTCTCGTCATTAAGCCACTGAGATCCCCACAGACTCTCTTCAGGGAGACGAGCTACACCCATGGTGCATTAAGGTGCCCAGCCAACAACACTGAGAATTTTTTTTCCATTGTTAACTGGTAGAAGAGAGCATTTCTGAATGGGGCTAATCAGCTGATATCCAATGTCAGATGTTTAGAACGAAATCTGCATTGCAGAGGAAGCGGTAAGAGGCAAGACTCTCCAAGGAGGAGAGCTAGCACAGCCCTTCTACAAGGATGTGGAAAGAACCTACTCTGGGCTGTAATGGGGGCCACAAGCAGCAATTTGTGGACAAGTACACCACCTACTTCACACCTTCACAGGCCCCATTCCTGCTCCTCTTTTACAAGCTGCACAGAGATTCAGTCTGCTGTAGGGAGGCATTCTGGAGCAGTGCTCTGTGGTGTGCAAAGAGGGGAGTGGGCTTTGCACATGGTCCACCTGTGTGGTACAACCACAGAAGTTCCCAGCACTTCTTGGGCTTTGCATATTCATGCAGAAGGCTGGGGAGAAGACAGTCCTCCCCAGCACTCAATACAAAGAAGAGCCTTAGATAATTAGCAAACAAACATCAAAAACACTTCATGTCCTGCACAGCGTCATCCTGCCAACTATGATAGAAAGAAAATCTAACCATACCATTAAGTTTGCAGGTGTTACATGTATAGCTCGAGAGCATACTCCTATCAAATGGAGCACAAAGCAGGGCATGTGGCAAACAGCAGGCGAGAGACAAGCTGCTCTATTTGCAAACTACTACCAAGGGTGGCGCGTCATTGTACGTAGCCTAGGTTCTCCATCTCATTCCTATACCGCTGTTCGGACACCTTGCTTTTATGCTGTTTGCTTTCTAAGTGTTGTCTGAACTCCATCTCCTCGCTGGCCCCGGCGTTGCACATGGAGCAGTAGAATTGGCCACTGGGGGTGACGCACATGGCCAGATCCCGAGGAATCCTCTGGCGCGAGCGGGGATTGAAGTAGGGACCTGAGGAGTCAACAGAAAAGCCTGTTTTATCTATAAGAAAGAAAAGCTTGAAGCAGCTCAGTGACAACTTCTAAGTCCAACTAATGATTAAAAAGCAGCCAAAGATTAGCTTCTTTAACTGGTTAGAGTCTGAACCTTATTTTCCCACATGACCTCCCTGCTGACATCCGGATTTACAAGGATGTAGCACACAGGGGAGCGGGACTTGCTAGTATTTTCTAGAGCAGTAGAGCGGGCTTAGTGACCCAGTCTTATTAAGAATCAATAGGGCTCTGAAAATTAGGAGTCTAATCATTTAAGTGATAATTCATTTTTTTTTCTTAATCTTCCAATTCCAGAATTAGAACAGTCTTTTGATAACAATAAGCTGCCTCCATGTAAAATTATCACAAAACAATATTTAATACAACTTTAAAAGATTTATCTTTTCCACATGGCAGTGGTTAGAATGACACTATTAAACCAAGCTTCACCAGGAACCAGGTTTTCAGCTAACGTGCTTATAACACAACTTAAAATGAAGAAGAGAAACAGATACTGGGCTGGACACATACATATAAACACACTTTAAATCATAGTAAAGAGGCAAAGTTGGTATCTAACACCTGAGGAAGGACTACACTCTAGGAACAGATGGTCTTAGAGGGAGGCTAACATGCTCTCTCATTCTGGTCATGGAAGTGCAAGTACAGGTTGATGTGCTACAGTAGGAGTCAAAGCACCTGGCCACTTGCCAAGAAAATAAAGCAGGAAAATTGTCACCACTTAGAGCGGCCTTAGAGACAGGCAGATGGTAAATTAAGTTACAAACTGAGAAACCGAACTAACAAGCAGGCTGACAAAACAAAGCAACTTTAGCAGCTGGGAAAAAACATGCAGACATGAAGAAGCATCAGCAGAGCTAGGACCAGCTCCTTTCACAACCTGTCTCTGCTAAAACAGACCTCACAAACAAAAGAAAAACAAGTCTGTTTATCATTCATTATTATTCCAACTACAGAACAGATGCAAGCTCCCAGTTACCTGTGTTGTTCTGAACTGTATACATATTTCTTCTGTTCTGCATCATCTTATATTCATTCCCTTCTTTCCTTGCCCTTCGTTTGCCTAGTTCTGATGCATCCCTGAAGATTAAACAAATATGAACAGCTGCAATTCAGAGTTTTCTGAGCAAAAGACTGCCAGAGACACTGCCACATGCTTTCAGCCTGAGCATGACGTTGAACAATACCTACGAGAATGAGTTATTCTGTGCTTCTGCAAGACGCAGCCGTTTGGCATGATTTTTCCCTTGGTAGTGAGCCTGTGCCACAGCCGGAGAACTAAACGAGGCATCACAAAGCTTGCAGTAATCATTCTCTGTGGCCAAGATCACTCTGCCACCTGGTTTACTTGATCCCATCTAGCAGCAAAGGGAGAGACAGCATGTGAAACACAAGAAGGTTAAATCGTTGAAATACCTGAATCACAGGCAGTGAGACTAGTATCGTCTTCATCAGGCAGCAAGACAGCTGGAATTAGAACATATATATTAGGACACTCTCAAGTTCTTCCCAAAGTATTCTTACAAGAACTTCATTATCCCTGCCCCAGCCTCCAGGAGAACCTGCAAATTCCTTGAGACCTAGGCAAAACCCTGGCCTCAGATGGAGAGGAAAGCAATCTGAACACACACCTTGTACCTCTGCAATAGCTACAGAGGCTTGTTTACTTCACAGCAACGATCCGACTCCTCTACCCCTGACTGCTGGGAACTGATGAGCAATGACTTTCACACTGAGGAAGATCCACTAAAAGGTAAAAGTGCTCCTCTCTCCTATTTACAATGTACCTAACCTCTCCAGAGTACCCTGTCTGCACACAGCTCCCTGACCACACTAAGAGATAAAAAAACAATAGCTGAGCTGCCAAACCTCTGATCCGTACCCTTCAGGTAGGAGGACACCTGGATCAAGACTTCAAAGGAAGGACCCAGCCTCACAAGAGTTGCTCCTGCCATATGAAGCATACCTTGACTGTCTAGTCAGACCACGCACTGACCGGAGCAGCAACCGCATCTCTTCAGTGTGTATCATCCAGAGAAAAGTGCTCTGTAAACAGTGCAGCAGCAGTGAATCATACAGCCATGTCATTGTGGCACTTGCCAAGTCGAGTTTCTTTCATGTCTCCTTCGTCACTGTTCAAGCTTATAGACACAGACACACACAATTCTGACTTCTACGTTACATGAATCCTCACATGGCCCCAGAGTGGTCTTTTTATTGCCACAGACCATTTTCTCCATTAAAAAATACATCAGATACCCTAGCAGATATAGCACCCACGTCCCAGTACCTAGGACTGGACCCCACGCCATCTCGATTCAGTTCTGTGAGCTGCAAAGTCAATTTACACGGGACTGAGTCTCCCATTGGTGGCTCCGACAGCACGTATAACAATCTGCCACTTATGGCAAACGCTCTTTGCTTTTCTACAGACAACACAGGCTTATGCTTTGGGAAATGACAGGCACAGCTTCAATCCCTGCAGCCCAGCTGTGGTTCCCTGCACAGTCACTTGCAAAAGCCAGGTTAGCTGTTAAGTCCCATGACAATGAGAAGTGATGAATTCTAGAAAGACAAAGCAAAAATCATCTCTTTTGCTTCTAATGGGCCCAAGACAGAATTAATCTGGATCACTGAGGGAACAATCCCTTCACCCTACACACAGGAAGGAGCACTTCAAAAGGAACAACAAAACAGGAGTTAGCTAACAGCCTGGGGCAATGGGCGTAGGAGTACCTAAGCACTTTTTTCATGTAGGCTTCCTTCACACAAAGGAGGGATGACGGTGCAGAGTGGATGCCACACCCTCATGTCCAAATCCAGCTCCAACAATGCTGTTTTATACCTGCCCTTAAACAGCCATAATCAGCAGCACATCAGACTTACCTAGGAATCAAAGTATTTACCATGCAGAAATAGAACATCTCAAGTCTAATATTCTGCTGCAAGGGCAGATCAATATCTGCATCTTCAAAGGAAAGCAAACAGCTCACAACAAGCCATTTCCACCATCCTGTGTCGCCACAAGGAAAATTCTTTCCCAACTCCTGTGGTAATCCTCAAAGCATGAGATCTAGTTATCCTTATTGGGGGTTAGGTGACAAGTAAGCAGCGTGATCTCAGTCACCTTCCCAGGCCTTACCTGAGCTGGAAGAGAGACAACCTGAGCTGGGGCAGGCTCAACCGAATTACTCATCCTGGCAGGTGCTGGACAGCTATTGGCAGCATAGTAATTTCGGAGTTTCTTACTGTGGTTTTTACCCTGGAAAGAGAACCCAGATTAATCACTGTCCTAATAATAGTATCTTACACTGAAAGAAAAAGGATCCAGACACCAAAATGAGAAAGTGGACATGAAGACGGCACCTAATGTAAGAAGCTATCACTCAGAAAATAACAGCTCTGAACTTGAGAGATGCTGGCATCCCCCTCCTTTCTCCAAAATGCTCATCACCTAGCATGACTGGGCCTCATTTTCAACTGATTTTCTCCAATCAGTAAGATTACAGTTAGTTCCTCAATCTGTTTCCATTTCACTTAAAGACAGTATTTTGTATTTTAAACATGAAACATTAAGTGCTTTGTATAGATTTTTGATAAGCCTGAACACACAAACACACTCATGAAATTGTAAACACGAGCTAAAAACATGAGACTGAATGTAAAAAACCCTGCTTCATATTTTATTTTCTCTTGGAAAACTTACATAGTTCTTTTTGGTGTATTCTGAAAACCCAACAGAGGTACATGACAGTATGTATATGCACTGTGGATACATAGTAAGGCATACATGTAAGTTCTGACTATAACTTCTGTCCCCTCATGGCAGAAATACTGCAGTAATCAGACATCAAAGTGTAACACTAACTCAGCCTACCACTTCACTGGCAGGATACCACTTTTTCAGGGCCAACAGCAAATCTGAGATCTGGGTCTGGTGTCCTGAGGATACGGACAACCACCCCTTTGGATTCACTGGTGGAGAAAGTGACTATCTCCACATTTCACACAGATACAGCACTAGGCAGAGAGGGTGCTAGTAAAATGGGGTAATGCAAGACTGACACATTTGATCTCTCAGCAGAGAAGCATATGCAAATAGTCCCTAACCTATGTCAGGCAAGTCAACCAGATCAGCTTGAATAAAATTAATTTGGTCTGAGCTGATGAGAGCATTTGTATAATGCCCCCACCAGAGCAGTGGTGTGCATAACCTCAGAAAAGAGACTGTGATAAGCACATAGCAGCAGTCCCCTTTCCAAATGGCACAGCTGGATCCAGCAGAAAACATCTGTCCAAGCCTTACCAAATCATGTCTATGGAATCAGAAGTTCAATTTTATTGGAAGAGTGTAGAGGTGAAAAACAGATCACATAAAACAAAGGGCAAAAAAATCACAAGTGTTTGCTTTTTCACCCATGCCATCTTGGTACTACTACTCTGTCCTGTGAACAACATTTTTGCAAAACGCTCCAGTGACGACACCTTAAATTTAAGCACTGCAGCATGTCTGGATGACCAGCAAATTCAAGTAAGGTGAAGATACGTCTACAGAGCAGTTTCAGTCCATCACATGGTGCAGAGGTAGCTCCAGATGAGCTAACTCATGGTGCGCAGCCACCTCGACACAGCACTCAAAACCCTCTTGAGAAGCTAAGCCAGTCCTCACGCGTTAGCCTACACTTAGCTCTGTCCTACCACGGCAATGCTACTGGCAGTGCAGGCGCTGGCACAGGTGTGTCTACGCAGGCTGCAGATGCAGCAGCCTGAAAGCTGTGCCTCCTGCTACTCTCCTTACCTGGTAATGAGCCTGGGCTTGTTGTGCTGAATTCAGAGTGACATTGCAAAGCTTACAGCACAGAGGCTTACATAGTTCCTCCAGCATAGGGTCCTGCTCCACCACTTTTGCAAGCTCTTCTTCTTGCGTGTGATGAAAGGAGGGCCCCAGTCCAAGAGATTTTGGTGGGGACAGTGGTGAGCTGGCTCTTGGCCTTGTAGCCACTGACATAGGAAGAGATGAAGGCTTCTCAGGATGAGGAAGAAGTCCTGCTTGCTGTAGAAGAATCATTGGCCAGGAAGACTGTGGGCATGCTACTTCTGAAGGATGAGGAGTCTTCTTCAGATCTAGACCAGAGAGACACAAGTGCTGAAGTAAGCAGAGCTAACAGAAATAGCGATGATCCAGAAGACAACTTTTGTAACTTCATAGGCTCTATGCCTTTTCACAATGCCAAGCAGGATAAAGTCAGTTTACAACACTTTATCGCACAGGAACAGCAGCATCCCAGACAACCAGGGCCAAATTCAAAGATACATGTATAAAAAGTGAATTGAAGTCTGAAATGTAGTTGTTAGCACCCCATGGCAGTACCCTGGATGGGTGAAGATTCCTAACCACCCACAGTACCTGATGGAAAGCACGCATGCCCCCCTGCTCCGTGACCATAAGAAGATGTGACATACAGCACGCACTGCACATAAAGCTGTTAATGGGAACGGGAAGAATACAACCGTTAGCCACGTCCTCTCTTGGCAGCCTAAGGACAAGCTCACACTCCAAGACCTAAACAAATAGTACAATGTATTACTGCCACTGATGACTTAAAAAGAACCCAAATATTTTGAAGCAGATTTATTTTATATAGGTAGGTATAAAATATGCACACACATCCCTCAAATACTCACAAAGACTTGCCTGAGGAAAGACATTCTACTGTTAACTTTTCCCAAGTAAAAGTGGAAGAGTGGGAATCAACTTGAGCACACCTTGTTGTACGCAGTCAGCTCCCAAGGGCTCTCTTCCATGGTCTTGTTGAATGACCTTGAGCTATTTCTCGTGTTTCCTTTAGTAACTACAACCGATGCAACATTTAAAGCTGTAACTTCTCCTGCAAAATGGAGAGCTTATCCCATATTAACCTTTATTCAATTATTTCTCAGTTAATTCAAGTTCTTAGAACTAACCCTACATTTCCAACAAGGGGTTCTGAGAGGCTTATTTAATTGAAGTTTATAAATCACATCTAAAGCCTGGATGAACATTCCTAGAATAATGTGGAGCAGTGATATTATGAATCAAGGCACAGCTACTTTTGTTAATGTCTTATTAGCTTCTTATCATAACAAATCCTGTTCACTGCTACACTGGGATCAAGAGAAGCATTATCTTGGCCTTTGCAGATCGCCTCCAGCCAGGGCTGCATTGGAAGCAACCGTGTTTACGCTATGGGCTTTGTTCGTTTGTTTAAGCAAAGTGAGCCACATATAGATTTTAAAATAACACTTCTGGAAAATTAGGCAAAGGTAAACAAAATACCACCCAGGAACTTTTGCTCTGTAGTCGCTTTTGAAAATAGTTTGACTTCACAGGCGTCTAAGAACCTGGAGAGGCAGACAGCATTTACCTGGGAAAACTTCCGGGATTTTCAATCTGCTAAAATTAGCAGGAGATAAATACCTTGCTACACTCAAGCTATGGAAAATCCCAGTTGATGCCTGCATTTTTAGGTACTGTATCACCTCTGAAAGTCTGGCCCCAGAGAGGTCTACATTCAATTAGGAAAAATAAAAAATAATTTAAAAAAAAAAAAAGAAAATCAGTGGGACTAAAGTGCTCAAGTGACAAAAGCATTTCTGAAATGTTTGCCTCTAAAAACAGAATTCCAAATAATACAAGACTGGAGATGGCTCAGTTATTACTAGTAACTGAAGCTAAGGAAAAAAAGACAAGGGGGGGTGGGGGGTGGGGGGAGGGGAGCAGCATCCATTGCCTTGGGGACAAGCTTTTAAGACTGTAATAGAGCCACCAGGAGTTTTCATGTTTTTCAATATCCCTCCACCACCAAGGCTCTGTGAAATTCCAGGAGAAC
>JAVJGI010000003.1:20977217-21028193 GCA_035590275.1 Ibycter americanus | reverse complement strand
GGCTGGCGCCTCTTCGGCAGCCGGAGAGGGGAGCGGGAGCGGGACCCTGGGGCGGACGGGCGGGGGGCGGCGGGGCTTCCCTCGGCTGGGAAAGCTCCTAGCCGTTCCGCCGCCACATCCCGATTTCTGGGTCTCCCCTCGTAGGGACGAGACCTGGGAGGAGAATAACCGTGGTGGCTTATTGCTTTCGAGTGTGGTGCCCTCCCAGCCGCCGAAACACAGCTGTTGTCTTTACATGTGTTTCGGCACTTCTTGTGATGGAGTGAGTGTGTGTAGGCTCACGGTGGGGCCAGCTAATGACACTGGGAGGAGAGCCTCTGCCTACAGGGTTGTGTGGATCGGTGGCGTACGGTCTTCTCTTCCAGCTACAGCTGCTTTACAGTAGCAGTGTCACATTTATGGTACCCGTAAAAACTGCTTATTTCATGCTATCCAGAGATTTGGGTTTATTGCTATTAAATACGAAACTTCTATTTCTTACGAGTACTTGTGTACTTCTTAATAGACTGAATGTTAACAAAACTTTGATCAAACTAATGCAAACTGCATGTTTGGTTTTTTTGGGGGGTTTTGTTGCTGTTTTCAGTGTACCTCAAGTTAATAAGGTGTCAGACCTATTACTTCTGCTGCTGTTACTGGTATGTCTCCATAAATCTTTTTTTTTCTGTAACTTTCTTCTTGTTGACTTTACAAATGTGATTGAACAGAGCTTACTTTATAAACAGTGCACATTCAGAACAGGCACAAGGAAAGTATATGTTTAAAAGCAGGCAGTATGGACTGTAAAGCTTTGCTTCAGTTAATTGTGCAGTTCTGAGCGTTCTGCAGCAGACTTGTAAAGGAGTGGTAGGCTGGATTCTGAGTCTGGATTTTGTAGTACTTAATAGAAGAAATCTGGACTCTGTTCTGTTAGTTACTTGTATTCTGAATATCCCCATTTTGAGCTATAGCAGGTTTTCAAATTCATCATATTGGATGAAGTTAGAAACTTTCCCATCATGTTCTGAATAATTCTTTAATTTCTCCCACATAACAACTTATAGAAATGTTCTCATACTTGTTGCTTCCATGCTGCAATTCTATAATGCAGTGTAATAATCAAAGTCCACCTCTCGTGCATAAACATTGTTAGTCCCTAGGAATATTCTAGTACTCGGGATGGTGAAATTTAATGGTTTGTCTACTGTGGGGAGCTGACTGGATAAGCTGTTCTGAAGTAAAGCCCCATGTGAACTTAAAGTTTCACAGTACGTAACTTTATTCTCAAACAATAACATTGGCAAACTTCTCCAGGGTGGTTAGTCATTTGGAAGCATATTTTAGACAATGTCATCACATAGACAAACCACACATCAACCAGGCTTATAGTTTACAGATAAATTTATGAAAGCACACAATTCTTTATGTGATCTGTGACATATTCTGCTTTTTCATTGAAACAATAAATATGGCAATGTGGGAGCTGCAGCTGAAACCTGACTGGAGCAGATGTCGTGCATTTTATAGGTGTGAAGTTGATGCCATTCTTAGCAACCCAGAGACAGTGTTTTGTGGTTGTTTTTTTTCAAAGCATGCTAAGGCCAGTCTACAAATCCATGCCAAGGTGTGTTGTTTGGCTGCTTCAAAGTGTCGTTTAGTATTAATGGCAGATTTGTTTTGCTTCTTGTTGCAGTTTACTTGCATGAATAATGACACTGAGTGATCTGGGTGGTGTTGTTTTTTCTCTGGAGTTTTCTTTGGGAAAGGTGGTTGTAGCTGAGCTGTTTACAAAGCAATTGCGCTTTATTGGAAGTCATAAAGTAGTTCAATAGTTAGTTAACTGTTTCGCTGACAATCAGGCTGTTTCTGGAAGGAAGTGGGAGATACTTCTTCCTGGATAACTTACTCCTTAAGTTGCTGGAAGATTTAGAATAGGATTTTCCAAAGCAAGCAAGGGTTTTGTGCTTTGCCATCATGCTAACTCACAGGACCAAGTATATCAGAAGAGGTTGCCAGTTATTGGAAGAAAGTAATGCTTCTAAAAGGTGTTACTGCATAAAGAATGGACTTCTTGATCACAGATGTTCGTCAGATGCAAAAGTGTAACATGCTTTTTAATGGCTTGATCATGTGTAATACAGTTTTGAACAACCTTGATGATCATTATGGTTTTAACTCAAAAAGAAATTAATCTATGAATGGCTAGACAGCAAGCGCAAGGCTGATACTTAGTCTGCACAAACTGCTTTCTTAAAAAGTTTGTATGTAAGTCAATTTGTGATGTAGTCATCTGGACTTCTGGTGCAGATTCTCTGGGTACCAGGAATACTCAGATACCTGAACACCCTGCAAATATTGGTCGCTTCAGAATAAAAGACTGTTGCAGTTGCTTTTCTTACCTGTTTTTGGGGAAAGGAAATTGGTATGATGATACATTGGTTCCAAGTCATGCAAGAAATGGTCTCATAGATGTGTATTGTATGTAGGTTTGCTTTGCCTAGTTGAGTACATTAATGAAGGTTAACAAAGGTTGTTGTTAATAGGATACTTACGTTGTATTTGGGTGAGGGGGAGCTAAGATATTTTTTTTAAAACTGATGAGGAAATATTTTTATGATTTATTTAGAACTGGAGCAGGAATATTACTGCAAAATTAGTTCTTCCAGTTTCATCTTAAAATACCATTATAAAACTAAGTTTTATCTTACTACTAACTGTTTTGTAATTACCAGAAAAAATGTGTGAGATATAGCAAATCTCCCAATTGAGGAAAAATAGGCCAAGTGAGCTTTTCTTGTGTGCATGATTGAGTTGGAGGGGGAGCATTAGGGAAAGAATAAGAGTTTGTACTTTGGTGAACTGAAGAAACAGACTTGCGGCTTGTAGTGTAAGCTAAGGTAGGGTTTGCCTTTATTTCCCCCAGCTTTTTATGCATTGCATTCCATGCTTGTGGGAGTTTTGTCTCATCCTTTTTAAAAGCCAGACATGCAGCTGCTCCAAGTGATGATGCCTGTCTGAAATTGTAGCTATGGCTAGGAAAGGCCACAAAAATATTTATGCTAAAACTGGATGGGAATTTTCTTTTGCTCTTTAAGTTGTATGTGTCATGGCAAAGAATTCTGTTACAAGTTTCTCTTTGTAGTATCCTAATCCAAATGTGAGCACTGGAAAGAGAAAATAGATTTGTTTATGTTTATTTGGACACCAAACATATGAATTCTTTTGAGTACAGGGTTGATTCGGATAACATCCAGAGGCTCCTTCCACCTGAATTTATTCTACAAACCTATTTCTGAATCTTTAATGGAGTGTTAAATGAACCAGAAATAACATTCTGAAGTATGAACTGTTTTCCTGCAGCACTGCTATAGTATTAACTTTGAAAAACCCAAACTAAACCAAAAATCCCAACCAAAAAAAAAAAAACAAACCCACAAAACCAAGCCCAACTGGGAGGTAGAGGTCATTAAACTTATAAAAAAGCCTTCCCCCCACCTTTTTTTTTTTAAAATCCTGTAAGTTAATGTGTGATCAAATGGAAACACGGCAGACTGAGTACAGTTTATGTAGTTCTGGATCTGTCTTTTCAGTTGAAGTACTCAATGATTTTGTAGCCATTATATTTATATATAGATATATAATTTACATAGCATGCATTTATACTTCAATTCTAGAAAAGTACTTTTCTAGTTAAATCTGGATGCGGATTTTGTGGAAGACAGTCTAAGAAGCCTGTGTATTTCACACAAGAAATGTGCGGGAGAGTAGACATAGTTCTCTTGTTCTCTGTTAAGATGATCCTTTCTCTTAAAGCTGGTGAAGTGGGGAATAAAAGCACTTGGTCAATTATGCCTGCTAAGTATGCTTACTGGGAATGTTTATAGTCTGTTTTTGAAATACGGTGCTCAAATACCTGAACTCCAGAAATATAAAAATGAAATTCAAAGAAACCAGCTTACCTTTGTGAAATTGAAGGGGAAAGAACGATGGAGTACTGGTGAAGCTGTCTCCCCTCTGGCATGGTGCTAGCTTGTGGCAATAGAAGTAAATGGCTGTGTCAGTCTAGTTTAAGAATAGTTGGGTTAAACATAGAATTTAAGGTTCAGCAATCTCATTTAATGCCCCACTGATTTATTTTTTTTACTAGTAGAAGGTTAGATACACCTCAACGAGATTGTTTTTTGTTTTCTGTGGTTTTTTGTCTACCCATTTCCTTAACTTCATGGATTTTTATGTAGGAAAACTTCGGCAGTTTTGCTCACAGCTTCTGATTTAACAAAATGCTTGTAAACGTAACTTTTGAGGATTATGAACCACAAAGTATATTTGTCGAATACAGGAGACATACTGAATTGGCAAAAACTTGCTGTAGGGTTCCCTGAAACTTTGAGACAGCTGAGTCACATTACTGGCTGTATGTTATGACCCTCTTCTCAGGCAAAGAAATGTAGAGAAAGATCCCTTGGGTGTTTTCTCTCAAAGTCCAAACAGAAAAGAAAGAAAACTGGAAGGTTGCCTCCTGGATTGTACATGTCAAAAAACCTTATCTGTCATTGAGGCTTAACTGCGTTTGTTATTTCCATACTAATTAGTCAGTCTTCTGCCAATACTTTATGTGGCAGTTAATGGTGATGAATGACTGTTGCCCAACATGTTCCAAGGTGGTTCTTGCTTTTTAACTTTCGCTGTTAACTTGGATCGTGGGCCTTCCAGAAGCATGGATTTTCTGCTGAGATTGCGCTTGTCTTGGAAAAGTGTCTTAACCTATCAGCCGTTTAGCTGTGGATCTGTGCAGAGGACACCAAATCTGTGAGCAAAAAATCACTTCTTGTTGCAACCTAATTTCTTCTTCTAGTTACTAGCAGTCAACAAAGAAATGTTCTCTTGAACATCCTCAAAATACAAGAAATGTTTAATGTTACTGAAAAGAAGTGTTCAAGATTCAGCATTTCATCTGAGACTAATCAACCATAAGTAGAAATATCTGCCTGTTCCGTGACCTGAATCTAACAGAACAAAATTTTCTTTACCTTGGGACTTTGACATCTGCCTTCCTCGAAAAGTGAGGAGACTGATATCTGCAAAGATGCAGGCGAACTAAGCACCGAACACTTGAGAATACAAGCACACAAAAAATTAAGTATGAGCAGAGAGTAAGCACTGGTTTACCAAGGAAGCAGAGTGGAGATGAATTGTTTCTTTCTCAAACTAAAAAATATGCTTTGTGTGACTGAGGTATGTTACGATCCAACTTTGATGCTTGTGCCATTGAGTTACTTTTCATTAAAGCTGAAAAACACTAACTTGACTCTTAACTGCAGGCATAGTTTAAAAGATCAAAGTTAATAGTGCTAACATAAGGAGAAGTTTCCAGATAGAGCTAGCTCCCTTTGGGAAAAGGGAAGTAAAAGCTTCCATTCCAAATACTCTAAAATATGCTTGTGATCATTAAACTGCTTAGATTATAAAACATACCACTTATTCTTCATTTTTGTATTTATGTTCCCAGCTCTTAACAGAAGAACAAGCAACTGTTGTGACTGGATTATAAAAGTGGAAGTGATACTAATAAAACTGAAAATTGCTCTTCAGCCTTCATAAAAGCTTAGGTGAATGTTGAACAACCAGTTCCACTTACCAATTTATCAGGGCAGTTTCCACTGGTGGGAGGAAAGGGACTAATGTATTGTATTTTATTTTCTTGCAATTTCATGCTGTCACCTCTGAAATATCCTTGTCTTGATGTTCAGTACTGTAGAAGAGCATTTGTCCCAAGAAAATCTCTGGTGTCTAAGTGAAAGAGCTAATTTTAAAGCAACATCCAGACATCTTGAATATTCTTGTTTGTGGTGTATAACTGGGGATGTGTCCAAATAGGGTGCCTGTGAGTGCCACTTTTAGTCTAGCCAGTTTGTTACAAAGATTGATTTATAACAAGTTGTGTTTGTGTTTTGGTATAAAATAGTAATGTGTGGAAATTGAAATGCCGTCACTGTAGGTGATAACTTAACCAGTTATGTGAATTTTTTCATAAGTGGTCACTAGCTAAAAGAAAATGTTTAAAATTTATTGTAACACTTTAATTGAGAAAGTAAATTTTTTGTTTTTCTCATGTTTAACTACTTACAAAGATTGTGGTCAGTAAAATTCTAATAACTTGCCGCCTTCAACCTGCTCTGAAAAGGAGCATAAAGCACTGGTGTTGTTATCACTGCTTAGCAGCACTCTCTTGACCTTAGATACCTCCAGCTTGGAATGTTTTGACATGGAGGGGAAGATGGCATAACTACCACCAAGAGAGAAAGGATGAAAATGGAAGCCAACAAGCAACAAAATGGCAGTGTTGATACATGAACAAAGGGAGAGCAAAGCCTATTCCTGACTGGAAACTCTTCTTAAATGTGTTGTCAAATTGCTTTGCAATTCAACTCTTCTTTCATCACCTCTTTTCCAAACTTTTCATTCTATATCAACAGATAGGATAGTATCACAAGCAACTTCAAGGTGATACGAGACGTGTAACCATTATTATAGCTTCCAATCTCTTGCAGTCCTGTATGTCAGCAGGTTATTTAAACGGCAAAAAAAAAAAGATTTGCAATACAGTCACCCTTCCCTGTTTGGTGTTTTTTATGGGTTGAAATTAAATCCAAAACACTTAAGCTTTTGTGGTCTTCTGTTCTAACCCAGGGTTAAACTTTGAAACTTCACCAGGCTGAAAACTGCTTTCAGTCTTTTTGAATATACACACTGACAAAAACATTAACAAAGTGTTTCCAAAGAAACACGTATTAAAAATACTCCCATGTTTGCATGGATGTGTAAAGTTCTCTTAATAGCAGTGACTGACTACTGCCAGTATCTTCTTGGCTTTTTTTAAATAAAGGTCTTTCCTTCTAACATCCCTCTTACAGAGCTCTGATTGTAGTAGTAGGCATGTGACTTAGTTTCAAAGTGTTTAATCGGAATACGAAAGTGCCTTTCCAAGCTGGGAAGTTGAGAAATCTTTAAGCTAGTGTGGAGATGTTACTGGTATTCACTGTTTAAATACTTACGAATTTATGTCACTTTCTGCTGTGGAAAGTTCATGTTAATTGCAAACATTATCTATTTAGGCAAATATTAGCCATTTCTTTCAGATGTAGTAAACACAAATTGCTGGTACTCTGACCTTGTTAGAGAAACAATTTGGGTAACAGCTTGAAGTACAGGAGAGAGATGCACTAGCAACAAGCTTAATGTCTCAGTAGCCCCACACTTGAAATCATGCTTTTGTGTTTGCACAACATTGAGTTTGCAAAGCAGATGCTTCTAACAGATATGTACAGAAATGATAAACATTTGATTAAACATGCTGAAGAACCATTTATCACAGTTTACCATAGCTGTTTTTATACTTCAGGCTGAAGCATGCAGGACCTAATGACATACATAGTCACAATGAATCATGTTTGTTTGTACTTCTTGAACAGAAACGCAAATACGTTAGTGTCTTGAGTCATGGATTGTTGCTTTGGCATCCAACCTGTAAATGCAGAGAAAAGTCCCATTCAGCCAGAGTCAACAGCTAGAACAATAAACCTATGCTCTTTAAGGTTTCAGAGAAACTTTTCCTTTATAACTTATATAAAGCAGTCAAATATGCATACAAAATCAGTAATTCAGTCAACAGTATTGTTTCACATAGAAGATCTGGTTTTCTGATGTGCTTAGGTGCAGTACACCAAAGTGATCTGTGACCTTTAAGAGGGTGAAGCCTGATGGGAGCATGTAGTAGTGCTAAATGTGGTGTGGCTGAATAGCATGCCACTCGCACAGGTGGTTGTGTGGGGTAGGCAGGACAGTTGGTATGCTGCTGGAGTAAATAAAGGTCTGTTGATAATATTTTATGGAAAACTGTTGACGCTTACCTTTGAGCGGGGTTATCATTTACGGCTAAATAAATATTTAGTTAATCACCATTGACTCTGTATCACAAACAAGTTTAGTAGGGGGTAGTACTTCATTATTTCTGACTGACTCTTGAAAAGCCATGGTATCTTCCTGTTGTGATTATAGCTCATGTAGAAGTAGGCAGCTCTGCAGGGCGGGATTTGCGAGGAACTGGACTTGTTTGCCTGCTATCTTATTCCACGTGTCTTTGTAGAAGACAGTTTGCTAAGAACTGTGTTAATTTCAGCTGTTTAAAGGGCGAGAGTATTTAGCTGCAGAATTGAAACTTTTCATTATGGTGGCTGTGCCTTTGTGTTAACTCTGCCACAAGCTTCCTTCTCTCAACAAATGGTTTTTAAAAGGGAGTTAAATACCTCAATGCAAAATGTATTGTTTTGATCTTTCAGTTTGGGAGCTTAAACAAAGAAAAAAAGCTTTCCATGGCTTTTGCTGAGGCATGTGGTTCCTTACAAATGCTCTATCAAAAGTAAAGTTGCATCCCATCCTCTGTATGCCAGAAAATAAAAGATAATGATTTTTGCTAACAGAATTCGGTAAGGTCGTGCAGACTAAACCCATACTTCTGTAAATACTGTCTGGGCTACAGAAGTCAGTTAAGATAGAATAAATTGCGAGCTAACTTGTTTGGATTATAGAACAGAAACATCTGTCTTCCAGTTCACTGTTCCATGCTTAATATTAAAAATCTGCAAAGTTGCTAAAATACTGCTATTCACTGCCACTCCCAAAATTTTTTTTACACATTAGTTGCTTTCAGGGTACTGGAGTAATTTAGTAGCAGAGGAAACCCTTTATCTCCATTTAAAAGTTTGTCAGACTCCATCCTAAGAAATGTTACGTAGGAAGTACGCAATATGCTGTAAGTCAGTCTGAGTTTGATGTCTTTCTCAGCTACTTCTTAGTAAAGGAACGGCTCACAGGGTAGATCTTTTGAGTAAAGATTGATATAAAAACCACGAGTGGGCATATTCTCCTTCTTACGAACATACATTTCTCTCTGTGCCTTTCCATCCAGAGGAGCTGGTCATGTGAACATTGTAGACTGAACCCTCTTGATACTTGCTTGTGGTAGAGGCAAGCGTAGCAGCACGAGGACTGCAGTACCTCTGGTCTTCTGTTGCTGTTCTGCTGCTGCCCTTCTAGGTATGGACAGCGGGAGACGAAATCTTTCCTCTTTTTTAGTACAACTGGAGGTTCATCTTGCTGCAGCAGGGAGAGTCGCTTCTGAAAGCCAAGGTGATGTGCCTGGGGGGGAGATCAGCACCAGGAAAAGCCCAGTATCTTGAGTTACAGCTCTGCTATGTAGCTGCTTAGATTAAGTGAAGATTCAGACTAGACCAGAGCATAGAACACCTGCATTCACTCTGCTCTGGCTCCTTGTCCTTGTCTGTGCCAGTGCTTCCTGTTTTTAAACATCCTGTTTACTGTCTGGGTTCCAAATATCCCAGGAAGATGGGAGGATGGGAAAAATGGAAAGAAAAGTAAACAATGTTATTAAAGGTGGAGCTTTTATTATTTTTCTATATATAGTTAGCATTTGTTACCTATCTAATCGGGCTTCATGAATGACATTCTAGAGTAATCTTTTGTTTACGTTGTCATGTACTAATTCCCAAAAGCAGAATATTTCTGCATGCAAAAACTGATATTGAAGCCCTTAGTATTTGTAGCAAAGAGCAGAATATGGTTTGTGGTGTGCTTTTACTTCATGCCTTTTCTGCTGTTACATAAAAAAAATGTTTGTCACCCATGTAACAGTATTTAAGAAAAATATTTAATCAGAAGAAAACCTTATTTCTGTTGGTAGAAAATAGCATGTTGCTCTGACTCATTGCTGAACTTCAAGGCATTTGATTTAAAGAGCTTGAAAGGGTTTGAGTGCTGCTCACTTAGCTTCGGAGTACACACCTAGCTGTGGAGGAGCAGCTTCAGCCAGAACAGAGCCAGATGGGAGAGTAATTCTCATCCTGCTACATGGCAAGTCAAGCAAACTGTTGAAATAATGAGTGAGCAGATACGTGAAGTCTGAAGAGAAGATGCATTGCTTCTCTAATTCTTCGTTGTTTTTTATGACTACTAGTCTTCTGCAAGTAACAAAATCCTTCCCTTTGAGGTGAAGCTAGAAATGGAATTAGTGAATGATTTCAGACTAAAAAGGAAGATTTAATTCCAGGCTTTCCTTTGTTTAACAAAGAGAAAAAAGTCTGCCTTTAACTAGAAGAAAATGTTCTGGGACAGACATTCTGCTCTTGGTATGTCATGGGATCCCTAGGGAAAAAGCACAATCGTAGTGGGAGTTGTAGAGGTCACCAGCAACTTGCAAATGTTTCTTTCTCGTGATCCTGTTTTCATGGCTCCCAGATAGTGAGTGAAGCTATAAACAATATGCCTGCATGGGTGGGGGAGGGCAAGCAAGGAGATTTGAACGTAAGAATTCACAAAGGTCTTTTGGTTTTCTTGGAGGAAAAAAAGACTCCAGCAATAGCAAATCTTTTTAAATTGTTAATCTTCTTTTTGTTTCAGCTGTTTGATCTATATTTTTTCAGTAACAGATAACATTATATATATATATATATAAAAAATACCTCTTGGCCGATACTTTATAGTGAGTTCTTTGTTTTTTTCAGGATGACCTCACATTAATTTTGTTTATGGTATCTGAAAGTCACTACAACCAGAATCCAATAATAATAATATATTCTGAAACAAACAAACAAACAAATATCTGCATGTAAGATAACTTTTAAAGGAAACGTTTTTGAAACGTAATCAACGCATGTTCTCTTATCTAACTAAACTGGAACTTCTTTTCACTAATTTTCAGTGAGATTTTACATTCATAGGAAAGAATGATCTTGTATTTCTGCTCCATCTGTAGAATTACAGTACTACCAATAATGTTAGTTCTCTTTAGCTCTGTCTAGAAAAGAGGCAAAGGTACTGAGTACTGTTTTTTGCTGGTGGTGGTGGTGTAGGTAACTACAAATAGAATTGGTAGTATTTGAAAATACTTGCCTGTTTCATAAGGAAAATAAATGCTAAGAAGATGTGTTTTCAACAGTGTTAAATTCTTCTGTTTGTATGTTTCCCTTGAGCTGCTGTTTCTGATCAGATAAGCAATTCTGTGTATCTGCCCCTTTTCTGTGAAATAATGATGAAAGTAACATGTAAGAAATAGGACAACATAACTGCAGTACTGCAGTCTCTTGCTTTCTGTTCCAAAGAAAGCAATTATTTCTGCTGTTTAAATCTGTGTGTAATAATGTTTTCGTTGAGGACAATTACAGACGTCTTTGTACTAGTCTTCCTGGATTTTGGAAAAATGCCAGCTTGGCAAGCAGAAAGAATAAAGGGACAGTACTGAAAATATCTAGTCTGGGACAGTCTTACTGTCACTGCACAGCAGGTTTGGACAACGGCAGAGTTACACAGGCAGCTGTGCCCAGTTTTCTTCATGGTGAGAGATGAGAATAAAACATTTGATCTTTAGGAAGTTTGAGATGTTTTGCATTCTGAAAAGTGTTACTCTTGTCCCAGGAATTTTTTTATCCCCCCCCTTTTGTTTCGAGGATTCCACAGAAATTTAAAAAAAAGCTTATTTGGGGACATACCTGTAGTTGATCTTTGTGTCAGCTTCCTAGGCAATCAAGAAAATCATCTAACTTACACAGGAGTGTGCAGTAAACCAGAATCTATAAACATAGTTGGATTATTTAATGAGTAGAAGGCTTTTGCTTAAGACAATGCTAAGAGTCTAGAGGGAATATCTATCTGGAAAAGAAATCAAATCTAGATGCAAATCATAATAAGCAGCTCTTTGATACCAAAGATACTGAAAATTATTGCAAAAGATTGCTGCATCCTGTCTATGAAAGCAATGTAATGGGATTTGTCTTGTGACTGGAAAAACTAATGGACTTCAATTGAAATGTAGTAGTTAACCGAATGACTAACTCGGTTTCAAGTGTGGACTGATGAAATTGTGTTGAGTGTTTAGTCTATCCTTTTGAATTTATTTTGAAACACTAACTGATGTTTATGGCAATACAAAATTATTCAGTTCTCTCTGTCGCTAGAATGTGTACCTCTTTGCATAAGATCCCGTACTTTATACATGTAATACAGTGTTACAGCAGAGTACACTTCTGCTTCATGCATCCTTCTGTGCTTGCTAGATCTCTTGCCAGCTGGTACATCGCAGATGGATGAATTTTCTTCTTGCAGAGCCTGAAGAGTAACTGTAGGTGATTATGCTGATGATAGACACATTAACAGCAAGTTTCCTTGAGCGAACAAAACCTTTTTCCTTTTTTTTTTTTTTTGCCCCCTCCTAGACTGGCCCACAGACTTGCACAGTGGGTATTCACCTGCTTTATAAGACATATGTGTTAGTGTTAGATGGAGCTTCTCTCCTTGGAGAACATGCCCACAGATAATTTACAAAACAGAGAAAAAAAGCCTTATCAGTTAATCGTGTTTTTTAAATGTATATATCTTATTGCCAAATATTATCTATGCGGAGTTGGTAGAATGTTTGTGCATAATCTCTAGACAGTAAAAATCAATTCACTTCATCTAAACTGTAAACAGACAATCTGTAAAAATGAGTGTTCCTGTAGCTGGGAAGTGTTCATGCTTTCTGATAGAAGAGCTCATGAAAAGTTGCTTTTTGTTTGCTTGTTTTTTGTAATGTAGATTCCCTCTGTACTGGAGGGTAACACTCCTTCCTTTTAGCAACACACCTAAAACTTAGATCAGTGACACTCCTGTTTCAGATTGTTCTGGCAAAATGTTAATGTACAAAAAACACAGCAGAAAAAATACTGCCAGGGTGTCCTGCTGAGCTATAGATGCACAGGGCTTTTATGTGTACAAGTGTGGTAAAAACAGCTGCAGTAGCCTCATATGTCTTTAGGGGAAAAAAAATATATGGGTTTCTGACTCAAGTTAATTTGTCCCAAGCTTAGTTTGCTTAAGTTATGAACACAGAAAGTACTGCTTTGGGTGCTAATGTTAGGAACCAATATTAACTCTCCTGCAGTACAATTCTTACTGAATGTCTCCCTCACTGAGCTCCTTTCCTTGAGGGGAAGGAATTCTTTTCAGAAGGAGTAGCAGCAAACTTCACGATGGTCTCATATAAACCTTTTCACAGTTAACATATTTGTAGGTCATGAAGCAGTCATTAGAAAAATGGTTGTAGGCTGTAACTTGTAATAAAATATTCAATAGAATGAAATTGAGTTGACCATGGTGCTGTAGTTCTACACAATTCAGTGCTGTGAGATAAAACTGCCATAGTTTACCAAAACCAAATTTTCTAAACTTGCAATCTCGGTTATTCTAAGTAAGGGACTGTATCAGCTATATGAGACTATGCTGATTCCTGTCCTGTGAGAAAATAGATGATATAAATTATCATGAATATAAGTATATCTGGAAGCAAGTAGGAATCAGTATTTTGGGAGGTATGTTGTTTAACTTCCCTCTTTCTTTCTCTATGTATATTTATTATTTTTGAAGGGAATTTCAAAATCTGATTGCTTGTAGGTTGGGTGCTTAGCAAAGTTAGTGATGGAGAATGTGCTGAATGGATCAGGAAGGCTGTAATGAGTTAAAAAGAATGTGATTTGATCAGTGAGTGTCTTTAAGTTTGGCCCTTCTGACCATCTGTGGTGTTATAGAATCATAGACTGGTTTGGGTTGGAAGGGACCTGTTCCAGTGTCTTACCACCCTCACAGTAAAGAATTTCTTCCTTATCTAATCTAAACTTACCCTCTTTCAGTTTAAAGCCATCGCCCCTTGTCCTATTGCTACATCCCTTTGTAAAAAGTCTCCCTCCAGCTTTCTCGCAGTACCCTTTTAGGTACTGGCAGGCTGCTGTAAGGTCTCCCTGGAGCTTTCTTTTCTCCAGGCTGAACAACCCCAACTCTCTCAGCCTGTCTTCACAGGAGAGGTGCTCCAGCCCCCTGATCACCTTTGTGGCCTCCTCTGGGTTCACTTCAGCAGGTCCATGTCCTTCTTATGTTGGGGGCCCCAGAACTGAATGCAGTGCTCCAGGTGGGTCTGACAAGAGCAGAGTGGAGGGGGAGAATCACCTCCCTTGACCCGCTGGTCACACTTCTTTTGATGCAGCCCAGGATACGGTTGGCTTTCTGGGCTGCAAGTGCAGATTGCTGGGTCATGTTGAGCTTCTTATTGGCCAGCATCCCAAAGTCCTCCTTAGAGCTGCTCTCAATCTGTTCTCTGCTGAGCCTGCATTTGTGCTTAGGATTGCCCCAAGCCAGGTGCAGGACCTTGCACTTGGCTTTGTTGAACTTCATGAAGTTTGCATGGGCCCACTTCTCAAGCCTGTCAAAGTCCCTCTGGATGGCATCCCTTCCCTCCAGTGTGTTGACCACACCACTGAGCTTGGTGTCATCGGCAAACTTGCTGAGGGTGCACTCAATCCCGCTCTGTCACTGACAAAGATGTTGAACAGCACCAATCCCAGTACTGACCGCTGAGGAACACCACTCATCATTGATCTCCACTTGGGCATTGAGCAGTTGACCGCAACTCTTCGAATGCGACCATTCAGCCAATTCGTTACCCATCAAGTGGACCATCTTTTCAATCTATGTCTCTCCAGTTTAGAGATAACTATGCCAACAGTGTGGGACAGAGTCAAATGCTTTGCACAAGTTCAGCTATCCCCAACAGGGAAAAAACTTTAAGGTGTTTTTGGAAGGTCAGGAATTGCAAGAATGATGTAGTGTTCATTTGAAGTGTTTGTGTGTACCCTTAGTTGGATTTAAATAACATTTCTCTAGAATTCTCTTAATTATAGTCCTTTTACTGTCGAAGAACATAATTGATTCTATTTATTCCAGGCAGCCTTCCAGATTTGAAAGTGTACACAGAAACACAAGCTGCCAACTATACTTCAAAACTGTTTCTGTTTACGTTTTTGCTTTCCAAATCCAAACCCTGGAGGCGTGCTTACATGTGCAAGTAAAATGAGCGTGCTCACAGAATGACTCTATACACCATTCCAGCACGTCTTTATCCCAGCTTAAAACAAAAGCTGCTGTTTTGGTGCAGTTGCTCTAAAAGGAGTGTAGATTTTGGGGTGTCTCTTTTGGATGGTTTGCAAATCTTTAAAGAAATGGTATTGAGTTGTCATTTAACACTCAAAATTTTTAAAAAGCCAAGGTTTATTTATTTTGACAAGATACTTACCTAAAAGGATTTAGTATGTATGTATGTGTCCCAGCCCAGCCTCTGTTTCTTTGTTAGCTATTATTGGTGAGGAGGGAGGAAAAACTTCTAGTGGAACAAACCACCATTCTTAAAGCTGAGCTAGCTCAGCACTGCTGCAATCGTGCTCGGTCCCTTGTGTAGACCCTGGCATTTCTCTGACTCCATGGTGGTCTCAATAAGGCAGCTAAAACAGCAGAAGCTAGCCCAGGAAAGGAAGGGTAGTTCTCTGTCACCTTAATCCATGTGGCCCTGTCATGAGCTGGCTCAGGGAGTACTAGTGCCATCGTGATGAAGAATGAGATGTGCCTTGGGCAGGGAGAAGACGGGCTCTTACAACCATCAGTTCAGAGGAGCCTCAACAGGATTGTGGAACTTAACTTAAAAGACTGCTGGTATAAAGTCAGTCTGTGTTGTGAATACTTAATTTAATTGTGGTCCATCTATATTATCATTGTTTGTGTGGACAGAAAAGTTCTTATGACTGCGTGCTCTCGGGGTTTTTTATGCTGGTATGTGCCTTAGTAGTGATGTGTTTCTACCTATGCTTATAATTAAAAAATAGGCATGTGATTCAGCAGTAGGGAAAAGGGAGTCTTTTGTTGATGTTTTGCCTGATCAAAAAAGTGCTATTTAACCTTCTGTGTATTTCTCTTTATCTATAAACTGGGGATAGTTATTGGTAATTCAGAATTCTCCAAGTTACTCTAAATGGTGTTATTTGGGTTCACTTGAAATGTTTTGTAATTGGTAAGCTTTCCAAGTTTGGCTCTTTTAAATACAGTGTGAGTGTGTTCAGAACTTTCCATCTCAGCATCCGCTCACTGAGAGTATTACAACAATGAGAAAAATAAAATAGCTTTTTTAAGCTCTTTTTTAAAAAAGTCAGTTGCAAAGCCCCTTGTAAATATGCATGAGTATTAGCGAAAGAGCATTTTTCTAAACCTGCAGTGGCACCTTAGTACTTTTGTTGATATTTTTAAAAGCACAAACTACGACTACAAAGGAGGGATTAAAAAAAAGACAACCCTGTTGCTACTCAGAGTTGCTTAGGAAGCTGTGGATTTGGGAAAACATCATTTTCATTCTAATGCTTCTTTTTAAGAACTGAAGCATGGCAAAAGCAGGTACGGAATGTACTTGGAAGAAAACTTCAGAAAGTAAGTTCCAAGGCATAGAAGTGCAGAAATTAGGATAATGATTTTATTTTTAAAAGCTGTGTAATTTTAAAATATATTTATAATTTTATATATATTCATACATATTATTTATTTTTTTTATTTATTTGCTGAGCCATGGGCAAGCAGCGTTCATTGGTTTTCCACAGTGAGAGCTTTCAGAAAATTGATAAAACAGAAGAGATGTGAAGCTGTTGGTTTGGAGTTTTCCCTTCTTTCTGGTATTAGGAAAAGAAACTAAGAGAGGCAGTCCTAAGAGGTTCTTAACTTGAAAGGTGACTAAGAATGGCTTTAGAAGAGTAGCCTGGTAGTTATCCTAGCCCTGTGCTTTTGGAACGCTTAATTGGTGGAGGAGGCATGATGGACAATAGATTGATGTTTAGATGTCTGTTGATACTGCCCTCTCTTATAATGTACATGCTGAAGTTAATGAAATTATAAGTAATGCACTATTAGTGATTTGCATGATGTATGATGGCGTTTGTGGTAACTTCCTATTCTGCAATGAGAGCTTAGGTCTATGGTATATAGTTCAGTAAAAATGTCTTGCTGCTCAGTGACAGTCAGAAAAGCAACTTAGTAGGAAAGCAATAGAAAGAATAGAAACTGTGCTCAGTTTGGACCTTCCATATTGTGTGCAAATATGGTTGTTCCCGCTCTACATTGCAAAAAAAGGTATGGTAAAGGTGGAAGAGATACAAAGAAGATGACAAGGATTAATAAAATTACAGAATGACTTTTGGGCAGAGAAGGACTAAATCTGAGACTCTTATGGAAAAGAGGTAGTGAGGAGGACATGATGAAACTCTGTAAGATTAAGAACAATGAAGGCCAAGATAAGGAACTTTGTTTCATTACAAGAAATCTGGGGTATCAGGTGAAAGTAACAGGCTTCAGAACAAAGAAAAGCAAATGTTTTGTAACATGGAATGTTTTTCACTCTTGTCACAGGATTCCAACAGTTTGTGTGTGAAAAATTCCTGAACAAACGCAATAGTTCTTGATGGATTTCTGTCACAAATACATAAGTACGGCTTCTGGTTAAGGAAATTAAAACTAGGTAGCAATTAGGAGAGCTTTACTGATGACATATCACTGTGTGCATGCTTTGTTCTTCTGCTCTTTGGCATCTGTTCTTGGCCACTGGGCTATAAGACATCTCTGCTCTGTCAAGATACGATTTTTCTTGTACCTGCTCTAAGCTGGCATAAGGCATTGCTGCTGGAAGGTCAGACATGTTCTCCCCTCCTTTCCTTTAGCTTGGCAAAGACATTCGTGTGGCTGCCAGAGGGAATGAGAACAGAGAATTGATCCTGAATAAAATAAGCCCAACTAAAGTGTTAATGGAGCTCAGTTCTTCTGTCTCATTTGTGGAAAAAAGGGTTTATTGCTGGTGTAAGTAGCCTATACTGATCTAAAACAGCTAAGGCCAAATTGTGTGTGTATTGGACTCTTAAAATCAAGTTTAAAAGTTTTAATAAATACTTAGCTATTATGTTAGTGGTGTTTGAATACTTCAGAGGTTTGGGATGAGAGTTTGAAAAAAACCTGAAGCAGTAGTTTGGGTAAACTGAGCTGAGTTGATGGTTTATATCTCAGCTAAATAATAAAAGTTTCTCTTTCCAAATTAAATATGTGAAGAACTGGGTTTGAGACTTGCTTAAAAATTGTTGTAGTAATAATTTGAGTATTAGAAATTTTTATCCCCCATGCTATTTAAGTGTTCTAGTCATAAACTGTAAACTTCAGGTAAAAAATTAATTGTCTGTTTTTAAGACCGTGTGAGTATTCACATTTTTCCCCTCAAACTAATGTGATTCTGCTATTAACTGTTTTGAGTAGATGTTTACATCACATACTTGGTAAAGCTGATGTCTAAGGAACTTGTATTTTTCTTTTTTATGAGTGTAAAATATATCCATCTACAGTAAGCGACGTTTGAACAATTCTATCTGAAATTTCTTGTGATGTTCATATTTTAAATTTTTAATATTTAAATTTCTGATTTTTACTTAGGTTTTACTCACACGAATTATTGCTTGAAAGACTTCCAGTACAAAGTTATCTAAAGACTTAAAAATGCCTCCACGACCATCATCTGGCGAACTATGGGGCATCCACTTGATGCCGCCGAGGATCCTTGTCGAGTGTCTTCTCCCAAATGGAATGATAGTGACTCTAGAATGCCTCCGTGAGGCCACCTTACTAACTATTAAACATGAACTCTTTAAAGAAGCAAGAAAATACCCCCTCTATCAGCTCCTTCAAGATGAATCTTCTTACATTTTTGTAAGCGTTACGCAAGAGGCAGAAAGAGAAGAATTTTTTGATGAAACACGGAGACTTTGTGACCTGCGACTATTTCAGCCTTTTCTAAAAGTCATTGAACCAGTAGGTAACAGAGAAGAAAAGATTCTTAATAGAGAAATAGGTGAGATTATCTTTATTTAAACATAGCTAATCCATTTAACGGGCTGTTCTTCAAAATACAAAACAAAGAATTGAAGTGGGTTGCGTTTGTCTCCTGTATCTGTCAAAGTTTGCATTTCTTAACTGTCAGTTGTTGCATGGAATGTCCAAAGGTGCTGATAGTAGTAAAGCTGACACTCGTAAACTGTGAATTAAACTTTTTTGCTGTTCTGTTTCATTCACATGTAAAATTTTTCCTTTGTACGTATTTGTAGTTGTGTGTGGATTAGAGGATTATTTTTTTTTTGCTTGTCTTTTATTAGCAGGATTGCATATTAAGTCAGTCTTAATTAGTTTTTGAGTTTACAGAATTGTAAATTCTGGACTATACTCAAATCTAAACCATGTTTGCAGTAGCACACATTTTAATACTGCTCTATCTTGCTTAGAAAGTAAAATTTCAGACATGAGGTGGTATCCCCCCTGACCCTTCTGACAAAAAGAGCATGGAGAAGGAAGGGAAACAAAAACACCTGAGGCTGGAGGGGCACAGGGGAGACAAATTGTAATGTTCTGAATCATCTCTGGAATAGCTTGCAGTTTTCCATTATCCATTGAGAAAGCACAGGGAGACTAGCCTATGTTTCAGCATCTAGGTTAACTATCTAAATTTGAGCAGTACAAACATAATCCACTCCCATTTAGTTGCTAATAGATGTATATTGCAGTGGTAGAGACTTCTCAACTGGAAATACTTGTTCTGGGGTGCTCGTAATTGTTAAATTATTTAATTGTTACAAATGCATAAGTAAACTACTTCTGTTTTGTAAAGCTTAACCTGTTCAGGACTTGGGGAGAACAGTAGTTAGCTAACCATGCAACAGGGCAATTGAAAGTTTCCATTTGAACATTCATGCATAAATAATTATTTATGCAAGTAATCTCATTAAAGTAAGTGGAATTCCGATCTGAGACTGAGGACATGTGAGAAATGGACTCTTACTACACGAACGTATGCCAAAGAACTTAAGTTCAGTATCTCTTGGAGTACTTGTCATGTTTTTAAATAGTGTAGTTCATTAAAAAAAAAAATCAAATAGCTGTTGTTCAGTTGTAAGCAAAGTTGATTATGGTCCTAATAGCTACCAATAATCCTGCTGGCGTTCTAGAAAAAACCTGGCCATCACAGCTCTTACAGTCCACTTCGGAAACTTTGTGCTGACATCAAAAGAAGTTTTACTGGTCCTTTTCCTTCCTGGAGGAGTGCTAGCTGTGAGAGTGGTGATTTAAGGCTTCTAGGATCTTCAGTGAACGTACACGTGTTTTCTAAATTTTTGTGACTGCAGAGTGCACTTAACTTTAAACTGTGGTGGTGTTGAATGATACAAAACAATTATGTATACAAGTAGAATCCAGCGGTTAACACAAATATTTCGGGGTGTGTTTTGCTTAAAGCATGCTTTTTCTGTCACTAATAGGAGTCTTTAGCTTTACTTGTCAGTGACAATTATTTCCTCATGCTTCTTCAATACTGTATGTAGGTTTTGCTATTGGCATGCCTGTCTGTGAATTTGACATGGTTAAGGATCCAGAAGTACAAGACTTCAGAAGAAATATTCTTAATGTTTGTAAAGAAGCAGTGGATCTTCGAGATGCTAATGCACCACATAGTAGAGCATTATATGTCTGTCCTCCAAATGTAGAGTCTTCACCTGAACTACCCAAACATATATACAATAAACTAGATAAAGGTAAGATAAATATTTGCAGTAGAAACATAGTGAGTTTTTAGTGATTGAAATCAGAGTACAGCTGGTGACTTAGGTAAATCACTGTTTTATGTACTGTATTTAGTACACTCTAGCAATATCTTACACCTTAAGTTACTTAGAACAACTTCCTTGATAGTGTAGACTCAAAAGGAAGACAACAACATCTAAAATTACAGGTTTTTGCTAGTCTGATAACTTAATCTTGAAATAAAACTTTAGTAAACATAGGTCGTGTGTTTTAATGGGCAGAAACAACTTGTTGGCTTTGCATTTTTCTTTTCTATGATATTCAGAAGTCTGGAATTAAATGATGCTGAATCACTGAGTTATCTAGCAGTCCTCAAATATTAAATAATTACTGCTGTTTTCTTTAAGGCTAAATAGTAGTATTCAGTGAATTAAAAAAAAATATTCTTAACCTCAAGAGGTAAAAGTTTGAATTTACAGTAGAGTCAAAAATAAACTGAGTGCATGTAGTTCCCTGTAGAAGTTACAGCTCATACTGACGGAGAGTTTATGGATCTTGTCGACATAGTTCATGCTGCAAGCAATTCTCTGTTTTGGGGAGGGATGGGAGTTGTTTGTTTTGGGTGGCTCTTTTTTGTTTTGAACCCTATTGAAAATGATAGGCCTAACATAATTTTACATTTATTCTAGGGCAAATTATAGTGGTGATATGGGTAATAGTCTCACCAAACAATGATAAGCAGAAATACACCTTAAAAATCAATCATGACTGTGTGCCTGAGCAAGTTATTGCTGAAGCAATTAGGAAGAAGACACGAAGCATGTTGCTGTCATCTGAACAACTGAAACTTTGCGTCTTGGAGTACCAGGGCAAATATATTTTAAAAGTGTGTGGCTGTGATGAATACTTGCTAGAAAAATACCCACTGAGCCAATATAAGGTGAGTAACAATGAATTATTAAAATAATCCAAACTTGCGAGGGAGAAAAGTGATCAATTTCATGACTGGCTTGCTTCTTCATTAAATTAATCCAAAACATAGGCAGTAAAAGTGTATGTGTCTTTAAACTAATTGACTAATGCATGCATGTAGTGTGCGTATTTGTTGCTGTATGTGCTTCAAAAGAGAGATGGGAAGAAAAGGTAATTTAAACTAGAATTTATCTCACTAGTGTAGTTTTTATTCTTTGAATGAAGTAGTTTACCTCTAATCTTAGTGACAAATTAGTGGCAGGTACTTCCAGAAATACCCTAGATTTCTGATGGCAAGAAATGAGTTACACTTGAATGGGGCTGATGTAATACAAAAGGAAATTTGATCCCGTGTTAGTCTGAGACAACCATTGCTACTATGAATCTTGTCCCTTCCCCCTTTAGGGCTGGAAAAAATCTAAACAATTTATTTGTTTTCCTGTTACTTGTCTTTACATTTTTTGATTAAAGGAGAAAAACTTGCAGCACTACACAAATCATTGTCTTCCTTGTGGCTGTCTGCCCTTTATTGCCTGGGTTTTGTTAGTGCTGAGTGTGAGACAGAACTGCTGACAGAAGAGCATCTGAGCAGCCCTCTCTGGAGCAAACAACAAATGTTACCCTGTAGATTTCCTGACAGACTGCTGCTGCTTCCTCTTTGAGGAATGTATTGTTGTAATAAACGGCTTCCATTCCTTCATCTAAAATGGTTGACGATCTGCTCTCCAGAGCAATAGGAGAGACAAGGGGGGTGGGGGGATCCTGAATAATGGGAAAAGCAGCTGTATTCTATGGGAGCTGGGGAACAAGTGTGGGCATACATGAATAATTTTGCACAGTCATCTTGAGATCAAACGCTAGACCTATTTGATCTAGCGTGGTTTCTTCAGAAGTATCTGGTATGCCTTTACTGTGCCACAAAAGAGCTTGCTAATTACACTCCAAGGCTGGACCTGTCTTAACGCATTGTATTTTGTGGTACTGTTGCCAGCCTAAATGCTCTCGTCGCTCAGTCCTGACTGGATACAATACAGCCTTACAACTAAGTCTGTCAGGATTGGTGCCGAGTGGAAGGTAGTAGTATAACTGAACCAAAAATGAGTGTCTGCCATTTGCCTTATGCAGTCTCTGTGACTAGGAGTATCAGTCAACCTGTGCTAGATCTGCACAGCAGGCTAGTGAAGCAGCTGGCTACACAAAAACAGCTCAACTGCTTCCAGGAACAGCTGTGCTGCACTGCACCAGAGCTAAGGAGCGCTGCAAGAAACCTGGCTTGTAATTTTGTCAGCTCTGTTCTCTATCTCCAGTTCAAGCTTCCACTGTTGTAGATGCTATCCATATCTCAAAATCTGTATGAAGCACTACTGTGTGATCCTACCCAACAACGTATTTAAACTGTTGGATGTTAGAACTATAAACACTGCAAAGGGTATATATACAGGGACAACGATAAACTCTTTAAATACGCTTTCCTATTTTCCTGAGCGTTTTTATCTAGATTACCAAGAGTGTAACCTTTGAAAACATACTGATTTTTGATTTTGTTTTCTTGCAGTATATAAGAAGCTGTATAATGCTTGGTCGCATGCCCAATCTGATGCTGATGGCTAAGGAAAGCCTATATACCCAGCTGCCACTGGACACCTTTACAATGCCGTCTTATTCCAGGCGTATCTCTACAGCTACACCCTACATGAATGGAGAAGCTACAGCCAAATCCCTCTGGACTATAAACAGTGCTCTCAGAATAAGAATCCTCTGTGCAACCTATGTAAATGTGAACATTAGAGACATAGACAAGGTAAGGCAAATGCTGTGTGGCATCACGTGTGGTTTTCAGCAACTCATGGTTTCCCTCCCAAGTTTTCTGTTCTGTGTTTACATTGGAAAAGAATGTTATTTGACAGGTTAGAAAATTAGACAAGTCTGCTATGTAAATTTAAGTACGCAGTTCTAAAAAATACAGCTGTGTTTCAGCATCTGAAAACTTACGTATGCTACTTTAGAAGTGTGAGCTGTGGTATGTAGCCAAATATTCTGCCTGATAGGAGCAGGACTTGGTTTGCATAGTTCATTTCAACAAAGTTTGTAATGGATAGAAAAACAAAACCCGTGGTGTTATCTATATTCTAAATAATTGTTATGTTTAAGAATGTATTACAGTAATTGACAATACTTTTGATGAGGGTATGCTGGAGAGCATGCTGCTATCTTTGGTTTTGAAAAAAGAGGTATGAGGAGATCAAGGAGAAAAGGCGTGTAGGCTTCAATCCCGTTGAAGACATATCACAAGCCTCACTCTCCCAACTTTGTCAGAATTTGTTCAGTCTTTTGTTTCACTATACCTTGGCACAAGAAGAACTGAGAACAAATTCCAAGGTGTTTTTAGTGTTAGTTTCAAGTTTATTACTGTATTTTTTAAGAACTAGTTTCACAATTAATGAGGAAAAAGGTATGCTTACAGACTGTGCTTCACACCTTACCAAGCATGAATGAATTTGGGTTTGGGAATGGTGGGGCTGTTTGGTTTTCAGTTTTGTATTTTACTTGATGAAAATGAAAGGATAATATGTTGTAATCAGAATATATGTTGATAGTGAGAAAAAATTGTAGTAACATTTCAAAGACAGTACTAATATCAAAATTGTTTGCAGATCTATGTTAGAACAGGTATCTACCACGGAGGGGAACCGTTGTGTGACAATGTGAATACTCAAAGGGTACCTTGTTCTAATCCCAGGTAAGCTAAATACTTGAATGACTATAGAGAACCTGACTTCCAGGGCATCATAAATGATAGCACTGAAGGAGTAAGGGCTCAACTTCACCATTTTTCAAGTAGAGCTCCTTTCTGGGAATTCCTTGCCTTAAGTTTTTAAAAATATTGTTACGTATCCCTATATTTATACATAGAATTAATTTAATTCGAACAGAAGTGTTTTCTCACATACAATAGTATAGTCTCTTTACTGAACAGATTTGTTTTATGTGTACACTTACAGTTGCCTCTGAAACTCCAATATAATTACTCATTAATACTCTGAAATCAGCACAGCTCTGGGTGAGCTCTGTTTTTGACTGTGGATCCATAGCAGGCATTCCAGTTGCAGGTTCAGATTTCGCTTTCAGCATGAGTCAATGTGATGTCGTGTAGCCTGCACATTTTTCTGTGAGGTTGCATAGTGTGCTCTAAAGCAGAACCACTGAGTGTGGACAGATATGGGTATTATTTGCTAACATGGAAGTGACTGCCAGATCTGGGCTGATTATTTTCAGGAGATTTGACCTACCATCAATATTATCTGGAAGAATACATCACATGAACTTAAAAGTGCAAAAAAGTTTTATATGAGCATGTATAAACAAACATGTATGGAACAAGTATCTAAAAGATGTTCCTGTAACTTTGATTAATGAGGAGGTGTGAAATTTCAGCATCTGCTAGGATTGGGTGCAAAGTGTGTGTTCAGAAGTAATGCTTAACTTGCATTTTCTGTCTGACCTCATGTCTTTAAGTACGTTTTGAAACTTTTATTTTTGTCTGTACATTTTCTATTAATATGATTAGGGTTTATAATTAGAGGGCCTAATAATATACATAGTTGTTGAAAAACAGCCTGCCTCTCTGAGTTGCCCCAAATATAGCTGTACTTGAACTGATAGTTTTAACTGGTTCAGAGAGAAAATCCTGGGAAGGTGGTGAAGGGTATGGCTTGAAAACGTGGATATAATCACACAGATCTGTATTATATGAGATGAACACATAAGGAAAGGGAATTAAACTTTATCTGCCAATTTCCTTATTCTTTGAGGAAGGCTTGGACAGTTAGTTCTTTGTAAAAGTCTGCTTTTAGCAGCTACAGACGCATTGAAAAAACTAATGCTGCCCTTGGAAGCTGTTGCCTCTTCCAGCGGAGAAAATTCAGCATGGCAATCTGCTTAGGAAAAGAACTGTATTCAGGAGTTCCTCTTCAGAAGCACAGCTCTACCAACTGAGAGATAAAGTCTACTTAGAGAAGTTCATGGAAACAAAATATATATTCCTGTAGAACCAATCTGTGCTCTTATTACTATGGTAAATAGAATAATATTAGAGTTGGGAATATTGCTTTGGATTTGTGTTACGTTTCTGTGTTATGTTCCCATCTTGCAGTTATCTTTTTTTGTTTTACAGCAGTTCAAATTTAGTTGAGTTCTGAAAACTGTGCTATGTTTTTTTCCACTTGCTTTGTTTCCCTGAAGTGAAAAATACTTCACAAGCTAAACCTTACATCAATATAGCACATAAGCAAATCCAATATCTTTGGGTTATACCTGTGCTGGCAGTTGCAGTCAGTAGGTTTGCAAGAGTGAAAGTGAATGAACCTGTTACTGAGTTTGCAGGAATTTAACCTAGCATGACTTTTTAAACAGTGTTGGTGCTAGAAGGTTATTTGGGGAAGTTTCCATTCCCAAAAGGAGCAGATGTGGTCAAATACATGTGGAAGGACCCTTCTTCAGTAAGAAAGTGTACACTTTATACGTGTGGTATGGTTTAGGTAGGAATATAGCCAATGCTTTTTAGTATAACTGTCGATTGAATGCAGTTGTGTCCATTCTCTCTTTTAAAGCTCTCCTTTAACCTGGTTTTATTCTGTTTTTTAAATCTTACAGATGGAATGAATGGCTATTGTATGACATGTACATTCCTGATCTTCCACGTGCTGCTCGGCTCTGCCTTTCCATCTGTTCTGTTAAAGGCCGGAAGGGTGCTAAAGAGGTAAAATACTTCATGGCTTTAATACACTGATGAACATAGGCTACTTAAGTCATGTTTGGGGAGGTACTTAGTAAATGTTGTCCTGGCAGTGAATCTTGGTGCAATGTTTGATTTGAATTTGATTAAAATAGGGCTTTTTCTTTTCTTGTATCTTATTCAGACTACTAATTTTTCATGGTCAGAAATTAAACAACATGGAAAAAAGCTTATCCATTCAACACTGTAAATTATGTCTATACTGTCTTGCCAGACAGAAAGATTAGTGTTAGCATTTTAAGGTGCAAGTGCCTTTAAACTCAAGTGTCTGAACCCGTACGTTACTTAACTATTTATTTAAAAAGGGCAATATTTATACTTTAATTTAGAGTTGATTTTCAAGGTAAAGAAAATTTGAGTTGCTTTAGCATTTGATGCAAGGTCTCAAATAGTAAATTTTAAGGATCTATGTATGGCGTCTGATTCTAGCTACCAGCATCATTACATTCTGGGTTTGAGCATGTGTCACAGGTACTATATAGTTATTTGTCTACAACCAGGTTTACAAATCTTAGAATCATAGAAAGGTTTGGGTTTGCAGGGACATGAAAGATAATCTAGTCCAGTCCCCCTGCCATGGGCAGTGACACCTTCCAGTAGACCAGGTTGCTCCAAAGACCCACCCAACCTGACTTTGAACGCTTCCAATGATGGGGCATCCACAGCTTCCCTGGGCAACCTGTTCAGTATTTGACCATGCTCATATAAAAAAAAATAAAAAAATTCTTATGTCCAATCTAAACTTACTGTTTTTCAGATTAAAACTGTTGTCCCTTGTTCTGTTACTACAGGCTTTGGTAAAAAGTCTCTGTCTCAAAAACTCTTTCCATCATCTTGAGTTATTTTAGTGTGGGGAAGATGTTCGCATGTGTTTGCAAGTATTTTGATACCATTTTGCAAAATGACTGCCATGACAGTCATTCATAGAAAAATATAGTACAGCTTCCACAACCTGCTTTGTGCTAATCTGGGAATGTAACAGCTTGCTCTAGGGTGAAAAAGTTATTTCTCCTGACTCACTCTGCAGTAATTACTAGACACTGAAAAATTCTTTTAATCTCTTTAAGGAGCACTGTCCATTAGCTTGGGGAAATATAAACATGTTTGATTATACAGACACACTTGTATCTGGGAAAATGGCTTTGAATCTCTGGGCAGTACCTCATGGGCTGGAGGATTTGTTGAATCCTATTGGTGTTACTGGATCAAATCCAAATAAGGTCAGTATTTGCATGCCAGCTTCCTCCAGAGTACGTTTTCAAAATATGCTGTATTCTAATTAGTATTCAACAGAAAAAGTAATCTAAATTCCCTTTACGTAGGAAACTCCATGTTTGGAGCTGGAATTTGATTGGTTTAGCAATCCTGTAAAGTTTCCAGATATGACGGTGATTGAAGACCATGCCAATTGGACTATCTCACGTGAACTGGGGTTTAACTACAGCTATGCGGGGCTGGTAAGGCAAACTCCCCTTTCAAGAATAGCTATTAAAATATGACAGTATTGTTTACTGATTTAATTATTTATGTTACTCAGTATATTAGTGATAAAAAAATGTTTATATCCTGATTTATTGTAAAATCAAGAAATCAACTTTTTGTGTTTAGCAAAGTGAAGCAACATATTCTCCTTCCTTTATATTACCAGTAAACTTTCCTAATATTTCACTGACCAACCAAAAACAGTGTCAAGAGAAACTGTCTTACTGTGCAAACTGTTAGGGCATTTCTGACATTTTTATATTGCTAATTCAGATGTCTAAACTACTTAAAACTTTAGCTTTTTGTAAGTTGTAATTCTTCTTCAGTGATACTGTTTTCCTTTGTTGCAATTTCATGTTTATAGGTAGCCTTTCTTGTGTAACCCAAAGGTGCTTATAACTCTTTACTGTCTAGTGGGCTAGTTGTGGCCATAAGTATAGGAAATTTTAGGGGAAATGATTGGCACACACGTGAGTGTAGTCCTCTGTCTCCCCTCTTCCATGAAGAGAACCTGTGCACTGATGATTGGCTTTTTGGTGAGGTTTGGAGATTTCTTAAAAGCACTTGTTCAATAACTGAAAGAAAAAAAAAAAAAAAGAAAAGCAGTAAAGCTAAAAATGCTATGTATTTAAAGACAAGGTTGTGAAATTAGTTGTTGTTTTACATTTTCTTCTGGAGGCTGGCTCAAAGACTTGAGTTCCTCAAGAGAGCTTTGTGGTCTGCGTGAAGAAGTCTCAGGGTAGAAAGTTTCACTGTGCCAAAAAGTGCATACGTGTTAGTAAGCTTCCAGTTTGGGAATTCTGGTGGTATTTATAACAGTCCCATCTCAATGTATCTTGAACAAAGGGTTGTAGGCATTCGATTTCTCTTGATACTCTACAGGAAGTCCATCAGTGGCATATCTGCTGATAGTATATGTTGTGACTGAGCGGTGCTGCAGGGCTCTTAGTAAATGTTTAAGGACAGCTGGCTTCTTGGTAAACAACATTCTTTTGCCATAACACAGCCTATTACCTGGGCTCTTATATATGCTCAACTCATTGTTTTGTTCCATTTGTAGGCAAAAATAGAAAATGGTGAGGAGAGTAAGTTCTCACTTCAGTGACAAAGTAACGATCAACTTGCACTTCTACTGCAGATTTTTATTTTAATTGTAAAGTCTCAAATTAGTGTCTTGTGGTTTTTTTGTGGTAATCCATACAATACCATAGAAGAAGGTCATAGTAGTTAAATATGGAGAAAGCCTATTTACATCAACGACTAAGCTGAGAGGGAAGCAAACTGTATCACTGCTTTGGTCTCACTTTCTCATTATTCATGCTGCTTTCCTTTTAGCCCTCCTTGTCTGCCAAAATCCTCTTACTACTTACCCTTTCTTAAATCATATTTCATTAAATGCTTGGTAAGTTTGGAACATCACTAGTTACCTCTTGGCATTATATTTGTCCCCTTTATCTTTTAATATGTGGTGTCTTCAGGTCTGAAGCCAAACTTCGTATATTCAGATGCTATGCATATATACAGCTGTCTGTAATACTAACTATATTTAGGGAGTTTAAAGGCGATGTGTTGTTACTCATTCAAAAACTGGATACTAGATTACTGTGTAGCATTGGCCATATCTGAAACAGGTTAAAAATTCTTGTCTGAAATGGTCAGTCAGCAAAGCAGTCACTGAGGTATGATTTCTATATAAATGTTTTTGCTTTATGATACAAAGAACATAAAATTTTTTTGTTTAACCTTGAAATGCATTACACTGCATTTAAAATCAGTTAATACGTACTTTAAGAGATCATTTATAGGTCCATTAATATCTAGAATATGGAGGAATTTTCAAGTATTAAATCTAATTTACTGTCCCACAATTCATAGAATTTCAAGTTTTTGGTGTTGACCGCAACAGGATAAATGCATTTTCCTTCTGGGCTTGACCTAAACTATGATCTTTCTGACCCACTATGCAGGTACATTTTATACTTTTTTGACTTTCACTTACTATTTAGGATGACTCTTTCAGAATCAAGATGAATATGTACAATTAATCACTTGTTCAATATGAACTACTTGATCTTATGTCAGGAGCACGGTGATTATAAAGTCCATTTATAATCCATTAACTTCCTTACAAAGTTACTCTGGCTTTGCTACTTGCACTGTATCCATTACCATAACATTTAAGTGTCTGTTCTAAAAATTTTTCTGTGCCATATAAGAGTAGTCCTGAATCATTTTCCCCCACTTAAGTCTAGTCCATGTGTTTCAGAATGGTAATAAAAAAAACAACCAACCACACCGGTGCTCTAAGATCTCACACTATCATACGACTAAAAGGGCAAGGTACTAAAAATCTTGTAAGTTGATTGTTTCGTACCTTAATATTGGTAGATGTAAGTTTGAAGGCCAGAAAATTCTTGTCCCATATAATAATAGTGAACCCGTCATGAGAACACATAATTTATGTAATTAAAGATAAATGTTAAGTAGAGAACTTTTAGTATGAAGTAGATGTTGTATCATGTGGTATAACCTGACAACTGTTCCTATATTTGTGCATATTCTTGGAAATAATACCGGTTCACCTTTGAAGGGGTACCTTGATCTCCTACCTGGAGATTTCAGGTTGTTTTTTTCTTCAGCTTTTTTTCTTAAACTAGATTGCAAAGCTTTTTTTTCTTTGTTTGTTTGTTTAAAGCTAGTTTAAAAACTGTCTGTAAAAGACATGTAGGTATTTCTGTTTTGAAGTACTAGTTCAATCAGTTGAAAATTTCCATCAACAAAACTGGCAGACAAGGCTCAGTTCATTCTTGCTTATTGTTTAATGTGCTCAGTAGAAATTGCCTAGGGAAGGAGCAGAACAAGAGGTAAAATACTGTGGTTCTACAGTTTAAACGTTTTGAACTTGGAAAAGAGTTGATCTTATTCTTTTGTAGTAGTAGGTATCGTAAAGATGTGAAAATGTGAGTTGACTATAAAAACACTGCTCAACTCCTGTACTGTAGTATTTTTGGGATAGCTTCATCTTAAGTGTCAAACTTGTGTGTTACAGTTGTACTTTATACTGAAGGCAATAATATAAGCTGCTTAAGATTTCTTTTTTTTGCAGGGCAATTAATTCTGTAGCTGACACCTCAGAAGTTGTGTCGTTTTGTATATTGCTATGTGAAAAACACATTAAGTGAACTAAGAAATGTAAAATATAGGACAAAAATTGAACCTTGCGCATGAGCTGTGAAGAATCAACTAATAGTAGTTTCATACCTCTGCCGTTGGTCTAAGTTAGTTCAAATAAATGAAGTCTTAGATAAAATTAATTTCAATGTGTACCAGTTCTGTGTTCTGTGCTCTCTGGGGAATATCTTACACTAATTCTGGTTCATGTTTTCCAGCCTTCCTGTTACTCAGGCTGTCCTGTAGTGTTCTACCTTTTATTTACCTAGCTTCATCCCCCATATTACACTTTTTCAGTTCTGATTCTTTTCCACTCCTTTCAGCAGCTCTCAGCAATCTCAGAACTGGAGACAGAAATGACCAGTTTCATTTTGTGCTGCATGATGTTGTTCATCAGATGTCAACTGTGCTGCTATTTCTCCACACAGCTGATTTAGTTGAAATGTACCTCTTATTGTCCCAGTAGTGACTAAAAGCAGTTGTAGAAATCAAAGGCCTAGTCTTTCTCTTCTTAAATTTGAAGTCCTCAGTTAACAACAAAAGGAAACAAGATAGCCTTGCATGACATAGGTGTTGCTTTGCTGTTGAAATACTTTATGTATGTTGTATGACAATGGAAGGAAATGTGTGGAGGGTTAATGGACCACTTTCTCTCTGCAGAGTAACAGAATAGCTAGAGATAATGAATTAAGAGAAAGTGACAAGGAGCAACTGCGAGCCATATGTACACGAGATCCTTTGTCTGAAATCACTGAGCAAGAGAAGGACTTCCTCTGGAGCCACAGGTAGTACTTAAAAATAAAAACCAAACCAAAGAAAAACCCGCATTGGTACAGTCAGACTTCACGCCACTCACTGCAAATTTGTCATGAGTGTCTTGGGTTTTGCTCCCTTTATTTTGTGTTGCTGGGTTAGTGTTTTAGAAAAGGCTTCTAAAGTATTCTGCATTGTATGTCTTGGTTCATAAGCCCATGGAGAAAAGTAAGTTGTTGAATTGGTTTGTGTTATCCCCATTACTGCAGTCTTGCCTTTGTGCATGAATCCTGACACCACCTCATGGTATTGACTGGATTTTCTTGACAAAGGAAGAAAAAGGTGCAGGACTGAGGGGACACAGTAGATGGTTATCAAAGCAAAAATGATGTTTTGTACATACGAGACTCTTTCTCTTTTGCAGACACTATTGCGTGAATACTCCGGAAATTCTGCCCAAATTACTTTTGTCTGTTAAATGGAATTCTAGAGATGAAGTGGCCCAGGTAACACATAGCACTGAAGAAGTTTTAAGTTTTGAAGAAGCTTTAAAAGAGGCTAGTTAAAGTAAATTTCTGGATGTAAAAAACATGTTACGTGTGCATGCTGTATTGAATGAAAACCTAGGTGATTCAAGTTGCCACTACAACTGATAGATCAGTCTGGTCCATACTTCTTGTTCTTTAGCTTAGTCTGAGTCTTCAGATTTCCTCTTGGTGGCGTTACTCGAATCCCTTTTATGTTGCTGATTTGTCAATTATATGTGAGGTTTTGTTTTAATTCTCTTTATAGTGGGTACAAAAACTGTCACCTGGCAACTAATACCAGACTGTTTGTTGAGAGAAGACTGGCAAGTGAACAGCTTCTATTTAGATGCACTGTGTGTCTGACAATACCTTCTCATGGCTGTGTATTACATCATCTTCCTAATCAATGCAAATATGTAACGTGCTTAGACTTCTTGTCCACAGATGTACTGTTTGGTAAAAGATTGGCCTCCAATCAAGCCAGAGCAAGCAATGGAACTTTTGGACTGTAATTATCCAGATCCAATGGTGCGAGCTTTTGCAGTTCGGTGTCTAGAGAAGTACTTGACAGATGACAAACTGTCTCAGTACTTAATCCAGCTAGTACAGGTATATAACATAATTTTGGTATATTTAATGTCTTGTGTAGATTGGATGATCAGAGGCTTAAAATACAGCAGAAGTTAGGATGATGTGAAAGAGGTCATCAACAGTATCTGTTTGCATTGCAGATTAGTAGGAGGAGACAAAATGTAGTTCATTTTCGGTAGTGCTGTGGTTTTGCTGGTTGATATTAAATGCCAGAATTTTGCAGAGATGCAGAACTGTTCTACCAACTGGAACAGGCAACCGTTTCAGCTGTCCTAACATGTGGGAAAGTATAAGCACAAGCATCTTCTCAAAATTTTAAGCAAGTTGAGGCTAAAATATTTGGTAACAGTAAAGGACTTACCAGGTGCTAAGTTCCTGAAATAGAGGCAGCCAATGCACTGTTAGTAGATATTGCTCAAATCTGAATATGCGCAAGTATTAATACTAAGGATCAGTCATTCTACAGAAAATAATTTAAAGCATAGATTGCTTTTTATTTAATTGCCTTTAATCTGTATATTGTTCATAGAAAGAATAACTGTAGCCAATTGGTGTTTTTTTTCTTTAACTAGGTTCTGAAATATGAACAGTATTTAGATAATCAGCTTGTGAGATTTTTACTCAAGAAGGCACTGACCAATCAAAGGATAGGACACTTCTTCTTTTGGCATTTAAAGTAAGCTTTATATCATGTTAATGGGTCGTGGGATTCCTATTACCTGTAAACAATTAGTTGTTTTAAAGGCTTGGCATACTACATGTCCTTTTTTAGGAAAGCATCACTACTTAAAACGGTTTGTTTTATATTGCGTAAGAGTTTGAATGCATAGTTTGGTAATAAAGTCACTTCTTGCAGTTTCAAAAGCTAATTAATAATACTTAGTCTTGTACTTCTTATCTAACGATAACTATCCTAAAAACAGCGTAGCCTAAGATTGCTGGAAGCCTCGATATTGTTAGCTGTTTACAACTTTGACAGGTTTCTGCTGTTTGAACTTTACTTTTTTTAATGCCAAATCCCCCATCAATTTCTTCCGGAATATTTTACAAATAGCTGAAGCCCAAAGAAAGACACCCAATTTGACCAGATAAGGCTTTGAAAACTAACTGTTCATACATGCTTATCAAAGACTTTATAGTGCTTGATAGCCCAAATATCTCAGTGTTGTGTTCTTCCTTATTAAATATAACATGGGCTTTTGTAATTCCTGGTGTTGAGGCGGCCAAGCATAGATCAGCCTACGGCACGCTGGATTGTAGCTAGGTCTCACCTATAAATGCTGTTCCATGATGGTGTGATCAGACACAGAACTAGAAGCAAGGAATCTCTGTGCTTGCAGTTTTCTACTTCCCTTGGTAATCATCAAGGATAATGGAATAAGTTGCCCAATTAACTTGTTTGGGGGATATATTTTAGGACTGTGCAAAGACTGGGAGTAGGTAGGAACAAGCAAACTAGAGGGGCCACAGCCTGAGGTTGGCTGAATGAGACAAGGAGAAAATGAAACAGGTTAGATCTGCTGTCAGCAAAGAAATCTGGAACTTGAACTGGAAACTTGAGATTTACTACAGAGTTTCTAGGGAGCATGGATTCTGAATAAAGGCAAGGGATGGGAAAGGGCAGGGTGGAGCAAGAAGGAGTGGGGAAAAATACAGACTCTTTGCCGAATTAGCTGTAAAAGGTACTGGTCAGTCCAGTCAAAATGAGATTTGTGGGAGGTCAGTAGAAATTGTTTACCTGAAAAGAAGGATCCATAAGCAGCCCTCAGAAAGATGTTACAGGTATAGCTTTGTTTTTAGCACTTCAAAGTGGTCTTGTCTTTTAAGCTCTAACTGTTCTTCCTCTCTGTGTAGGTCTGAAATGCACAATAAAACTGTAAGTCAAAGGTTTGGTTTACTTCTGGAGTCCTATTGTCGAGCGTGTGGAATGTATCTAAAGCATCTGAGCAGGCAGGTGGAGGCTATGGAGAAGTTGATTAACCTCACAGATATTCTCAAGCAGGAAAAAAAAGATGAGACCCAGAAGGTACTATAAGCTGTCAACATACCAAAGCTATTGCTGTTGAGTTACAGGAATGACTTAGAACTGTGCTTTATTTGATTAACTAGAAAAGTATTAATGCTAACTTTGGTAGATAGTGTGTTATCCTAGAAGCTGTAATATTTTCTGTGTAAATTGCCATTGTCTACCCCTTAAGGCAATAGAACTAAAGTTAAGGGTTTCGATTTCTGTAGCATGTGGCTAAGCAGAGTTGCTTATGTTGGAACTGTGCAAAACCATACTTTAAAACCAAAGCTAAAATCTGATACTTACCTTCATTTACATGTAATTGGTGTTCTCAAAACCTGAATGTGATTATTTATCAGGTACAGATGAAGTTTCTTGTTGAACAAATGAGACGGCCAGATTTTATGGATGCTTTACAAGGTTTTATCTCTCCTCTTAATCCTGCGCATCAACTGGGAAATCTTCGGTATTGTATTCGGTTTTGAAATTTGTCTAGATAATTAAGTAAATCCGTAGTAATGTTAAAACTAACAGTGTTCAGGTTAAGTGTTAACATAATAAATGTTGGCATCTTCAAAGCTAACTGAATAAAACTTTGTAGCAGAATAATTCATAAATAATTCATGAAGAGTGAAGTAGTTTCAATCTAATGGTTTAACAAATTAAGGAACAACATGACAGTTAGCTGTTCCTTCAAGGTGACAGGAACGGCAGTCCTCTTTCCATTTGTAAGGAGCACACACTGCCAAAGGAAAACTTAGAATGTAGCCAGCTCTTCTGTTGGGCTTGGCAAACGGTTGACATTGCACTTACTAATTTAAGCTTGAAGCTGAAAGTGGTTGATTGTCGGTTACCCATGCATTTTTAATTTGTACTAGTTCAAACAGTTTGAGGAAAACAGGGAGAAATTAGTAGTATAATAGAAACATGGTATGAGAATCAAATTGTGCCTATTTCATAGAAATCTTACCTCTTTTATAGGCTTGAGGAGTGCAGGATAATGTCATCTGCAAAAAGACCACTGTGGTTGAACTGGGAAAACCCAGATATTATGTCTGAATTGTTGTTTCAGAACAATGAGATAATCTTTAAAAACGGAGATGGTAAGGAAATGTAAATGTAATCCAAAAGTTGCATATCTGTTTGTTTTCATAACCTACTGTTTAGCGTTTTTTCTAAGCATATAAAATACATGTTTAAAAAAAATTTTAAAAAGTTTTGCTGAGCAAAGCAGTTTTCTTTTCCAGAAAAATTAAGCATGCACAAATAAGCATTTGTCACGTACAAATCTGGAATGTTCTAAGATGGTCAGTGGGAGGTGGAACATGATACCATTTAATACTATGGGGTTTTTTTTACTTGAAAATGTCTTCAAGATATTATGGATGTGTAATCCGTAATTCAATTGTCATGGTTCTAGTGTACATTTTCAAACAGCTTTGAAATTGCCACTATGGAGCTATATTAATTCTCAACTATTTAAAACCTGCTTTTCTCTATTGAGAGAACAAAACCTACACTGAACTGTGCAAGCCTCACTTCCTTTAGACATACTTTTTTGGGGAAAAGTAAAATAAGATGTAACAATGTTCTGGTGTTACAAAATTTGCAATCTCTTATGTATTTGACTATTCCAGACTTGCGTCAGGACATGCTGACACTTCAGATAATTAGAATTATGGAAAACATCTGGCAAAATCAGGGTCTTGATCTAAGGTAAGCATTAGAGGTCATTCTCAAGCAATACTGTTCTTAATGGTTTTAGCATTGGTTTGCTACAGTTACCAGAGATTGCTTCTGTTTTCCCAGGGGTAATAAATGAAATGCTATAAATAGGCATGTTTGTACATGTTAGAACTATTTCTTTTTAAAAAAAACTTAATGACCTTCAGTTAGCTGAACTACTGGATTCTGTAAAGATCAGATCGTATTTGAAAAATACTTAAGACTCATTCAGTGGGTACGAGGGATCTATGTACCAGGAGCGGATACAAGAGCTAACACACAGCAGCCACACTGAGGTCTGCTGACTGTATCTGTAGGATTTGCTTTAACAAGTTGCCAAACTTGCAGCCCTATTGAGTGATGACTCTTTGTCATCGGTATCCTTATTTCAATACACAGAGTAGGTATTACCCAGTCTGATATGCATGCAGCTTCAGCACCTCTAAACAGTCTGTGGATACAGAAAAAAAATCTTTTAAGGATCTAAAAAATTGTAACTCATCCCACTAAGGCCACTAAACTGTGTGTCTCTGTGGTACAGAAAGTCTAACAGTCCAAAGTTTGTGCCACATCCTTAAGAAAATGGATAGGTCTCACTGTTTTTCTTTGACCTCCAGATCAGACTTTTATCTAAAAGCATAAGTGTCGATAGATATAAATATATTTTTAGTACCTGCAAATAAAGTACTATAATCAAGAGAGAAGTCCACCTCCACAGCAACGCCAACAGTCAGCTATCCCACTGGCTACACATTGCACTGGTGTTCCGTAGATTCTTACATCTAATACAAAGCCATTATCGTTTTTTCTGGTTTTTTTTTTTTTTTTACCATGCCATTACAAAAAAACTTTTCTCCAGTGTCCCTAGAAGGCTGTTGTACTCCGTAGGTGTGACACTTTCACTCCAAAAAGGAAACTTCAGGAGAGAAAAGGGCAGCTTTTAGGTACCTGACCCTCTCTCCTACATCTTCTAACAGAGGATGTTAAATATGGCAGTGTTCTTTCAGTCTTTGAATAAAAGACTGGTTTTGACTTGGGTTTTCTCAGATAATGTTTTGAACATAACATAAGAAGTACAGACTGGAGGAGAGCGAGGGAAGAGGCCTCTGAAGGAAAAGGGAGGCAGAGGAATTAATTTCTTCTACTTGTAAAGAGAAAAATGGGCTACTGAGATTATCCTTTGAGTTTCATTTAATTACAAAAAAAATTATTTATGACGTTCTTTAAAAAGTCCATGAATAAACATCTGTTTACACTTAGTCCATTAACATCTGGATAAATTGTAATGTTGCTGAATGTAGATTCCGGTTACAATTCTGAATATGTTCAGGTACTATTTAGAAATGTGTTTTGAACGTCCCATGCTGGTTTTACATACAGAGCATTACCTGCTGCTTGTTTACATTAACCCATGAAATCCTAACATTTGTTTTTTGAATGCTTAAGAGTCTCTCTAGTACTTCACTCTGAATATAGTTGAATAGATTTTGTTAAATCATGCTGAATGCCTTTTTAAGGATTTTTCCAGTGTATTACGCAAGGCCTCCAAAAATCTGTTAATAAAGCTTTCCTTAACCCTTTGTCCTGATACAAAACTGAAGAATGACATTGGTGGATACAGTGGCTGGCATGTTACTGTACTAATATCTGGTACACTTTTTTTCCACAAGACTAGTGACAGTACACCTATAAAACATTAAAACAGATTTTCATATTCTAGAGTAACAGATTAACAGATGACATTTACCTGATAAGGGTTATTAACATGTCTGTTGCTGGCTGTCTCAAAACTTAACTCTGTTTAAAACAAAAAACCAAACAAAAACCAACCAACCATCTTTGTCTTTCAGGATGTTGCCTTATGGTTGTTTGTCTATTGGTGACTGTGTGGGACTCATTGAGGTAGTGAGGAGCTCTCATACGATCATGCAGATTCAGTGTAAAGGAGGCTTAAAAGGAGCACTGCAGTTCAACAGCCATACATTGCATCAGTGGCTCAAGGACAAGAATAAAGGAGAAATGTGAGATTTCCTGTTGCTTGTTTTTCTTGTTCATGTGCTCTTTTTGATGGGAACTTCAAGAACTAAAGTTCATCAAGTGGGAAACTATGTCCATCTGGTGTTTTTTCTACCCTCGTTTGCCTAATATTCCTGCTTGTGGCTCTTTCAATGAGTTTAGGTGGTTGTGTGACTTCTCAGCAGTAGAGCATAGGTTGGAAGCAGAACTACGACGATATGGCTTAAGTCTATATTTTAACAGTAGCTCATCAAAATTAAAACTGCTGGCCTTCAAAAGAGGGACAGTCACTTTAATAGCTAGTTTGTTGTTCTGGGATCTAACTGCAAGTACAACTGTTTTCAGAGTATGCTCAATTTCCTCCTTACTTTGAGTGATGAAGTCCAGGAACTCTGCTTCATTGAGAGAAGATAGAAGTTGGTTCTTCCCTAATGGGGAGGGGAAAAAAAAAAAAAGAAAATCTGCACTTTTGTGGTGTTAGAAAATCTGTAGGAAAGTGTCTCCTTTCTTTGTTTTCCATAGGTATGATGCAGCTATTGACTTGTTTACACGTTCTTGTGCCGGCTACTGTGTTGCTACCTTTATTCTGGGCATTGGTGACCGCCACAATAGTAACATCATGGTAAAAGATGATGGACAAGTAAGATGTGGGTTTTTTTCTAAAAGCATAGCCTAATGTCATCTCTCACTTTGATACAAGTTTGCTTTTTAAAGAAATAAAATTCATATGAACTATAAGTATATGATCATTTTACTATGACATCATTTAAACAAGGAAACACTAATCTTAAAATACCTTTCTCTCTTTCCAAGCTGTTTCACATTGACTTTGGACACTTCCTCGATCACAAGAAGAAAAAATTTGGTTATAAAAGAGAGCGTGTGCCATTTGTATTAACACAAGACTTTTTAATAGTGATTAGTAAAGGAGCCCAAGAGTGTACTAAAACAAGGGAGTTTGAAAGGTGAGCCTTTTCTAAGCATTTAACTTTCAGAGTGTTTTGTACCTGAAATGCATTTTACTACTGGTGACCTTTAATAATTAGACCTTTTAACTGAGAAGGAGTATTTTAATTGGCTTGCGGTGGGTATGTTCTAATTCTTTAGTTGAAGATTAGCTATCCACATGTAAATCAGTAGGTGATCTTAGTGCTTACATGGCCTTTGGTTCATGAAACCTCACTTCAGGTTTGCAGGGTCAGCACATATGTGAATAAAGAAAATTTTTAGTACCTGAAATTTCCTTTATATTTAACATCCTTAATATGTATTTAAAATCCTCTTAGGATTGCATAACTACAAAAACTGAAGACTCTTTAATGTCAGGTGTAACGCACATAAGAGCCTTGCTGGTCACTCAGCAATACTTCTGTCTCCTATAGCTGCTGTGATATCGGCTCTTCAGATAGCCTGTGTAATTTGTGACATTCTGCAGAACCTGCTAAGAAAGGAGAACATAAAATAATAAAACAGATATAAAATCTGTTGCTGTAATAATTCTTACTGTCTGTCTTTTCAGAGATTCAGTCTTTGAGAGGTTTCAGTTTTAATATTAACTTCATTATGTTGGGGATGGGGGAAGAAGACAGATTATAAATTATACTATATCTGAATGCTCCGGTGAAGCTTTTTTGCATTTTTTCTTAGCCTGACTTAAATTAGTGATTTCGGCATGAACGGGCATTCCTCACCTCATGTTGTGATATAGCAAAATGCCCCTGTCTCCCTCCAGTGCGTTTTCCAGAGTATCTAAGGAGCAACAGCTACTGCCCTCATAAAACTATAGAAGAGAGGTGCATCTTCAGGATAACTAGGAAAGCACTGCTTGCAGCAGTATATCAGGAAATGTGCTTTGAAATCTGAAATGTCAGTAGCGATGACTAAAATGGCTCTGTGAACTCCCCTAAACTTGGGTTGAATGCTTGCACAAATTGCAAATGAGGTGTAAGGCTAGAAAGCCTGTCTTCATTTTGGCTATGTGTTAGTCTGACCACTGCTAATTCTTACAGAGATGAAGATAACCTGGCTAGGAAGATGGGTGTATTTTCTCAGGAACATTATGGTGTTCTTGCTAGACTAAGACTATCTACTTTTTTAGTGACCAGTTACCTGAAAACTGTTGTGGAGGTGAAGTAATATGCATCTAATAGGGAAATACGCTGAGCTTTTTTTTCACCCCCATCTCTTCCAGGTTTCAGGAGATGTGTTATAAGGCTTATCTAGCAATTCGGCAGCATGCCAATCTCTTCATAAATCTTTTCTCCATGATGCTTGGCTCAGGAATGCCAGAACTGCAGTCCTTTGATGATATTGCATACATTAGAAAGACCCTTGCATTGGACAAAACAGAGCAGGAAGCTCTTGAGTACTTCATGAAGCAAATGAATGATGCTCACCATGGTGGCTGGACAACAAAAATGGACTGGATCTTCCACACAATAAAGCAACATGCTTTGAACTGAAATGAAAGCAGAGAAAACAAGAACTGATAGCCCGCTTTGTGGGTACTGCACTGTTAATACCCGTTAGCAGCGAAGACTGGTTGCATAGGAATTGCACAAACCGTGAACAACATTAGAATTTATGGCAAGAAGAGAGATGAACTGTTCAGACAACTGTCAAAATAATGTAAAACAGGGTTTCAGATAGCACTAAAATTGTACACTTAAAAAATGAAGCTTTAGTATGATGTGTGACTTCATGTTATGCCTTAAGCCCAAAAAGGTAAACTTGGAAGAATGTTTCCTTTTTTCATTTGATAGGATAAATTAGAAGGGAGAAGAAAATAATGCTAGCATGAACATAGTCCATCACATATTACCTTAGATCTGGTACAGCAGATAGAGACTCTGCTGGATTGAGAAGAGCGGAAAGAGAATTCGAGAGATAGCAAATATTTAAATGCAGCATAGTTTGAAGGGAAGGAGTTTTAAGCTCAAAGATCTAAAACCAATAGTGAGAGGACAGTGCCTTTTAAATGTGCTCAGAGGCATTAACACTTACGGGGTTTAGATGACCCTTTGATTTCTGGGTCCGTCATCTGCACAGTTTCTGAAAGCAGTAGGAAATAGGCCCATTCAGTATGGTGCTTCTTCTGCTCAGTATTTCTAGGGGTGCAATTCACACCTTCACAAAAACTCCCTATCATCCGCAAAAACTGACTAACCTGGAAATTGAATGGTCAGAATTGGGTTTAGTGCAACAGAGAGTTGTAGTGTTCATCTTAGGTTTGCTTTAATCTAACTTGAACTGAATAGATTTTTTTCATACATGTTTTCCAGAACCTAAAGAAAGGTGAGTTATTAAAATTATTGAAAGATTATTTTTTTATAAAGGCTATTTATATAATAGGAACTATTATTAATATATATTCTTTATTTACATGATTTGTCCAATATTCACTCTTTTAATTTTGCAGCCCAGTTCTATCTGTCCAAGACTCCCGTTTCCATTAACGTCACTGAAGGTGACCAGATATACTCCTAGGACCAAATTCAACCCTGGTGAAAGAGGACACAAGTACCATTGAAGTAGTGGGAGACACCCCCACTAACGCCAGAGGTGAACTTGGCCTAAGTGTCTTCAAAAATTTTGGGGTATCACTCTTCACATTGTTGAAGTGATATGCTGGCTATTCAAGGAACGTACATTTAAACCCTCAGTCTTTGGGTCCACCATTTCTCCTCTTTCTTCCTCCTTTGGAAGTGGTTGTTTAATCCAGTAACAGATACATCAGAAATAGCAATTTAGATTTTCAATATGATAAATAATAAGCAGCTCAACATACAGCAGATACGTTGGCTAGCTCAAAGCATGTGGAGTTACCAAACATTTTATAGCTTTGTCTGTTTTGTGTGCGTGTAATATATATTTGTAAATCTAGTTGTTGTCCTCTAACACAGTTACGATGTGTGCAATCAGTTAAATTGGCACCACTTTTTGAAACTGCTCAGAGTACCAAGGATTTCAGATTGCCCTTATACACAATTTCAGGTAGGACTGTTTTTTCTAATAATTAAACAGGTTTTTTAATTGGTGAAGCCCATGATTCTGAGGGTGATGTTAACCCTGACATTTTAAACTTGCTAGTTTGGTAGCACTTGGAGAGAATTCCAAAGGTCTGGAGCTTTCAGGGGTTCAGCTTGTTCAATTGCAAACACGCACCGAGGTGCCACTCAGAAAGTGCAATACCATGTGTAATATAAAATATGCTGACAGTTGGTGTTAGATTAGAATATAAATATATAAATAAATTGTACTTTGTGCAGGCTGTACTGATGAGGTAAGGAGTGGTTGGCTTCATTTAGCAAATTGTAATATATTAAAAATGTGCAATCAATTACATTATGAAAGACTTTGGGGATTGTAAAGCCAAGACTTTGGTCTTTCAAGACACTTTCATAGTCAAGATCCTGCAGTTGATTACTGCACACACGGATACTTGATGCTGTGGAGGAAAACCTGTTTTTGTGAAAACTACAGAAGTTCCAAGAGTAGTATAGGGAATGTGAAGTTTTATTTCCTTAGCTCTACTAAATATTTTGGAGGAGTCCAATAGACTTCCCATTACTCTTTTAGACTGTTACATATTCCTTTGTTCATACAAATATTTTAACTCCTGTTATATAATAATACCCTTGTATGTATTACTTTGCAGTCAACACTAATGATTTAGCTCTTTTAAAACATGGCTTAGTTTCAATTTAAATTTAGTTCACAAAATCTGAAAGCCTGTTGGCTGTAACTTAATTTAACTGAGTAAAACTGTTGCACAAATGCCACATTGGGTGCTATATTATCGTTATTTATCTGGTATTGAAACAATGCTTTACCTCGTTTATCTAAGAGATGGTCAGCCTTTTCTAGCCTGGATGAAAAGATCAACTCAAATTTTTTGGATGTTACGAGCCCAGTGTCCTTTGTACTTTGCCCCTTTCTAGCCATTTACTTCTGTAAATATGAGTATAAATGTCTCTCAGTTCAAGCGTACAGTGTTCCGCACCTTTTTTGTGTGAACAGAAAGGTGTGAGGAATCAGGCTCTGTTTCCAAAAGTTACTGCAACTAAGTGCTGTGCACAAGCTGTAGAAGTTGTTATAAACACCAAATAGTAAAAGAAAGGAAACATCATAGTGATGTAGACATAATATGATTTGGGATAATTATAGCCTTTGAATAAAAAGAGAAGTAGAAAGAAGCTCATGAGCTTGAAGTAGTTGTTCTTGCCATAACCAGGATGAGCGTTTGCAAAACATTCTGCCAGTGCTTCAGGAAAAGAAAAAATAAATCCTTTTTTTCCAGCTTCAAAGTGTTCAACCCTAATTACCTTATCCTGTTAGACCAGTGTTGCGCTGATGTAACCTCACTGTAGACAGTGGAGGTACTATATACTACATTGGTGTAAATGAGAGGATGTCATCTGTTCTCAGTATCAGAAAAAAGATCTGCTTACAGACACTGAAAGCACCTGTATCTGAGCTCTAGGTTTTTACAGAGTTGCTTTGAATTCAGATTTTTATTTTTTTAACTATTCCCACTTCATGGAGAGTAGAAAATGTTCCCTTTATTCTGAGAATCAGCTGCACAGAACACTAAGTAGCTTATTTTGAGCTTGAATTGAATCCGAACACCTCGTTCCTGCAAAACTTTATAGCAGGACTACAAAAGCAAGGAGCCCAGGAGTGGGCCTTGTGTTTTATTCCAGAGCATTAGGACATGGTGATTTAGTGACATACAAATTTAAAACCAGTAACTTTTTCAACTGTGAAACTATTTTTGATTTCATGACGGAACAGGCTGCTGCTGATAAGTTTTTATTAAAAATACATTCTTTGCTTTCCTAAAGGTAGCAGAAAAAGCACCTGTACTGACTTCAGTATGCACACTTTTATGTTCTGAAAGGGTGCATTAGTAGTTTTTTCATAGGTGAAACAGACTTTCAGTATAATTTTTAAAATAAAAGGCATTTAAATAAAACCAAAATTGTTAGTAGTTTGGTATCTTGTGGAGAAGATATAAGCCTGCATATTAAGGGCGATATAGAAATTACCAAGCTTGTAGAGAACTTTGTATGTGATGACCCTGCTGTTGGTGGTTTGGAGGGTTGTTTTTGGTTTTGGTGTTGTGTTTTTTTCCAACTTTCCTTTTTATGTAAAATATTAAATGCCCTTCAGCAGTCAGTAGCCCATGTTTGTTGACAATTTGGAGGTGTTTTCTTTGCTTTGTCATTTTATAACTGGCATGTTCCAATGTCTGTTCTTAATAATTGTGAATTCCTCCTGTTTTGCATGTCTGTACAGGTTGCAGACCCGGGCTGGACCCATTCAAAAACAAATATCAAAAAAGCCACTTGAAATTACTATTTTGATGTCTTTGACATCTTGAAAATGCCTCAAGTTAATGAAAATGGTGTGGTATTACAGAAAGAATTGTAACTTGCTGCTTCTAAGATTATTTTCTTTTAAACTTCTTTATCTTGTTTTAGTTTTACTTGAATGGAACAAGAACCACACTTTTTTTTTTTTTTAAATACTATATAGCTGTGGATGTTGCAGATTGTTGAATCCCAATTTAATTTTGCAATACATGTTTCATACAAATAATTAATTTCTTTTTTTTTTTCTGCTGAAAGTTGTCTCAGTTTAGGTAAGGCTCTGTCTGTCCAAAATGATGTGTAGCTCACCACCCCTGCAGTTGGTGTGGGATTTGGGGGGTTTATTTTGATTTGGTTTATGTTTTACATCTGTGTTAGTGAAGGGAAGCGGACTGGAAACTGGATATAGAAGTTTTCTATCTGCTTATGCTAAGCAAATCTATAGGTTCTCTGATCTTGGAGAAATTCTGATTTCACCTTAATGCTGATATAATGCTGACTTCATCAGGATCATGATGGATTCACAACAGCATATGAAATCAGAATTAGACTACATGTGTATTAAAGTTTCAGATTACTTATTTGTATTGACTTGGTATGAAAAATGTTCTCATAATGAGAGGAATGTTTACTAGCAGCCCAGTTAAACACTTGACAATGTTACTTTGAAATAGTCTTTATTAATTAGCCTTTTCAGCTCTCCAATTCGTAACTACTGTAATCTTGTCTGTAGTTACTTCGTTCTTGAGACTTCCAGGTTTTTTATTGCTTGCTAGTGTAAATGTTTCCTCTTCCTGCTCTTTCACAGTATAAAGACTTGTTGGACCCACGCTCAGGAGAAACAGTTGTTCTTAATTTGCAGTACAGTATTCTTGACTCCTGAGCTTTATGGGGTAGACTTTTAAAAAGTATGAGGTCTTACTGTGATAGCACTCCTGATGCTAAGCCAGAGGTGGAACCCTCTGTCCCTGTCTTTTCCCCTCCCTCTCTAACACCCCTCTCCCCTAAAAAGGGACATGCCCATAGCATAAGAACATAAAACGTTTGTCAGAGAAGATCAATTCAAGCAATGCTCTGCCTGTACGTTGAAGCTAGTGTGCCCTTTGGTTTATATAAATGTCTTCAGTTTAAGTGTCCTTACTGTCACTTCTGTATGCCGTGCAATTTTTCTTTCAGCGTAAGGAAAGCCAAAAATACACTATTTTATCTTGACTGTCGCTGAAATTCTGGTGCCAGATCCCCAGTAGCTATTAAACTGGTTCAAGAACTATTTAGTTCAGTGTAATTGCATCGATTTTGTTAGGAACCTGTTCCAGTAATAAAATTAATCACAGTTAAACCTAACGTAACTGTATTGCTGAAGTCATAAAAAGGCCAATTCAAGCAGAAGCTGTTTCTCCTAAGAATCTTATGTATGTTGTAGTTTAGTTAATCCTTAGGAGCCAAAGCACAAATATTCATAGATACAATCTTCTTTGCCTTGTTTCTTTGGTTTAACTACTTTTAATCTGTTTCCAGGCTTCATTAATAGTGTTCAATATCCTGAATTATCAACTGCCCCAGGCTGTCCAGAGTTGTCTTACTGTTTCATTTGGGGAGGGGGAAAGAAGAGGAAGAGATAGAGATGAATATTCCGTTTCTCTCTGCTGCAGTCCAAATTCTTAATCTTCTCTTGTGAAGATAAATGTGTAATTCATCATCTGGGAATATCATAGTTTCCTCTTGCCCCCTCACACCTCTGAATATCTGCATATGCTATCAAAATCCACTTCCCTGGCAGAGAAAAGGAGTTAAAATATATATGGCTGCAGTCTGTTCTGGATTCTCAGGCCTGAAATTTTGAAAGTAGTGTTGTCATTGTAACTGGCACCACAATTGAAAGAATTTTTACGGAATCATTGAGGTTGGCAGAGACCTCTGGAGATCATCTAGACCAGCCACCCTGTTTTGAAGCAGGATGAGAGAGAGCAGGTTGCCCAGGACATCATCCAGTTGGGGTTAGGGTTTGTCCAAGAAAGAAGAGTCCACAGTAAAAGTTTTTTCTTAATGTTTATATGAAATTTCTTTTATTTGCCTAATGTCCTTTCAGTGGGCAGCACTGAGAAAAGCCTTGCCTGTTGTCTTCACTTCTCTCCATCACATATTTATATACATTGACAAGATGCTCCTTGAGCTTCCTCTTCATCAGGCTAAACAGTCTCGGCTGTCAGCCTCCTCGCCTGTTCATCATCTTCATGGCCCTTTGCTGGACCTGTTCCAGTACATCCATGTCTGGCTTGTGCTGGGGACCCCAGCACTGGACCCAGCACTCCAGGTGTGGCCTCCGCAGTGCTGAGCAGAGGGGCAGGATGAAGTCTCGCCTTCCTTGACCTGCTGGTGATGCTCTTCATAAATCAGCTCGGGATCATGTTGGCATTTTGGATAAATAGAGCCCAGGAGGGTGTAATCTGTTGATGCTTATCCTATCTTTGTTGAAGCTGGTAGCAGTTACACGTCTGCATCAAAAGGAGAGTGTAAACACTCACTGATGCCTGAAATATCTCTTAAAAATGAGACAATTATCTTTGAAATAACCACTACTGGGGGGGCGGGGGGATGTTGCCATGTGTATGTCATTCTGTGATAAAGGTCGTGTGGTAAAGTAGTTAGAAAGCAAGACATTTTTAGTAATAATGGGCCAAAAAAGTGTTTGAGATGCAGCAAGATGCATGTGTTGTCATACTGAGAATAGTCTTGCAGTACTTTAAAAAAAAAAAAAAAACCAACACAAAAAAAAACACAACCCTTTTTTTTTTCCCCCTTCTGCTGTGCTACTCTAACAAAAGTTTGGCCTATGATACTTATTGTAGTTCATGTTCATGGGAAACTGTAAAAATCTGCTTTTTATTTATCTTTGCAGTCTGTATCACATGCTGTTTATTAAAAAAAACTACTTTTGGTTTTTATCACACTTCTGAGTGTTAATGTATATACTAACAACTAAATTAAAATAATATGGTTGGTACACTTGTGAATTCTGAAGTGAGAATTTAAGGAATCTTCAGTCTTGGAGGTGGGATTTGGTGTTGCAGCGCTGCTTTTGAAAAAGGCTGGAAGAATGAAGATAGAAGTTTTGTACATGACGTTAATTTGGGCAGCAACAGAATTAGAATTTGCATTATTTATGGGTGGGAGGTCCTAGATGCACGTGGCATTTGCTCTTGTACATGTTGATCCTCAAAATAAGTTACTTATTTTAGATGATGGCTGTAAAAGTTGTGACGGGAACAGATGTTATTGAAGTTTCAGCTGGATGGTTTTAAAGCCCCTGCTAAATCAATCTGGTTTTGTTTTTGAGAAACATCCTCCATGCTTTCATTACCAAAACTATATTTAAAAAAAAACAAGGAAACTAGGTTGTATTTTTGTATCCAATACTAATTTTGAAAGTGAGAAACTTTCAAAAAATTTGGGAAATCACTCACTGGCAAGTACAAGAGCATGGGGCTGTAATGGAATTGCTTTGGTGGACATGTTGGTCTACTTTGGACTTCAGTCACTAACAAAACTGTTACTGTGGGAAGGATTTGAGCTCTCTTGCTGAGAATTTCACTTTTTGGGAGGGATGAGGGAAGCGTCAGGGTTTTTAATCAGGTCACTTCTACACATCTTTGTTCCCAGTAAGCTTCAAACTTTGTAGGCTGGTCAGTTCTGTTTCAGATAACCACTGCCTAGCTTTGAAGAGGGCTGCGTTCCAGCAGGTCTCAGTCTGCACTGGATCAAACTCCGCAATTAAATGTGCACATCATTATCCTGACACTTATTTTGAAGCTCAAGCTGAGCTCTAGTCTGGAGAAAGCAAAATCACTAGCCATACTTCGATTGACAGTAAGCTAGTTCAGTAACCTGAACTAACAGATTAAACTTGCGTTTATTACAGCGCAAGGTGAGGTTTACCTTTTCTAGTAACTATGAAATGGCTATGAGTTGTTACTACCTTGTTTTAAATGCACAGGATGGGTCAGGGAAAGGGGAACATCAGTTCTTATTTAAATGCAGATTTTTAGACTTTACTGCCATGACCATGGTGTGATTTTTTTTTTTTTTTTTTTTGGTGGTAATTGTGTTGTCTTTAAAGCATAAAAAAATTATGGAAAAAATGCAAAATAGTGCTGGTTATTTTGAACCAGAAGTGTGATTTGCAATGTGGGCAGTTTGCTTCAGTGTGGGAATCTCAGTAAGCCCTCCTGACTTTGATGCTCAGAACCCAGTCTGGTTTCCAACCTGCATTGAAAGACTTGATCAAAAATCTGAGCCCATGCAACAAAGGAGCAGGAAAACTGAAGCTAGGCAAGATAACCTCCTATATGTCCTTTTAAACATTAAGAGATCTACCTTCAGCAAGGGTTATGATGAGCTACGCTTACTGCTTTCATTGAAGAAAGGGTTGACTCCATTCTCCTTACTTCAGTAAGGATACCCCCCTGCTCATTGAAATGAGCATCATCTGTGTTGCTCCATTTAAACAATAGCGTGGATATCATGCTGGCTTCTCTTCTGCTTCCAGTTGGGATGGGTTCTGAGTGATTAAAACCTGACCCAGAGCTGTCTGAGCATCCCAAGCATGTGGTGATTTAGAAAATGAGACTTGTTTAGACTTTTCTATCTAAAGCATGGATATCATTGTTTGCCTGTGACTCTGAGCTGGATCTACGGCTTCAAATGTAATCCTCCTCACATGTTTTTCTTTCACTCAAAGTCTTGTCTTTTTATGTGATGTAGGTGTTGTTTGGCTGCGCTGCTCTGTGTGGAGAAGAAATCAGTCACAAGGTACAGAAGATGTATTGTCCTTTGGTTAGCCTGAGTTTGTCTGACCAAGCAGGACTGAATTCAAAGGGTTGGGTTGGGTGTTTTTTTCCTTTCCCTTGGCAAATTAAGGATTTTAAGTTCTCATTACTGCCCCCCGGTGAGAACTGGGGAAAGTGGGTTTTTTTGGAGTATTTACATGGAAAAAAATTTGGTGCATACAGGGAGAACTGTGTGGGCATCCCCCCATTTGGGTGGCTATAGTCCATTTATGAGAACTTTACACAAGCTGTCCTGGAGAAACCTGATCTCCTGTGGCTGGAATAAATGGCAGAGAACACACTGAACTGGGATGCCAGGATGTTGTTTGATTAGTAACTTGGCTCGGGAGACAATAGATACACCATGTTTAATTTCTGAGTGCTCAGCAGTGTGCCTTCAAGAGGGCACCTTTAGTTATATTTATGCTGCTTACTACCCCATCAAAACTTCTGTGCGACCACAGGATGAAGCTCTCCCTCTATGGCTCTGCCCAAATTGCATCACCCTAAAGAAATGTTTCCAACTTCCAGGACAAAAGCTAAAGGTAGGATTTTATAAACAGAGTAAGTCCAACTTCCAGCTAATGAATAAAACGGAGGCCCGAAGCAGGGTATAACTTCTTTTAATAATTGGTGGAGCAACAACATCAGGGATGTTGTAGATTCTGTGCTAATTGAAAGTTTGATCTTAAAATAAGGTAATCTCAGGGTAAGCCAGAGCGGAATAGCTCAATGAATGAGATGCTTGGTAAAAATCCATCATCTGTTTTAAGTCATCTAAGTGTCTGTAATGGTCTCCCTTGTGTCTTCAAAATAAATGACTGGATATTTTGAAAAATAAGATGCTGTTTGAAATATTCTTCTTTCTTGGAGAAATGTAACTTATCGCTCTTTCCTGTGATGTTAAAAAAGAAGTGAAGTGAGCAGAGGGATTCTTCTGTGATTATAAATCTGGAAAGTTCTGAAAAGAGACCAAGTTGCTTACTTTAATTATCTAACCGTTAATTTATACCGATTCTTCTACACCGCAGCTTTAAGGGACAGCTGCAGTGATACAGACGGGGAGTTTGTGCTTTACGAGGTCCTGGCTTTGGTATCCAGCTCCTCTGGTGTGAGGTACGAACCCGGGCACAGCCTGTAGCTGCAGATGTGCTGGTCGGCGGCGCTGGGCAGCCCGTTCGCAGCGGTGAGGTGACGGGATGCTGTAGGAATCAAAAGATTAATTAAAGGTTTATTTTGC